>CM036621.1:38190967-38525845 GCA_020746105.1 Trogon surrucura
TTCCTCTCTGCTTTCCCAAAGAATAGCATTTTGGATAATACCAAGGGCTTTGGCACTTCCCTAACCAAATCTTGGCTTAGTTCCCCATCCAGTTCCAATTAAATACTGCGCATTTTTCAAATGTTAAGTTCTCAAGTCCTTTGAAGAAATACCCATGAAGCGGAGATAAGCCCATTACCGAAAGCCTCACATCTCATGTTTACTTCCCACTGCTTCTAGCTTTTCTCACAGTGATAATATCCCTCTGTCTGGCAAAACTTTGATCTGTGCTTTAGCACCCAACCAAAAGCCTTGGCTTTCAGACAGAAAACGGTCTGTTCATCTCCTGCTGCCCCACTGTCTCCAGCTCCTATGAAGAATTCCTCCAAGCTAACGGGGCTCCCATCATCTCCTTTGTCCAAACTGCCATCTTTGGGTTTTTCACTAACATTCATTATCATGTTGGCAAGATAGTTTGTTGTTTCAGGGTTTTTTTTTTTTACCCATTTACCTTTGGAATTCTCTTCTAGGTTTTGACAACTTTTGAGCTTCCCCTAACATCCCACCTTAGGGCCTTTTCTGTGGGTTTTTTTTTGGATTTGCTGCCACTTTCACAAATACAAACCACTGCCCACTGACAGCTCATTGCTGAGCACCTTCTTCTTGGTAAATTCTCACACTAAGGGTTAATTTTGGATCTCCCATACTGCCCTTCTGAGCATCTCACAGCATTTTAATAAACACTGAGCCCTCCTTACATTGCAATCCTGAGTTTTCAGTCTCACACGCAGAGGCTCCCAAGTCCCACTTTTCTTTTCCTACTTAACACATAAAAGCATCTCCCTCACATTTTTCACTCTGATTTAAACCCTAACTCTCTTCCAATGTCTATGCTGTACTTCCATAATTCTGGTCCCTTGAGTTAACAGAAAACAGTTAAAAAAAAAAAAATAAAAAAGAGAATCAGGATCTGTGAAATACAAAGTACTTCCAACCACCTCTCTTGTTGCTCGCACAGAGCACTTACAGACACAGGATGAAGGGTGGTTTCCAGAGGGATTCAGTTCTGGTGGGGCTTTTAACTGCTCCATTTCTTCAGTTTCCAGAATGTTTTATTACTTCGCTCTGAAATGAAGAGAGATGGACTATCAGATAGTTTTCTTTCATTCAACAACTACTTGATGAGCACTGCATAAGGACTGCCTCACATCAAACTTCTCCCAAACCTTGCAAGAGTCCTTTCCAAGGTCAGCTTCTCCTGTAACAAGTCATCCATTGGCAAATCACAAATTTCGTATTTATTTGTCCCTCCTGATTCATCTTGGGTGACAACTATTGGGTGAGAGATGAGGAAAGGAGACAGGAAAAGTACACGGCTTCCACCTCTCTGCACCTGCTTCTGTCTGAGTACAGGTTTCACAGAACCATACAATGGTTTGAGTTGGAATGGATCTTGAAGATCCCCCATAGGCAGGGACACCTGCCATCAGACCAGGTTGCCCAAAGCCTCATCCAGCCTGGCCTTCAACACTTCCAGGGATGAGGCTGCCACACCTTCCCTGGGCAGCCTGTTCCAGTGTCTCACCATCCACACAGTAAAGAACTTCTTCCTAATGTCTAATCTCAACCTATCCTGCTTCAGTTCAAAACCATTGCCCCTCATCCTATCACCACGTGCCAGGTTTGGTCCTGCGAGCTGGAAAAAGAAAGTTCTCTAACACGCTAAGACACACACAAAGGCCATGATGGGAATGAAACATGTTGCCGACACCACCGTCCCGTTGTGCTGGGGTTGATCCTTCTCTTGCTGGCCATGATGAAGAGCTCGGGGTCTGAGTGCAAAGGCTGCGATGCCCTCACCCAGGAGCCACTTCTTCTAATAACGCTGTGGCATTTAGTGTCTGCTAGCAATTGGGCACTTCTATAACGCAGCTTCATGGCTTTAGCTGCTCCAAGATTAAATAAAAAGACCCTTCAGCTGCTGGCACTGTTCTCATAATTGAAGTACAAACACACCAAAAGAGAATGAAAATACAAATGCTGAAATACCCATCAGTGGAGTTACACTGGGATGCTGACCTATACCTGTCTCACATTTTGTCATCACAGCAGTGCTGAATAAGACCTGAAGAACAGGACTAGAAACTGTATTACAAATACCAGGAGTGTACACTACTGACGGCGTATGGCGGCTGATTCCTGTGCACAAACCCCAGGAAATTCTGAACAATGGCCTCTAGAACAAACCTGTTTCATCCCTCTTGTATTTCCAATTGCCGAATTACACGCTACTCACTTTTAAGCTTTAATACTTCTGCAACGTTACCGAGTTACAGTAATGTGGAACCACGTTTTATCTGCCTTCAGACAGATCCTGGTCTCAGATACACAAGCATAAATCTAGAGTAACTCAATTGCTCTTGGTTTTTTTTCCTCAGGAGTTACACTAATTTAGCTAACAATTATATCTAGACCATTGGATTAAATTGCTTTACAAGGCAACGCTTTAACGTTAACATTCTTTAAATTAATATAAGCGTGTCTTTCAGTTACACGTAACATAAGATCCATTTCAGACGCATTAATTCAATTACCTTGTTTTATAGATACCAAACATCCAATTAGGTTTTTATCAGAAAGCCATTGCCAAGTTCCAACTGGCAAAACTCGTAGCAAGACCCAACTCTAAACGTACAAACATTTACATTTCCAGGCTGAGACTCCGACGACGAAAATAATTACTAAAATTCCACACACTTGAACAAAATCATGGTCTGTATATGAAATGTCATTTTTTTTTTAATGCACGTTTGTTTCAGTCTGCAACCTGCACATACCACACCAAACCTTGCTGGTTCTGAAACCAGCGCCACTGGGTTCCCACTGGCTCCAATGGAAAAAAAATTTGGCCTGTGTTCCCTGGCAGTGGAAGACAGCTGAAAGAAATGCAGCACTACATACTTGTCTGATACAACCCTGCTACCTGAAAAAACCACCTTCTTCCAACACACCAAATCTCCAGCCACACAACTGCAACCAGAAAAAAATAAATTAGAAATGCTGCTTCTCACTTGTCATGCAATTTAATCCCAGCCTCCTACACGCCAATCAGTTGGAAGAATAAACATTCATTTAGTTTAAATCCACCGTAGAGCAGAAAACAAATTCTTGGGATCACTAATGCGCTTAAAGTACGTCCCCTCTTCGAGCGTGAGCATGAGAGGGGCAGGACGGGCGGCAGCGTGCAAAATCAGCCCCCTCCGGCACCGCAAAGCGCAGATGCTTGGAGCAGGTTGTGCTTCTATCCCTCAGCGTTATCTTCTATGGAGGAACCCCGACAGCTCTTCCTCCCCCTCTGTACACGCTGTCAGGGGGAAAAGTGAGATTTCTCTGTCGGCTCATGTAAGGTTTTCCTCCCCTCGTTCTCGGTAGGTGCAGTTGAGGGACTATCGCAGTTCCCAGCAGACACCCCACTAATTTCACGGGACTTAGACCCTGGTCATACTGCAACGCCCTGCATCCATGATTTAATCCCTGCATCAATGACTTAATCCCTCGGTTATCTCCTTTTACACACAGCCAGGAACCGCAGTAGAAATTTTAAGCAACTCTAGAGGTGCTGGAGACAAATCGACTGAAATATCAGAAGGTGGTGGTACATTTCCATTCTGTTTCGCTGAGCGCTGAGGCACAAGTGAAATATCTCCTGGGAGAGCAGAGAGCATCCAGCCTTCAGCTCCAGCCAATAAATATTCAACCACAGCATTTGTCCTGCTATTACGGCTCAAATCTCTTTCCATCTGGCTGTCGAAGCTGAAGCAGCACTTGGCCAAAATATCACTATTTTTCCATGGTTACGTTGTCCTTTAAACACTATCTATGCTTTAAAGTAACAGCACAGCCACTGAGGTAGGGGAAAGTGGCCTGTGCCATAATTTTAAAAGGACTGACGTTATACCTTCAAACCAAGTGGCACATGGATTCGTATGTATTTAGAGTCTCATAGAAAGTTTGTGGGAAAGGGCTGATTGTTTCACAGCATCATCCAACATCCCTGAACAGCAAAGGTATTTACATTCAAATTACCAGAAAAAAAATAAATCAATAATCCAATTATTAAACTCTTTCCTTGTGCCATATTGAATACTCAATTTTCCCCTTTAAACACACATCGTGTTGCTGAGAAGAAGAAAAAAAAGGACTGATCAGATGGTTCACCCACCCAGCCTGTGACCGAAGCTTTGGGATGGGCCCCTCAGATAATCCCCTGAACAGGAAACACGTGCCCATACCTGCTCCTGGTGAACGTGGCCAGTCCTGCAGAGCTACAAATACCCCTGGACTTCCCCCAGAGCTTTATACACTGAAAAAAATTTATCTGATGTAAACCAAAATTGAGTGATGTTCTCTAACGGCCACAGATCTCCTTCTGGGTTTTGTGCAATAACAGAGATGAAGTTCATTTTTCACGTAACGGCTGCAAAAACATTATTCCAAGGCTTAATATATTGCCTTTTTGTTCAAGCAAACCTCATGCTGAAGTGAAGATTTTTATTTTATTAATGTTTGTATAAGAACAAAGAAGGGGGGGGTATTTACTCTGTAAAGCAAAGAAATGAAGAGTGAACACTGAAATACTACACGGGTTTGGATATTTCAAACCCCAAACAGCTCCGGTTTAATGGATGCGTATAATGAATGTTTCTAAATACACTCAGAGAAAAGGAAAACTATTTACTTCTTTAATATTTAATATTTTGCAGCCACATATATAGAAAAAATTTACCACAGGTCTATTTCTGGTGAAAGAAAACAGCTCCATTACAAGGCTGAAATGCAGCTTTGATTGCAAAACCTCCGGAACACCAGTGTTTTGCATCTTGAATGTCAAATAAAAAACAGTCAACCCCAGAATCCTGAGATGAACTGTCCGTAAACTAGCAAGTAAGGAAATGCAAAATATAATTTAAAATCTTGCATAGTGGTTCATGCCCAGATCTTTCCATTTGCTGAAATACTTCAAAACTGTATCAACTGGAACTTCTGCCTCCATCCCAACATTCAGCATTTAAAAAAAAAAAAACACATGTTATTTGAAGGCTGTGCATTTCAAAATGCCAACAACTGTGATTTTCACATCATCCCTTAAAATCCCATCAACCATTTCTTTGATGGAGCCAACACTTAAGATCACTTGATGTTGTTTCCTACGCTCTAGGCTAACAGAGACATCTGCACAACCCCGCAAGAGAATTGCTGGTGGCACCTACAAGAACCTCCCCGGAGACCTGTGCTCCCCTCCGGCAGCGGCAAGAGGCTGGGCAGGGCATCCCCCCAGCAACCAGGACTCTTATTTCCCATTAATCTTCTTTTATTTGTGAATAAATTTAATTAATTTGCCCAAGTCGAGTCTGTTTTGTCTGGGACAGTAGGTGCAGGCAATCTCCTTGTCCTTATCTCACACCACGAAACGTCGTATTTTCTCCTCCATCGAGCTAAGAAGGGGGAGTGACAGAGCAGCTGTGGCTGCCAGCCAGGGTCAAACCATTACAGCATCTCACACTAAAAGTGATTATGTGATATTTTCACATGTTTACACTGCTTCCTCCCTAGCAAAAGTTACTGCTGAATACACAGCAAAGGCCAATATCACTGTGCAGGTAATTAATATGCTCTAAAAGGTTGATTTCCCACTTCATTATTCTCTGCATCACCTGCAAAACAATCTTCTCTTAGACTCCATAAAGAATAATCTTTACCTAATCCTTTGTTTTCCTTTTTGCTTACTTTTTGTCAACTGCTTTCTTACAGACATAATAAGTAACACACGGTGTCCCACGGGGAATTAAATCCTAGAACTCTTGGGCTCAAATTAAGACCTTGTAGTTTATCAATTGGACAATAGATAAAAGTCCTCAAATCCTATACACAAAGCAGTCATTACGTGTAGCTTCTTGTGTGTGTGTTCTATATGTAAATGAGAAAGTTATGAACCTATTTCACATTAAACTCGTATAAATCGGCATCTTTCTATTCTTGCCTTGCATTTAAAGCCAGCGCCCTCATAGGGGTCTAATCAGCTACAGGGGAAAGATCTGCCACTGGCAAGCCACTAAGGTCACAGATATTAGTCTTATGAAGAGCTGGCTTTTATAATCCTAACTCAGTAAGCAGGTAATTGGACAGTCTGCACTGGAGCAACATTGAAATACAGCAAGTATTTCTCTACCTACTTAGGCAGGGGGTTTTTTCTTATCAATACGGTTTGACTTTGATACATGTGAACAATCAGTTGCACAACATTTACACTGACGTTTAGGTGGTAAATTTGTTCCAAATCCTGCTTATACTTCCTTCTTTTTTGCATAATTATGTTGCTTTGCACTTCAGATGGTCCAGACTCCATAAAACCGTAGGACCACAGTGTCCCAGGAGACTCCAAAAGTAGATCAGATCAACTGGGACTTTGTGTGGTCGAGTTGCAAAAAAGCTCCGAGGACGAAGAATCCACAGCTGGCCCTAGGGAGACAAGTTTTTTCCAGTCTACAATCCCAACCTTACAACACATGACCTGTGGCTCCTCCTTTGGAAGAAGAGTCCAACTCCATCACCTTTGTACTCGCTCCTTAAGGAACCGCAGGGTGCTATCAAATCACCCTTAGCCTCTTCTTCAGGACACTAAAGTCCAATTTCTTCAACCTTCCCTTCTAGGTGTAGTGCCCTTAGCCCAACCTCTCATTACCTCTAGCAGTGATAAAAGCTCTTTTTTTTTTCCTCTGTATCATTTTCTGCACAGAAAAACCGCAATCTCTATCAGGCACTGCCAGAAAGCAGAAGTCACCCACGGAGTATTGCTGCTGCTGGCAAAGCTTCACGCTGGAGGTGAATTTTAGGGGCAGGATGACCCTTCACCAGACCGAAGGGGAAGAGTGGACGTTGGGAAGACGAGCAAGCTGCCCACATCCGCGTACTGAGAAGCATAAATGTTTCGCTGAGGGGAATAAGGATCAGGATCACTCCCCAACCTTGGTGGGCAACAGAACACAAGAGGCAGTTGCTCACCCTGCTTAATCGTGGTGAGACCCAGCTCCTAATGCACGTCCCCTCTGCGTCCCGCAGGCATTGCCAAACTCTCTAGCCAGCCACGAGACGAGCGTTACGTCCTTCACCTCCTGCTGTGCAACGTTCCCCACCTACACATTATCTGAATATTCCTCCTGAAGAAGGGACTCATTCCAAGTCTCTCCTGCTTCCCTGGGCTATCTTTTCTATTTCACAATGCTTCCTTTTTCGTAACGTTTTGCAACAACGCGTTGCCCATTACATTGAATTTATCTATTCCTGCATTTAGAAGTTTCTAAACGGGCCCTGTTCATCCTTTCCGTTTCATTAATAAATCACTCTGGTTGCACGCAGATGCCTGCCAAAGTAAGGAAGATTCATGAGACTGAGTTACAAGCATTTATTAATTAGAGGGATCAAGGTGTCACCAACCTCAAAACATCCATCCCACACTGAGAGCTGGCAAACTGTCACTGTAGCACACCTCTAGAGCAATGCGATAAAAACAGAAAAAAGCAGTCTACGAGCTCCCATAACAGGACTGACTTCTGCAATCTTTGCCCTTGATGTTCTGGACAAGGCTGCCAGGTTGGGGAACTCAAAGCACACGTTACTTCTTTTTTTTTTTTCTCCCTTGAGCCAACCCAGCCACGCTCATCCCACTTTCAGATTACTCACACCGGACCTTGAACACAGCCCTGTCTTGAGTACAGTCCGCCCAGAAAACACTCCCAGGCTGAAATATTCCCCACCCTCAGCCTGGCAAACGTGGATGCCAGCCCCGGTTTGGGGGTAGGAAGCACATAATTGAACCACCTGCTCCCCAGGCTCTCTGATACAAATACGCTATTTCATGATTTGTTGCGGGTGAAGGCAAAAGTGAGTTTCCACAGTGACACCAGGCATTAATAACCCATAAATAAACTGTCATGTTGAGAGCAGGAACAGCTTGTCAGGTGGGTACGTTTCCTCACCCCTAGGAGGAGCAGACAGAGCAGAAGGATACATCAAGCCTTCACCACCTGCGCTCGCATGCTAAGCCTGTCTCTGAGCAGCCCGGGAAAATTTCCCAAGATGTACAAAATTCAGAGAGCACAACCCTTCTGTGAGCTGCTGCTACCCCTGGATTCACTGCTAGCCAAAGACATAGCTAAAACAGCCCCTGGCTAACACATTTCTGCACACGCAGAAGTCAAGAAAAGCACGCCCCTCCAGCTCACACTTGCTCCTAAAGAAGAAACATTCCCCACGCTCTTTCCCACCCCCAGGGTCATCAGTCTGCTTGGAAGCTTCTTTTAAGAAGCAGCCGCAAGAAATATATTCTGATCTAAACTTTTTAATCTCATATACTCAATATAGCTTTAACTCCTGTTATAGCTTCTGTATTACCTGATGTTTCCATCTCCTTAACTCACATTGCTTCTCCAGCGCAAAGAAGCCGCCTGGACATGGGAATTTCCTTAATGAAGCAACACTCTGCTATCTGCCTCCTGTTTTCTACTTGCCGTCTCCAGAAAATGCACCATAGTACACATCATGGCCGGGGACTCCAACAGTCAGTCCAGCTGCATTTCCACTATGGCACTTCCCTCTGTGATCTCTAGCACTCCCTTTAAACTTTGCTGCCCTGGATGATAAACTACCAACAGGGGTACGACGACGCGGAACACAACCCCCGAAGTGGAGACGCGACCGCATCAGCAGCAGCCCAAGGAAGGCATTTTGTTTGCTCCGTTCCAGCCTGCCACTGCATCTTGTTTAGGCTGCTTCATTAAAAAGCCATACAGGTTGACCAGCCAGACTAAAGCTTTCCACAATCACGTTGTTCCTAAATATTTAAATAACTGTCTTGCAGTGACAGCCGCAGGCTTTCTGAGGTGCCTGCCTCCACAATAACGCTTTACTACCAAGCGGCCCGTTTCTCAGTCTGAATTTTAGCTGCTGAACTGCCTACAGGACAGGGAATGGCTGAGCAGGTACTTACACCTTCCCGGTTTAGCTCACTCGGTTGAGCGTGATGCTGAAATACCGAAGGTCCGCAGGTTCGATTCCCCATGTGTTGCCTGATCTAGTTGAGAGGCATCCCTGCCCATGGCAGGGAGGTTGGACTAGATGATCTCTAAGGTCCCTTCCAGCCTGGGCCATTCTATGATTCTACGAACAGAATGGAGGTGAGCACAGTCAAGCCCTGCCAAGATAATAGAGAAGGATTTCATACATTCGCAAGTCGAAAAAAAAATTAAATTTCACAAGCAATTTTGAATCTGGCCTGTTGCTGCCCCCAGTCCTTCTGCTTATCCATCACCTCGTGCTCTGCGTAGATGTAAAAAATATTTTTTTTATATCCGGTCTCCTCTATGAACTGTGAATCCCTGCCTGCCCCCCGCCATGTAACAGAGATAAAGAAAACAGCTAGGTCTGCATCAGTACTGCCTCACCACCGCTTATTTTCAAAGCCTGCCCCATAAAAAGAGTGAGAACTGCTGGTTTTTCCACCCTACCGCTTTTAAAGCTCCTATTTGCTCACCAACCATTCAGGTACTGTCTAAGCTGCACCATTCTCCTACACAGAATCCCAGCTCTCTGGGGTTACAATTTTAATATATGATCGAGACACCCTTCTAATAAGCAGTGATAAATTAGATACTTATTGTGAAGGCATTTGCCCTTCACTTATAACTGCCCTTTTTCACTCATAAAGGGAGAGCTCTTAGTCTCACCTATATATTTACCAATAATTTCCCCTCCTGCATTAACATTTCCAGCACTATTTGACATTTTATTCTCAGGATTTTCTCTTCCAATTATTTTTTATTGGCTGTGATTTTGTGTCTTTTATTAGAGGTGCAGAAGGCCACCCACCAGAAATTCAACCTCTGCTGCAGAAGCCTGCTGTCAATATCTCTATCTAGACAACATGCTTGCAATTAAAAAATAAAATTCAAAATACACCCAAAACCTAATCTGTTCCTCTCCACTCTTGACCCAACTACCTGCCTGTTGGTTTTGGGAGTGGTCGTTGGGTTTGGGGTTTTTTTGTAGACTGAGTGGTACCTCTGAATTCAGGTAGAACCAAGTCTGAGTTATTATTAAAAAAAAACAACACACACATGTAAAAAAATTTGGTCTAACTAACATTAAAACAACTCGTTGTCACAGAAGCATGACACCATCAAACACTATTCCAAAGCAAGCGTGGCAACCCAAAAAGGACCAGAGATATTTCCACATCGCATTTTGAATACCCCTAGCTCTATTTTCATTCTCTCTTCCTTACAAGGAAATCCCCTCTTTGATTTTTATTAACCCAAACTTTTAAACTGGGGAGTATTTTTCAAGTGTTTTGCTCATCCACCATTTAGTGAGTAAATATTCCCAAGGAGACTGCGGAATATTATTTTTTTTAGCAGCGTATTTGCAGCAGAATTCTTTTCCTTGATGATTCCCACTTTACAAACGAAACTATTTAGTTGCTCGTTTCTTTCGGGATCATTTCAGTTACTGACAGCAAAGGTACCGCATTCTATGGAAGTGCCACGGTATTCCTCACCAGCTCCAGTCTTCCAGTTTAGCTCTTACAAAGTAATTACCCAGAGCACCGACAGCCTGATCCGCCTGCAGGAAAGACCCCGAGGCACGGCCGAGCACCAGCAACACCCACATAATGCGCACAAGCGCAACCCAGGGCGGCTCAACTCTTCTCTTGATCTCAAACTTCTCAAGTTCCCTCTTAAAACATCACAACCATTAGCCCTCTGACATCCAAATAAATGCAAGTATTACAGCCTCTATGTACACCATCTTTAAGGCCATCAGTTTTTTTATATTCCCCATTAGGGGTCACTTTTATCTAACACAGCCTCTAATGGAGCCATGCATTTACCTTCACTTGAGTGCTTTGTATTGGTTAAGGTCATTACTTTTATTCAAACTGAGAACCACCAGAATTTCCCCATTATTAGCTCTCAAAATACCCTTTTATCCACTTCCACATTTTGCTCGCAGTCATCCGACGTACGATTTTCACGGCTACGCCATTGTTTCCTCTAATTGAGCAGTGACCTGTTAACTTCCAAGACTATTTTTATTCTTCACTCCCTCAAGGTTAATTTGCAGCCTCTTGCAGCTGGTGAAACTGCATTTGTCGTATTAGGCAGAGCAGCAGGCTCTTCTCTTTCTGGGACTGTCGATCAGCTCCTTTATCTTCATGCCCCGGCTCCTTTCCCCTTTCTAGCACAATTTGTTTGCTGTTAGCACCCTGTTAAATCTTAGTTCTTTTGCCATCACTACGATTGCAGCCGGGTGCTGTCATTTCCCTAAAAGGTAAATGCTTACTGTCACTCAAACTTTTAACACATCGCTATCGAGTCAAAGCAATAGTTTTGCAGCTGCATTTTTCGCTTCAGCATACATTTCTTTCATTTTATCAACTCCTGTGGTACCTGATGCAAAGAAAAGAACTTTTGGCTCAGTTTTCTTTCCATAGCAGTTTGTGCTGGCAACAGCCTAGGTCTCTGCAATACGAAATTTCTAGAACACCCTACTAAAGCTACTTTTCAGATACTACTCTGTGTAGCCACAGAAACATCTGAATTTTTTACCAGGACTCTTTCTATCAAATATTTTAGGGTTAGTTTTGGCAGGATTATGATGGATGGACACCGTTAAGGTCACTGGAAGCTAAAAAGGAAGCAGGAGAAGCTTGTTCAGTCCATCTCTGCTGACAAACGTCCCCAAACAACTCGTGTTGTGTGTTGTCCAGCTTTCCCCTGCCTGTGCAGCTCCGGAACGATGAGCCTTATTGCTGCTGAGCTGAACTCTTAGATGGTAACGAAGTCCAGACTCTCTCCACCATAAAATCACGACTCCCTGAAACCACTGTTTTCCCATTTTGTCTCGCCTGCCCTAACACAGTCGCTCCACCCCTGCTTCTCGAGGCTCTCCAAACAGCAGGTGCTTTTCGCTTCCTTTTGCCTCTACTTGAAACTAGGCCAATAGCGGAGAAGAGCGAAAGACTTGGGTTATTTGCTGCCACAACCCTGAAGCGGAATGGTACCAGGGACAAAACAGGGGTCCCACTCAGGTGCAATTTCCTGGCCAGAGCTCTGGTATTTTCAAAGAGCAATTGGATGCTTGGCATCACTCTGGTTTGGAACAAACATTCCGTTTTCCACCAGCCCGCACATTTTCCAGCAGCGCGCGCTGCCCCTCCTCTCCCTCTATCTGGGAAGATTGTTCCAAGATCAGGAGAGATTGAAGCATCAGAAACGTTGCCTGCTAACTCCCGACGTTTTCATTTTCATTGTATTATGGCTAAACCCAAACATCTTTTTCTTACTCAATTCTCCTCCAATTCTACCCTTAAATAGAGTGCAATTTTGCTCAGTCGTGTTTCTCCACGCTATCTTCCTAAATTAACATGCCATCTGTACAATTTTCAAATGAGCGCTATTTAACATTTCTTGATTCCATTCCTGCTATTCCTCAGGAATTTTCTGCTGCAAAACACAACAGCAGTATCTGAGTTGTGTATTAAAAGCAGATTAAAGCTTTAGAGGCAAATCAGTTCCTCTTAGGTTCCTATGCGGTGCTGCTATAGGATTCGATCGACTGCGTAAAAGTGCTTGAAAACTTTTTATTTCCTAATTTTGCACTAAGCAAGTGAGACTAACCCCAGGAAACATCAAGCGTAAGGACGGACTTTTTCAGTTTTCGATAGTTTTAGGTGTTAGCAGTGGGGTGCCTCAACAAATGGTGAAAAATGTCAAATTCTCCTACATAAAAATAAACAGGCAGCTATAAACCCACCTAGGGAAGAACCAGCACTATCATTAGAAGAATAACAGGGCATCACTCTGTGATTCCCCAACGTACACAGAAGGTTATGCAGCCTGAAGCCAGTGGTCTTTGCAAGACCACTTCGCTGTGACTGAAATGAAGTATAAAGCCACGTACCGCTGGTAAAGGTTCTCTTGCCCCATCTCGTACTTCGTATCACTCCCCAGAGAGGTGCTGTGGTTATCCAGGTGTGTTTCCAGAGCACCCGAAAATCCCCTGTCCGACCAGGGCAATAATGCTCCATTTCGTTCAGATGTTCCCTGCTGATTGTGGCTACTTTTCCGAGCGTCCTGTACTTGCTACAAAATAAAGTTATAGCACACAGTTTTTTCAATCCTGAGATGCGGTTAAAACGTTTCCTCATTACTCCAGGGAGCATAAACTGGCTATTAGTAATTTTAACACAGATTTTCATTTCCTCTTTACCCATGGATGTTTTATTAAAATTCAAAGACTGTCCTTTTATTTATACCTTCTACCTTTTCTCTCAAGCAATGCTTAGCATGAGAACATCCCTGAATGTTTAAGGATTTGTGTTGAGAAAGCATTTAATCCTAGAACTTTTAGTTTTGCAAGCAATTTCAAGCCACATTATCTCTAACTCTTATTCTTTTAACCACAGTAGAAGCTTTTTCTTGTTACCTCCACCCTTTTTTGGATTTCACATCACACAGTGAAAGGTGCTACTCACACAGAAACACACAGGGAAATTTAAAGGTTTTTTCCTCCCAAATCTGCCCCTTTAAGTAACCACTTCTTAACTTATTTTATTAGGAACCACAAGTTTCGAAGAGGGATTTTTTTGTTCCAAATACATTGTGCTTCCAAAGTACATCGCAGTAACTTCACAGTTTCTTTTGCTTCTTTATTCAAGCATTGGTTGCTCTACCACGTACATTAAGTTCTGAGACTGTCTATGCTTTCAGTCTGGTGGTTTGCTTTACGCCACCTGCCTCGACTCTTGCTGTACCTGAAATGATTGTTGCTGAACAGACGCACGCCTTTGCTGTTGAACACATCAAGCCAAAAATTTAGATTAAATATCACATCAGTACCAGAGTTTCCAAGAATCCAAAGGTTATGAAACAAGATCCAAACTAACTTAAGCCTTCACGTTGTGTTAGAGCTTTTTATCACAGTTTTTCTAAATCTGTAGACATTTTCTTTCAAATTCACACCCAATCAATCACTCGGAATA
Organism: Trogon surrucura; assembly: GCA_020746105.1. Lineage (NCBI taxonomy): Eukaryota > Metazoa > Chordata > Aves > Trogoniformes > Trogonidae > Trogon > Trogon surrucura. The sequence continues at coordinate 38,205,045 of CM036621.1, forward strand.
TTCCAAAAACTTTTGTTGATTTTGCAGTTTTGAAATATATGAATCTGTAATTTAATTCTCCTGATAGAATATTTAAATTCTTCCAGTTTCAGTATGTATTCTTGAAAAAATTAATACACAGTCTTGAACTCGGTTCAATTTGTTCATAAAAACTGCTTTCCCTTCAACCTTTGACAACCAAAAATATTTTAATTGCACCTCATCGTCATCCTTTTCGTTTGCACTGCAAATACCTAAAATAAATATTACAACACACAGCAACCGATTTCAGAGGGTCCTTGGTTCCCTCTGAATTTCCGCATTATTTCTGCCTGCTGGGACTATTAATGGTGGTTCAAATATTCATTTACAAAACTTGCATTTCAGCTGTAGAAGGGAACACAGTTGCTCCATTCCTCTTTAAAATTCTTTGCACTCGAAATAAACTTCCCAAGTATTCAAGACTCCCTTCCCTAGAGCACTAAGCTACTAATAGTAGCTGTACTGCAGGGGCAAGCAAAGCACCCAGGGAGCTTTCAAAACATACAGCATGAAAAGTCTTCCTTATTGAGAACAAGCTGAAAAATGTGAGATGGGGGAGAATGAAAAACACGAGATGGGTGAGAATACGCAATATTTATTTTGGGGGTTGAGCGCTCGGCATTTAAAATCTAAGCAGGGGGAAGAACCACTACCTTAAGCCGTAAAAAGAAATGAGACGTAAAAGCAGAAGAGCATCATTTGTGAGAGCCCAGGGTGGTCTCTGATAGTGGCTGCGAGGGGAGGCTTAGAGAAACGAGGTCCAAACAGGGCAGATGTCGGCTGTTACAAACTCCCAGTTGCAGCAGGGAAAGTCCTTACTTTGACCTCTAAAAGAAGCTGCGAGCACATACGAGGAACTTTCCTTAATGCTCAGTGAATCATAGAATAGAATCATAGAACAGTTCAGGTTGGAAAAGACCCTTGGGATCATCAAGTCCAGCCATATGAGCATTACTCTTACATTTGTAGTCTCTTCCCACTCAAGTATCTCGTTATGGATCCCATCGTACCATCCCCACGGGAAAAACAGAGCAAACCGCAAACTTTCTTCCCCAAAAGCTTCCAAGCCAAGGAAAAAAAGCAGCTCAAATCAAGCAAAGGCAGGCGGAAAGCAATGGGCTGTGCTCTGTCAAGATTCTGTCAAGTCCTCCCCATAAGCATGTCAAAAACACAGAAAATAAGGGTGCTTGTTCCAATAATGAAGGTGGCACATTCGCCTAAAAAGACCCAGCAAAATAAAACGTGGGGGAACAAACTTGCCATGGAGGAATCCACCTCGGCCACAAGATTTCCATCGGGGCTTTGCTGGGATGTGAGGATGTGTCACAAGCACGGGGCGGTGGGGAAAGAAAAACCATGATTTGAAGAAAAGATCTTTTCCTGAGATGATATCAGCGAGGGGGTAAGAATTTGTTGGCAAGGCGGGGCTCAGCATCAGGAAAAAAGCCAAGGGAAGCCAGGGCCAAGCAGAAGCAGGCAATGGGCTAAGGGAAAGGACTTGGCAGTGGGGAAAAAACAAGCTGTAGAGGAACATGATGAGGGCCAAACAAAGCCAAGAGCCCTGCCGTCAAGCGAGGGAGGTGAAGCTGGACTGCAGGCCAGCTGAAAGGGCAAAGGGATGAGATGGGTCACCAGCACAGCAAGACGAACTCACCAACAGCCTGGGAGCCGACGATACGAAAGAACACGCAAGTTGTGACAGGAGGAACACACGTATGATAACCTGAAGCAAACTGCACCCAAAATTCAGTGTTATCAGACCATTTCGAACCGTTGGGCAATATCTAGTCAGTGCCTTCCAGCCACCGACTTGAGTAGATTCTGAATTCATTTTAGGACTAGCCAGTATGAAAGGCAGCAGCAGTACGGTATATTTTTCTTACAGTTTTCCCATTGCTCTCTCTTTCAAGTGGAATTAACCATAGTTTAAGCTGACACTTTCCTCCTAGAGGAGGTTTTAGACTTTCAAAAACGTATTAAAACAGTGAAAGCAGGAGGTTGCAACGGCACAAGTTAGAGATCTCTGGAGAGCTCTGGGGCAGGTAAAAGGTGTGGATACTGGTTACAGCCTTGGCAAAGTAAATACTCGAAGCTGTAACGAGGTTATGTCAGATGAAAAAAGTCATTCAAAAGAATCTTTCTTACCACCTTAACTGCTGTAGTAAAAATTAAAATGATAAATCATTCTTTGACAGGAAGCAATTTTAAAAACCCAGTTTTAGATTCAGACTGCAACGACCATCACGAACTTCTTGCACACCTTTCACAAGGCAATTTAGTAGAACAACACGCGACACAAACAGAAAAATCACGGGGCTTGAGATGTGCTATTTTCAACCCAGAACAAGAGATCAGTGCAGTTACTAAGATTTTTAAATGGATTAGCTTGTCTAACTACAAAATCAGAAGCACTTTCCATCACAAACGTACCTCTGTGGACTAGCTAGAAAGTAAAACCTATAGATAGTTTGAAATGCACCCAATTAAATAGGGAGAGCCTGATTAGTAACCAGGAAACCAAAGCACTATCCAATTTGTAGCTATTACAGCTAAGGACATTACAGATGTTCTTATTTACATACCAGTACAATACTAATAAACTCGGCTCGCAGCTTCCGTACTGCATTATGGGACACTCAAGAAAAGAAAATACCAAATCTTGGCATGGTCATGTGCTCCCTGACAAACGATTCCCACTTTTTTTTTTTGCCTTCTTTTTTAATCTATTTCCATACAGCAAGCCCCATTACCAAATAATTCATAGCAAAAAACATCTATAGGTCCTTGCAAAAAAAGGTGGCATCAGTTGCAGGAAAAACCCTCACTGATAGAAAGCAAGCTCTTGTTCAAACTGCAGAGAGTAGTTTCACAAATTTAGGCAAATCACTGGATTTCTGCGACTCACTGGCTTACAGAAGTTGTTCTGCAATATTTGCAAATAGGCGTGTCCCTAGTTTCCCACTGAGGCAGCTGGACCAAAGTCTGGAAGGAGGGACTGACCTGCAACAATATCATGAGTAGGGGGAGAACTGGGTATTAAACCTTTGTATTATTCTGTTTTATCTAATCTTCTGTTTTAAAAAAGCTGCATATTCTAATGAGTAACCTAATGAAACACGTCTTTTTAAGTTAAAGATCCATTTAAGTATTCTCTGAATGACTAATAGTAAGGTCTAAATACACCTGCCTCAAAGGTTTGGCCAGCTAAGAGGTCTGTCACAAATTCTAAAGTATAATCTGGTATAAAATTTGGGAAAATTTAAAAAAAAGCAATCAAGAAAAACCCACTTATTCGTTGGGCTCCCATGATCTTACATTCCTTATCCTCAGCTACAACAGTTTCAGGACATATCCCTTAACAAGCAGTCTTAATACGCTCCATTTAAAGTCTGTAACTCATTGGCTTTATTCTGCGTAAGGAAACATTCACGTAAACATTATAAAACTGTCAGCAACAACAGCTCTTCTTCTACTTCCGACATTTAAAAAGTTTACGGGTTCTAGTTTTCTGCATATTATAAGTAGATTTAAAGATTTACCACTGTTATAGTCTGTGATGCTGCCTAATAGCCCTTAGTCAGTTTGATACAGTAACTAATAGCCATAATGTTCACGTTACATCACAGCAAAAGCCTCTACACTCAACACATGGAGCGTCACAATTCATTTTAAAATAACGCAGAAACGAGTAAAGAGGAAGCAGAAGAGAAATATGTTATGTTATGAATGTTCTGAATAACAGAGGCAAAAGGAACGATGAGATTATTTCACACACCCTTTATATACGCTGACCTACAACAATATCAGGGAGAAAACCTGCAGTGTTGTGGAAAACCATGGTAAAATAACCAAAAGTAGGAAATGCCCACAAAACAGGCACTCTCGTACTAACACAAGCATGTGTTCAGCTGCTGCGTACCTGCCCGTCCATCCGGACACTCGACTACCCTCGCACACGCCTGCAGCCTCGCACACGTGAATTCTGCACCGCTGCATTCGCGGACGTGCCATTACTCCACGCCCTTCATTTCTTTGAGGTTTCTAAGCCACGTTCATGCATAAGGTCTGGTTGCTTTGCTCCACTCCGGTGGCACAGAGCAACTGTAAACTTTGCTCAACTGCTCGGCTAAATTGGATTTACTGAACCTTTGAATCTCCAGAGCATGAGAAAGCATCTGGAGCCTTCCAGGAAGCCTGGCCTCGTGCTGCCCATAAAAGCCGCGAGTGCAGCAGAGATCACCTCTTTCCAGCGTATGCAGCGTTCCTGCCATCGCTCTTCTCTCTCAGGCTGCCTCTATTAAAACGTCTTTACGTTCTCTAGGCAATATTTTAATCATACACATAAAATCTTTCGTCTCATTTTTGCCTCGTCTAGAAATCTTTCCAGTTATAATAAATAATATCTGTGAACTGATAGGCAGATGTATGGCTACAAGTAGGCAGTGAAACACCCTGGTGTACTACCTGGCAGCTCTTTAAATTATTACAATTACATTGCAACGCTGAGCAGAACTACCTTATGGGAACTTGCTTCTTCAGTGAGAATCAAACAGCAACTGCTAAAGCTGAGTTGCACCTGTGAACTCCAGTTAATACATTTTACTTGAAAGCTGCTGTTTGCAATAGTTTAGTCCAGCTGAAACCAGAAGGATGAAAAGAAAAGCGTCAGTATTAGGAGGGGAACACACCGTGCCATTTTTCCTTTGTTCTCTTCTGCGAGCCAGTTCCTTGTGCACGGGCCCCGAAGGCGCAGAGGATTCACCTTCTTGCTGAGCGTTGCAGGAACCCAGCAGCGGGAGCAGCGCGTCCACCTCCGGAGGCGTCAACACAAGTGCTCCAAGGCACAACGCGAAGAGAGACACTCGGACGAGAACTTCCCCGTAGTTCCTATGGATACAGGAGCTGACAAGGCTGAAGCATGGGCCAGGACGATAAAATCGATTTTTGGAGTGTAGCCCACCAGCACTCAAAATGTTTGTGCAGCAACATTAATACGTTCTGCTGCCATATTATTTCAAATCCATTTTTGATCGGGTTGCCTCTCGAGGGCCTTTTAACAGATAGGTTTGTTGGATGAAAACTTTCTCCTACTCCCTGTGCAGATCAACTATGTTCAGTGAGAGCACTACATAAAATACAACATGCCAGGAGGAGAGAGTAGCCAAAGTTTTGAATGAGGGCTTCCATGTGCTACCAGCCTTCTCTAGACACTAATATTTCAAGGTGTGAAGCATTTTCAGTAACACCACTTCAGTGCCTTTTTACAAAAATGAATTACTGCTGCTATTCATTTCAGTACTGAGCTGTAGCTGCCCAGTCCCGTTCACTATAAAGCACTTAGAAAACATCTACACAGTCAAGAGTCCTCCCCCAACAAGAAATTAAACTATTTAAAATGTTATCAGTCTCTACTGCTTCATGCTCAACATTACAAATCAAGGTAAGAACTGGCACTGAGTTAGAGTGTTTATCCACACCAGCTGGCAGGGGAGGACTGGAACAATGACTTAGGAGAGACAATGTCCTTATATTTTAATCAGGAGCTTCATTGCCAGACCAGAAGACGACGTTCAAGGACAGCAGCAACAACCTCGTTGGTTACACATTCAGATGAAATAATAGAGGCAGCCACAAAAGAGAAGAAGGCGAGCTCAACGGCAGAGTGATCTCGCAAACTAAAGTAACGGTCCTCAAACCGGCCCACTTCTGAGAGCTTAAACAGCAAAGCACCCAAACTCTTATATTTTTTTAAGCCATCCTCACAACTTTTAGCACATTACGAGAAGAAAAGTGTCGTGACTCGAGAGAATTATACACAGACTAGGCCTACATGAGAGAATACTTGGAAAAAACTCCATCTGTATTAAAAGCCATTACAGAAATACTGGAAATGATAACCCAAGGAGGCGCTTGCCGGGTAAAGAAATGAGCTGCGTGTGCAGCCTTGCAGTATCGGCACTAGGGCCAAGAATGCTCCCGCCAGGTAAGAGGTTCACCCTTCCTCTGCCCGTCTCCTCCTCTCCTAGAGAAGCACGTTACCAGTAACAATAGCATCCAAGAACTATTCAAATCATTTTGGTTTTCACGACACACTGTTTTAGCAGAAGGCAAATACACAGCACTTTATTTAATAATCTTATATCCTGAGCATTTGTACTGGCTTTTGACCATCTGACCTACTGTGTTCCAAAGTATTTGTTGTTTCCATTTAGCATCTTTCCCTTTCTAGCCACCAAAAAAACCCACTGAATAGATCATCTTAGCAGCTTTCCTGCCCCTGTGAGCCAGAGATCTCGGCTCCCTGCAGGTCAGGTCATGTGGCTCCAACCCAGCATTCGGAAATAATGAGCTCTCCAATTAAAAAGGTGCCTCTGAGCAAGGAATAGATTCTATAAAAGAAGTCAACACCTGCACGGAAGAAAAATGAGAGTTGCTGCAATGAAAACTGGTACTTTTTGCTACTTCTTTAGAAAAATTCAAGCCAGCAAAGGCAAAGAACGAACGGAGTCATGTCTCTCCTGGATCTGCTTCAAATGTGTAACAGTAAAACAACATATCACGCTCGATTCAGGCTAGCTCTGGATCATTTCTATAGCACCCTCACTAACTCCCATCCCAGGCAGAATAAATATTTACACATAACAGACACTGGCATATATAGGTTCTAGATATATATCAGCCATAATATTAAAAGTATATTTTTATTACTTCAGGCATCCGAATACAGTATTTTCTGGGGGAAATAAAAAGTTCTGTCTTGGCTTTGGCACCCTGCAATTGCATTCACTAAGAACATTATAATTGACAGAGAATGCATTTAAATATCCAGGGACAGACATTATTTTTGGAGGCAGCAAGCAGTGGGATTCACTGAAGATGAGGCTCAGCCAGTGTAAGACCACATTCTCATCTATCCTCACCCGACTGAGGAATATCTTCAGGAACAGAAAGGACGTGTAACAGCATTCAGGCACAAGGAATGTGTTTAGAATCAAACGCTATCACACACCTCTCTAATGGGCTTCGTACCCTCCTATTATCACACACGCTGAAGCATAAAGCGATCTGGCTAATTCTTTTCCTTGCTTTGCACGACCCTGTGCTTCACGGTGCTCTTCCCAAGAGCTGCAGGGAGATGATAATCGGCGCTCTGTGTGCCATCACACCTTCCCAAATGCTCCCGCAGTCTGTTCAAACAACTTCAGCTTTACTTCTGTTCCACCCAACAGCCTCAGCCACATCATCAGCACCGATTTCCTGACGTCCTTGATGAAGTTCAAATATATTGGTTCCACCACCTCTAAGCTTTTTCTCAGAAATAAGTAACTCCACTCTGTAAATCAATGAACGTCTACGCACCTCTGTACCATACACCACGTAAGCTGCCTCATGCCTAAAAATCAACGTCTTGTATTGATAACTGAAAAGTAAAAATCACCATTTTGAGGGACTTTCTTCCTCTTCATTCTGGGTACATTGTAAATGGTATAATTACATTTCAACTTCAAACCTATATACATGTCACCCTTTGCCTCCTCCCTATATCTGATCAGCAGGTACTTACACAATTAAAATTCACAGCTCCTGTTTCCAAATCTTTATTATATCCAAGTAAAAATTCAGCTCAAAATATCTCTTTTCTACTAAGGGCAAAACAAGGGCCTAACATCTGTCCTTTTTATCATCATGAATCTTACAGGTGTGAACTGTTGTAAACACAAATTTTTGGAGATGCAAATTCCCACACGAGATACTACTTGAAACGTACACAAAACACCAGTATAACACGTTTGGAAATCTCATCACGTGATAAATCTTGGTAAGATATTATGGTTACGACATCACATCAGATGAACAAAATAACTCTGTTAAAACACAGCTGTGTTAAAACACAATTTCCACAGGCAGCTGTAACACAGCTCAGTGCCTCAGTTAAAATACAAAGTCTTTCACTTATAAAGCTTTGGTAAAATTTGTTATAGGCCACAGCAGGGGGTGCCACAAGGTGGTCTCCTCTTAGCACTCTGCAATAATCAGTAGGGACCCAAATAATGGCCAGTTTCTTACAAACGGATAAATTTATTAATCCAATTCTGCAGAACGATCCATAAAGGAAAGATGATGACACTAAGTGGGATATCTCATCCTCAGATAACACACTGAGAGGTCGGAGACCAGGGCAGATATTTGACAGAAAACTCTGAGAGGAGAAAAGAAACTGTTTTGGAAGTCCAGAAGCACTTACCAAGTCAAAATTCAGCAATTTTAGTCAAACTCTAGTACTCTCTTCCTAATGACTTGGCCACATTGTCACGCTGTGAGGGCACCGCACAGAAAATAAATATACTAATTTAGTTTGAAGAGGTCAAAACTTTGCAGGGAGGATGTGAGAAAGTTCCTGCAGCTCTCAACTGATGCTGGGCGAGTCTGTGTTTGGTCTCTGGCCAGACTTTAGGATCCCGTCCCTGATGGACCCTCCCAGCTAACGGCTGCGGGCACCTTTCCTCTCCAACCTACGAGCACCCATTCTTTGCAGAACCAGCCTGAACCATCTCCTGCTTCAAAGCTACCAGCAAAGGGCCATCATGATGGAGAATAATGCAAGACAAGATTGCTCATTCCTCACCTCATTCATTCCAAATTCAGGCGGCAGCACCGCTCTTGGAGGATTTATTTGTTTGCAACCATGTACGTATCTGGTGCCTGAATATCTAAAACGAGAGCAGTTCAAAATAAATCCTACATGCTGACCTCACACTGATAGCAAACCCTGCCCAGGAGATTTCTGTATGCATTGGAAAACTGCTTTTCACAATAAGCACCACAAATTTTGGAAGCTGTCCGCTTCTGACACTGGACTTACCCACTTCATTTTGTTTTCTGAAATTCTCACTTGATTCAAGCAGTTCCCCTGAAGTCCCTAATAAGGTGCTCCCAAGACACACCAAAGCTGCAGAACTGTATTCTGTAGCTTTGAAAAAGGCAGGAAGCGGTAGGAAACTTGAGAATTGAGCGGAAACAAGAGATTCATGTTTTTCAGCAGGCAAATGAAGGGACATGCAAAAAGCAGAAGAATTATGATCAACCTGATACCATATGACAATTTCCACGTGGTGATTTGTAACGTACTGAGTTCAGCCAAAAAGATGAATACCTCTTTTTGGTACATATTTTTAGCTGGTGGTAGTTTCCTTACTGAAATGGAACACACATTTCTTTATATTCCTCTAAGCTTAACACTTGCCATTTCCTCAGCACATCTACAATCCTTTCTTGATTACAGGCAACCAGCGCCGCTGCCGTCCATCGGCAGCCTCAGTTCCCTTTCCCCCCCCGCTTTGTCTTAAGGCCCAAGCGGTTCCCAGCATCGCTTCGCTCCTCCCACAAAGAGCACCGTCTTACCGAAACCAGTCAAGCATTTTTGGACCTTCCAGTATCTAACCAGTGGCGCAGAATCACAGACTCGGGAATGCGGCAGGGCTTGAAGACGCAGCACACGAGGCTCCTGCACCAGCCAAGACACGTAACCGACAGCGAAGTGCAGAAAGTGTGCGGCTTTGTCTTAGTAAGGGAATGCCAAGAGCTTCCAACAGTAGCTAGGAACTTGCCAGCTTGTGGGTACACACCTCTGCAGCTGGACAGTCCCCACACTGTTAACGATGCGTTGCTGGGCTTGCCTTTTTAAAAAAAAAAATAATAATAATTCTAATAGAATTGTTGTAACCTGAGCCATCTCACTGCACGAGGTGTGTTGTTTACGCAACAGTCACACGCACCAGTTCCCAAGAATCTGAAGTTTACAACCTATTATTTATACAAGGAGGTAAACTCAGCTCCATTACACCCGTCCAACTCTTCGGAACGGTTGACTGGTGACTTGGGAGCGAAGATTGCCAGGATAACTTAAACCCTCCCAATTTAAACTCACTGCAGCATGAACAGAAACTTAGGAACAGTTTTAGTTACGCTTTAAAAAAAAAAAACCCAACAAACACATTTTACAGGTTCACAGGAGTCTTGGGAAAACTAACACGCATTTTACATTTGCAAAAAAATGAATGAAGATATTTAGCAGGTATCACCTTGTGTTGTGTTAGAAGCTGCCTTGAGCTCTGGACGGCCAGAGGAGCTGCAGCACGAGCCTCTCCACACATAATTTGTTGTGTTAGTCTGGGGGTCGTCCACTCACACTGCAGGTTTCGCTCTCCACAAGTTGTCTTTTCCAAAATGCTGCGTCGGCCATGTTGCTCACTGAAATCTGATGCAAATTCTCTGACTGCCAGACAGGTACAAAAAAACATAAAAAAACCATCTCACAAGGTGAACTTGTACAATCTCTGCGAAAGCAAACTGGAAAGATTTATGCCAGCTGTCATGTCAGATAACCAAAATAAAGGTAAATTAATTTTCCTCCTAGGTTTGCAAGTCATACGGTGGCCCAGGTCATCCCCTCTCCAAAAGCTTCAATGGTTCCAAGCTTTATAATTTGTATTTGTCAGTTCACAGAGAAATAATTAGATGGGAAAGGAACATTTTTCAGACAATTAGATCACCGCTTCCATCCAAACATAACAAAAAACCCCCAAACCATTCAGTTTCATTCCCTGTGTCATGATGGGGATAAACCCCTCAAGAGGGAAGATTTAATTGGCAATGTCTAGGACAAATAATTTTAATTCAATTAACATGAAATGTCACTGATTTTGGTGATGAAGCATCTGATGTCCTTCCCATTTCTTCATTATTAAAAGGTCACATAAGCCTCTTGTTAGCGTGTATTACCCCTTTAACCTCCACTCTAAGCCCTAGATTTTGAGGAACGCAAGCAGCGATTTTCTGTTATTTTAACTTCCATTTTGCCCCTGTATACAGGAGGTGATTTAAAGCGGCAAATCACTGTAATTGCATCTGCTACTGTTGCGTTTCTCTGCTTCTTCAAATCCGATTTCAGCATTTTTTGATGGCACAGGGTATAAAGTTTTATTGACCAACAAAGAAACATCCTGAAATACATTTCCATCTCCCTCATATTGATTTAAGCCAAGCCTGGTAATCATTTAAAATCAAACATTTCGCAGTCTGACAGAACAACCTGAAGGAGACAACAAGGGAAAAAATTGGTTTGTGCACAAGTGGATGCACGAAGGGCTTGAAACGCCCCAAAACAACAAGCAGGGTCCTTTTACTCCAAACTCAATAAATGGGGTCTTATCTTCAAAGCATCAAATCTCCACAACCCGTCAAAGCACACAGACAAGTAAAAGGCTGGAAAACATGCCTCAGAGCAAAAGATTTGACGAGATTAATCCATTTAGTTTATCAAATGAAAGGATAAGTGGTGGCTTGATCACAGACTCTTGCCGTCTACAAAAAAATTGACAACCCTTTAATCTGACATTCAAAAGTCTACAAGATTCAGGGGAGCTCAACAAACCAAGTCTAGAAATAAAGGCGAGCTTTGAAATAACAGGGTGATTGCCAACTAGAGCGAGCTGCCACGGGCTGAGGGGGCTTCTCCAGAAAGGAAGCGCTCCTCCTCAGTGGCTTTCAAACTTGTTCAGTTTGTGGAGTCCTGAGAAATTTGGGGAGAAGCTGTAAGCCTCCCCTTAGGGCAGTTTAAGGCTGTGACAATTGGTTATAGACTTGCTCTTCTTTTGTTACCTTTCTTATTAGGACAAATGGTCTCTTAAAGTTCTGCATCAAGAGGAGCTGCAAGGATAACAAGAGGACACAAAAATCACATCTCCGGAGACAAATCAGTCTCCAGAGACAACAAATACTTCAAAGGTCCTTTGGAACGACCAACAACTGGAGAGTTACAAAGACGACGACGCAGCAGGAGAAACGAGAGAGCAGAGCACACCGACTCCCATCAGAAGGTCCTCAAATCAGCAAAGAAGTGGCAGCACCCACTGAGATTTGGTATGAAAATGCTTTTCCCTGCTGGAGTTCTACCTCCTACGATCCACCTCTCCCACTCCTGCTTCTACTGAATGGTAACGAATGCACGAGGGAAAAATCACGCATTGAAATTTCTGTCATTCTCATAAGTGAAGCCCCAACGGAAAAACATCTTGCACGTTAATCATTTCTGAAGCCTCATAATTGTTTTCCAATGAAAGCCGATGACGGTGTGATGGCTCTCGGCAGACATATATTCAGCAAAACGATTTTCCTATTGTCTTATGCATAAACTATAAGCCTGATAAACAGCCCCATACTCCAGGAACTATTTTCCACCCTACAAGCGAAAGTTTAACGTACAAAAAGCGAAGTTTGCATCGCACGAAGCTCTCAGCATCACATAAGCACGCACAAAGCTACATGTTAAAGGGCAAAGCCTGCTGCTTCCTCCTCCAACACCTCCTGCCCAAAACTGTTCAGTCCATACTGACAGGGACAGGGCTTGGCTCATCGCTACAGGTATCACATGCATCCAAACCGTAAAGCCTGGTATTGACTACACGAAAGTATTTGGTATTTATACAAAGGCACTTTGGAGTAACAATTGTGTTCTCACAGAAAGCATTTCTACTCTTCAGAGTTTCATCAAAGACATGTTAATTTCTCTAACAGATTTTAAAAGGGTCTTTGGTTCTTATGCACAAAAAAAAAAATCAAAGCAAGTGTTTAAGAGTTTACTTCGGTACAGGAAAGGTGGCACCGAGTATCACAATTAATACCATAATACATTGTTACTTTAACTGCTGAATGACACAGCTTTAACTGCTTACATCGTTAGCTGTCAAAAGACCGCATTTGCAAAGATACGCCCCGAACCCAAAAAGGTCATTTTTAAGCTGTGCTGTAACTCTGCTGTCCAAATGAATACAAGTGTAACTCATGTTAATCAGAAGCATGAGGCATATTAAGTTTAAAGTGCTCTGCCAAGGTACCGGTACAAAATGTATACACGGATTGAATAGTTTTTACCTCTAAAGTTTTAAGTGTGAGTGTTTTTTACATTCAGAAAAGTAGTTCCTTCATGAGATTTCTGCTGTTACTGCCTTGCTTCTGCTAAGCCCTAAGGATTCTCAGTATAATAATAAACTATTGGGGATCACTCGTTGGGTGCATGTCTAACCTCAACAGTAAAGACTACCAAGAGTACACTCAGATGCATCCACCACAAAAGCATCAAATATTTCCTTCATCTAAAAGCTACTTAAAAGCACGGGCCCGATTCAAGAACGGGCCTGATTTTTATCTTGCAGAGGTCTGCAGAAGAGGCTGTAGCAGCGATTGTAGGGTCCCTCTGGGAAGGAACAAGGTCCCAGGGACGTGAAAGAGGCCGGTGGTCAGCAGACCACACGCAGAAGGAAGGACCGCAGGCAGGCAGTTCTCTTCCACATCACTCAGGTGCAGTTCCCAGAGGGGATTTTTCTCCCAGCTGGCAGCTGGATCCGAGCACAGCGCAAGCAGGCTGCTCAGGGCCCACCTGAACTGAAGGTCAGGCTGTAGGAAGGGCTATAAAGTAAAACTCCAGCAGAGACACATCATCTGCAGGGGCAGCCCACGGCCACAGCCTCCTCATCTCTGCCTCGACTGCTAGGGCACCACTTCTCCCACCACCCGAGGTTACACGAGTGCCAACGTGTGCGCATCAGCAAATTGTTATTAACGACTGTAGAGCGCGGAGGGGTTGATTCCGCCGGTGCCAGATGGTGCTTCGAAAATGGTGCTGACTCACAGAAGAAAGAGGAATAATGAGATACTAAGCTACCAATAATTTAGCTTGACTCTAAATCCTGGAGTGCTATTGTCTTCCAGTAAACACCCCAGAACAACCATCAAGTAAAGAAACAGTTGGCACAGAGCTGAGTGGCAGGAAAACACATCATGACTACCTAACGTTCTGCTTTTATATTCCACAAAACGGGTGCGGGGAGAAAGGAAGCAACGCCACCCCGGATGAGGGAGGAACATTCAGTCTTCATTTGGGATGGTCCAGGAAGGGCAGATCTGGGCCAGGTAGCACGGGGCGGTTTTGTGGTATTTTGCAGTATTTGTGCAGGTCTCTTACTCCTTCCACCACAGCCCCAGAGGCAGCCACTCCGACACTCAAACCATGTTTCATTTCAGCAGCCTCTGAACAAATCACCAGCGGCCGGTGTATCTCTAATTACTTCTTATCTATTTAAATTTAAAAAAAAAATTTCAATCCCATGGGTGTTTTTATGGGTTTAACTTTAAAGCACAAGTTGGAATTTACTGGTCTTTCGCAAGCGTACTTTCACAGAACAAAAATACATTTTCCTCTCCTGCAGCACCCATTTCATTCAAACTCAATAAAAACACTCAGAAGTTTTTGGTTGGATGAGCTATCTTATAAAGATCTACTTCAAATGTGAAACATTGAAATAATACAACCTGCACAAGCAGGCGCATTGTCAGGGTTAGGATTTTCCCAGTCTCTGACACGCTGCAGGGCCACTGATGATCTTGTTTTTCTACAGTTACAGGGAACACAGTAACAAATTCCTACGACCAGCTCTGAAATTAAGTTCAGTTTCAGCAGTGTGAGTAGCTTTTCCCCTTCCAGCAGCTTTCAAAACCCCAGGAATTACACTGTTTTCTATTTAAAACTGTGTCCAATTTAAAGCAGTGATTTATTACAATTAACGCAACTGGCTTAAGGCAGATTTGAAAGACTATCCAGTGTCTACGCTAAATCAAATGTACCAATTATTTGAAGACAACCTAATTATCTTGACATGCAAATAAAAGTTTGTGAACACACAGACTCCGGAAATTTAAAACCATCTTCCAGATACAACTTAATGATATTCCAGAAGAGCCTTTTCAGTTTGAGAAAAATTAAACTATTTAAAATTAAATAGATTTCTATTTAAATCCCGACTTCGCTTTCTGATGGACTATATTATCAAAGAAATTGCACACACTGGCAATAAAGGAAGCATTTAGAGCACAGAAGTACTCATAGGACAATTAGTAAATGTAATGACAGTCTTTGTCTTGTAGAAAGCAAAGAGGGAGTTTTGCCTAAGGCTGCCGGGGTCAGACACAAAACATTCGACACAGTCGCCTCCTCTGACGGTGTAAATCCACCGAAGCCCCAAAGTCAGCTCGCTCCCTACCTGTGTGTCGCAGCTGCTCAGAAGGAAAGCAGAGGGCAGCGAGAGGAGCCACGCTGGGCAAAAGCGGAGTTTTCCAACGCCTCCCACCACAACCTGATGCAAGGGAAAGGAGCGAGAGAAGAGGCCCCAAAAAGTGGGCTCCTACAGAAATAATGGTCAATGAAGAGGCGGTTTTCTCAACACAGAGTGTCAAAGGAATGAGGAATGCCTGATCTCACTCCAGACCTCTGTGGAGATGGATTTTACCCAGTCACATTACGAATGCAGTTAGGGCTTTGAAAGGTGATGAGCTCCCTTCTCTAAAGTCCTCCAAAACCATCCCAAATCTAGAAAACCATTACTCTGTTAGGAGAGAGCAGTCTCTCCTGCAAGGGAAAGCGTGCATCCATCACTGGTGAGAAAACCGGAGACTCATCCTCACTGGCGTTGTCCTACTTCTTCCATCAACTGGTACCATCAATAACATCTTGACAGCAAGGAAAAAGGCAAAGTGTCTCTACCCAGAAGTCTTCCTGGCAAGGACACAAAAAAAAAAACCCCAACAAACTGTCTAGTTTTTAAGAGTAAGCACATACTGACACCAAGTGGTGGAATAAGTCTCCCTTCGTTATTCCCTGCTGGGGGTTTCTTTGAAAGAGCAGTTTGGGCCATGTCCATCTCTCTGAAGGTCACAGCCTTTACAGCACTTTATCAAGTGTTCCTCTGCCCAAAGCTTCACAGTTTGCTCTAATCGGGGAGGAAAATCATAGAATCCTAGAATTGTCAGGGTTGGAAGGGACCTAAAAGATCATCTAGTTCCAAGCCCCCTGCCACGGGCAGGGACATCCCCCACTAGATGAGGTGCCTTTATGTATTTGCCAGGAGAAACGTGCCAGCTGCCAGTCACCATCCATAACCACAACCGGCAGAAGGAATAACGCGCATTTCACTCGCTTCGCTAACAACGATTAGCTCTGATCATTAACAACACAACGCGCTAATTAGGCATGAGAGCAGCTAATCAATCTGACTCAAACTAGGGATATCAGAGATTTAGGAGCAGATCAAAGTGAAGGCTTCCAGGAAATAATAGCTCTTCCAGCTCATTTCAATTTACACCACAGGTCCTGAGCGAGCGCAATTCATGAGGCTCTTAAGTACTTGAAAAACTGTAAAACGAGTCTCTAGCTCCTGCTAGATACGCAGGGGAAGAGTGCCCTTGAAAACATAAACCAGAGCCAACAGTCGAGACTAAACCACTCCTTAAATGTGAAAGGAATTAAAAACCCAGAGTTGTGTTCAAACAATACAAACCCGGCATCTCTTCTGCACGCACCAACACATACGTTCCAGTCCATACACAGCAATGTATACAAACAGACAGCTCTCTGCACAGAGATGAATGGTATTTGGGCTCCAAGTTCAGGCACAAATTTCTGGAAAGAACAGCCTTGAATCCCAGCATCTTGGGCTTTTTATTATCAGGATCTGCATCTCGTATAAGAAGGGAGTTGTCCACCTCTATTTTCAAAGGTAAATCAGAATTAGCATGTCCAGATTTAGGATTTTAAGCACATGAAAGAGAGTGGAGTGAGTCCAGTGTGAGTTACCAAGGTGGTCAAGGGCGGTCATGGCACGTACGAGGAGAGGCTGACAGGTGGGTTTGTTTAACCCTCAGAAGAGGAGGGTCGGGGGATCTTAATGCTGTCAATCACCTCATCAAAAAAAAAAAATTATTACAGTGAAGGCTGTTGAACACCGGAAGCCAGAGGAGTTGTGAAACACCTCATCCTTGGAGACGCCCAAAACTCAACTGGGTACATCGTGAGCAACCTCACCTAATGTAGCAGTTGGAGCAAATTTTGAAGCCAGCCATGCACTGAGTGAGGTGGTAGGCCAGACAACTTCAAGAGGTCCCTCTCAACAAAAGTTATCTAGGACACAAATTAGCTGTGGTGATAAGGCTTATCCTACATCGCTACCACACGTGTTTCCCTTCAGAAAAACAGCGTAATGCATAAATAAATTACCAATCAATCTGAAAACCTGCTATTTTAGGTACTGTATGAAGATTATTATTCTATATCACCAAACTCTCCAAGATGAGAAAGAAATAGTCAGCTAAACTGGAAGAAAACGTACCCACAGTCCTCTCATTGCCTGGTTTTTAGTCTGGGTTTTTGGGGATCTTTTAAGCTCCTTTTTTTCTCTATGCTACAGATTAAAATACACTAACACGTCTCAGAGCTACCTCAAAAATAAGTTTACAGAGAATCCACAGTGAAACTAATTTCTGGCACTATCTCTTGCGCACGATGACAAATGGGATGAATATAACCCAAGCACACGTAACTGTTGCAAAGCCAGATGCTGATTTTCTTGCACCTTCCAGCTGTGGATCTCATCGTGGTCAGGCTCCAACTCTTCAGTTACTGCGTTTTCCCTAGAGCTTCAACTCTCTCTTATTCAATGGGTTTTCAAGGTGATGCGCTGTGGACTATACGAGTTGCCTGGCCTTAATTTCAGCTTTCAGACCAGCTCGCTAGCACATTCTTGCTCTCCGCTACCTCTATTACCTTAGCCGTGCCGAGTTTCTTATTGCCAAGGAATCGCCATCAAAGACTGTTTCAGTGGGAAGGACTGCAAAGGCCATGATTAACGGCTGGAGCCACGGACAGGCATCACCTGCTCTTACAACACATAATTTACCAATAGCTGTGTGATTACAATGGACAGTTTCCCCCTCCAGAGACAAAACGCGGCTACAACTACGGTCTTTGGTTATGCTCGCTGACTCTTTAATGATGAGCACTTTTCAATATGCAATCTGTAATGTACATAACGGCTTAGTTACATACTGAAAACCTTTTCGGCATAATACAAGTGCTCTCTTGTGTTCCCAGTGCAACAGATGTCCTGCTTAATTGCACTGGAGATGTGGAAATATTTAAAGTTTTGCATAATAATCCAAATAGAAAGTTGTATAATAAGCATCTTCCAGAAACAGGGTGTGAGGGGCACAGACCCGAAAAACCAGAATGTTTTGTATCAGGGCAAGAAATGACTTAATTTTTCTTGCAATCACGAACAACAAAAAAAAACCCCAATATTTATAAATAGAGGAACCTGTGTGTCAGCATTTGTGAGAGAAAACAGCAATTTATTATGCTAACGTTGCACTTAAAGAGTTTGTTTCTCAACTTGCCCACACCATGAAATAGTAATTAAAATTACTAACACCTCTCATGAGGATTCTCAGAGCATTCAGATAAACATTCAGGAAAACCATATCATTTACCCTTCCCCTACGTAACATTATATATAGGCACATAGCACTGCAGACAGAAAATATCACAAAAGGGAAAATCAGAAGAGGCTTCAATTTTTACCTCAAAATCATCCATCGCTCAATTCATTTCATAAATTACAGGAAGTAATAGCTATATCACCCAGAACTGCCTACCAGAACACTTTTATTTACTCCAAACAGAGCATCAACCAGAAAAAAAAGTTGCACTAAAAACTAGTACGTAGCCAGAGTGGATTCACTAATCCAGCTTCTGTGAGAGGAATGACCTTCCTCCTTCATAAAAAATATTTTTACTATGTAGATTCCCAACTCACTCTACAGTTTAAAGTGAACTTCTTTTCTGACTCTATTATAATGAATTATTTGAAAACTTGAAGTCTAAAAATCTTACTAAACCTGCTTCTTACAATTGCTTTACCTTCCTTTTTCACTCGCCCAAGACACAGAATATAACTTTTGGTTTTGTTAACAAAATGACCTTTCACATCTCATATGAAATTCTTCACGTTCCACGTCTCAAACACTACAAACACCACAACACTCCTGGGACACTCAACTGTCATCGCTGTTTTCCTGTGCATTGAATAAAAAAGTACACAGATCCACACTGAAAATACCTTGTCAGTGACGCACGGTTTTTAATTTTTTCTACCCAATTCAACACACTATTTAGCATTGTTTTTTGAAGTTGTTTCACTGCTTCTCTTACCCCTGCCAAGACAGATGTGCCAACAGCAGCCAAAGATCAGCCCTTTCTGCATCATCTACAGTTGGTCTCTCTCCACGCCCAAACAGTTCCCTTGAACTTCCTCTCTCCAGCACTAGCACACTCATAAAATCCCCCCCTGCTACTTCTTTTGGCCTTTGTTTAGAGCTTCAGCTGGTCTCTGGCCTGTCTGATTTTCTCCCTTAGTGCCTGAGCAGTGTTTTTCAATTTTTCCCTTGCCTGATGTTGTTCCCATTCCATATATGCACTCTTTTTTCTATTTCAATTCACAGCAAAGCTCCTTGCTTAGCCAAACATGCTGGAATCCCCAGGCTTCCTGAAAACCAGCAGCTCTCTCAAACAGTTTTCTTTAAAACTCTGCTCCTTCTCCTGAGCACCGTTCCCCTTTGTTTTGCCCAGCAATTTCCTAACACCGCTCAAATCTGCTTTCCTGAAAGCCAGGGCTCTACCTCTGCTGCTCCCCTTCCCACCCTGCTTCCAAACCCTCGATCCAGGCATCACCTCGCTCCAACGACTGTCTAGAGCCGTATTCTTCCAGAAGGTACCAACTTCTGCTTGTCTCCAGCAGGTCAAGTAGAGCATTACCCCCAGCTGCCTCTTTTACGTTTGCATCAGGAAATTGTCACGAACGCTTGTGAAGACAACTCTACATACACCACAAGGAACCTTCTTCACGCCCTGCTTCCAAAGTGGGAAGACGTGGCTTTCGTCCTCACCTCCTCCACCACCTGCAGCTCTCCGAGGGAACCTGAATCCGAGAAACATTGTTTTACAAGAAAAAGCTATTTCGGCATGTAAAAAAAAAAAATCTAAAAGACTACAGGTGTGTGAAGTGAAAAGAGATGAGCACTAAACTAAGCTCCAAGAGGGTTGCATCCTGGCCCAGAAGCTTGCACTGCATCTGTCAGACAATTTCCCCATTTCAGAACTTTACTAAGGCACCGCGAAAATAAATCACTCCTGTATGTTCTGTATTAAACACAAAAGCAAAAAAAAAAAGGCAGAATTCAAACAGCAGCTAGACTCCAGCTGAAAAAGATCTAAAAGTCGAGGGTTAGTGCTACGCATTTCCCTTCATCAAACCGAAATGGACTCCTTCACAGAAGTGACTACGTCTAAATTTATCAGAAATCAAGAGGTCTTGGGCTGCTGAATCATATTTTTGATGGATATTACACACGAAAAAGCAGATAAACAACTGCACAGCAAAAAAAGAAAATCCAGATTTATTTCTTATTATACAATGATGCTGGAAATATATTCTATTGAATTTCTTTTGTATATCAGAACAGACTCCAAAATTGGTAAAAAAAAAATCTGTAGCTCAGCCCCAAGGTTTTTTTTATGCTATGGAGCAACTTGAACAAGTTTTCACTACTGTTCGTTCTTCAGAAAAGTACGTTTAAACAGAATTTATGACCATTAACTGCAACAGAGGTTTAATTATGAAGGACTTACAAGCATCCTTATAATAAGAGTTCATAAAGAAAAACATTTTTAAGATGTTAACAGAAAAATTTGACTTTTCTTTACTAAAACCGAAAATAACATGCCAGAGAGATCACAAAGTACCAGAGAGCTTTTTTAAATTGCAGTGATCTTGTATAAAATCTTCATCCTGGTCTACAATAATTGGGCCCAAAGTCCCTTTAAGCTAATACCAGAAATGGCAGTTTACTGATTTCTTACAAAGAATGGCATTTGTTCTCTTTTTTTCTTACCTGAAGCTTCATCAGCCCTCTGCAGGGCTGGGAAACAGAGAAGATTCTACTTTAAAACCAATTAAAGATCACTCACCCCATGTGATCAGTAACTGTATTCTGTTGAAGAAGCATTTGTTTTCCAAACTCATAAAACATCACGAAGAGGGAAAAGCTCCAAATTATACTTTGGTGTGATGACAGGGTTTCTGCTACTGATACACAAATGAAGCGATGTGACTTACAACTCATGACTGTCAAATGCCTTTGAGCAGCCCCAATTTAAGCAGATTTCCAAAAGGCAGAGAGCCTCAACTGTCAGCAGAAGGATCACAAGTTGCTTTGCCTTCTCCCTCTGTATTACAAGATGCCAAGCCCGGATCACTGGAAAAAAAAAAAGATAATTAATCTTCTCCCCACCCCTAAAGTAACAGGATTTTTCAAAGAAAATTACAAAAAGAAAAAAAAAATCACTGCTGGTTCCAAGCTAATTAAACATTAAAACTGCCTTGCTCGGCCTTGATGTTGCAGGAAAAGCACTTAACTCACAGGCTAATTATATCCCTTCTCAGCAACACTACCTTGTCTTTCCTCTCTCCCAACACGCTCCAAAACAACCCGAGTCTCATGAAGCCTGTGGGACTCAGCCAAAATGAAGGCAACGAACCAACTGCGTGGGGCTACACGTCACCTCGGGCGGTCACGCTCCAACACAACACGGTCGCAGAGAGGGTCAACAGTCAGGGCTAAGCTGTGGTTTGGGATTCAAGTCTCTGGTCATCAGCAGATTCCCTGTCCTACACCCTGGAAATACTCTCTCCTACCTCTGGATTTGCCAGCAGACAAGTGGGCACTGCACAATTTTTCTTTCTGGCGGGCTTTAGAAAGATGCATTCCCAAACTTGACACACATCGATGTTCAGCACTCAGGTATGAATGCCAAGCCTCGTGTACGATGCCAGATACAACTTCAAGAATAAAAGACATAAAAGTGAACATAAAAAAAAAAAATACGTATCTAAGACATACATTAATAAAAGAGCAATAAAACAAGATTTCTCATACTAAAATCCCATGTATCGGTTGCCTCTGGGAAGTCAAGAATCAACCCATTTTAAAAATTATTCCAGCTAAAGGTAACTACAACAAAGAATTTAGATGCAGATCACACAAAAAAAAGAAAATAAACAAAAAAAGGTAGAGGTAATAAGCACCACAGAAAACATCCCAACTTTTTGCAATGCTGGAGATGCTCTTCCTGCAGAATCTGATAAAGGCAGAGCCTCAATTTTTGAAGGTACAGATAACAAGATAATCTCCATCACTAGATTTAAACCTGTGAAACAAGATTCTGAATCACTGCAGATGCAGCAAAAGCAAAACGCGTTTCAGCTGAAGAAGTAATGATTTATGACACCGAGGCAGCTCTGTTAGCAGTTGCATTCCAATGCAAAATGAAGTGGAGTGGATTTGAACCTTAGTTTTCTTGAACCCAGTACATATTTTAATATTTCAGATGTTATTACCGTGACCATTCCTATGTGTGCCAAGTGCTACGTCTACAAATGACTCACAAGCGCAATGGCCCTTGCTAGCGTGCGTTGAGAATTTCCAAGACTCCAGGAGATACCAGAAATCACATCGGAGCAGGAAAGCACAGAGTTGCCTTTGGCCTTCAAAAACAAATGGTGCTTGTGTGCCATTAATTTTTCCCTCCACAAGTTTTCCACCACAGGTAGATAGATTGCAGGCAAGTAAAGAAACCGAGAACTTGAAAGAGAACAGGGGTAACTTCTGTGGCTGGAGTGGTAATTTCTACGTGAACACATTTTCTCCAATAACATGCAGCCCAGAACGCCATCCAAAGACAAATAAAACAAAACGGCACGGAAGATGTGCGTGGGATGAATCATTAGGCAGTGACGCTGCAGAATCAGGAAAAGATGATGCAAATTAAATTGGAGAAGCCAAATGCTTCCTGCACCTTCCTTGTAAACCATCTCCAAAAGTCATGAGGATACCCTAGACTTCTCGGTTGAACTGTATTGGAGATGTCTTGGTTTCTCTGGATAGGAACTTTGACACCTACATTGACATAAGAACTCCTCCAGGAACAGGTTAAGTGAAAGTCAAACTGGGATGAAGTTGCTGAGATGCCCTGGGTGAGATGCCACCTCCTGGGTTTGGCTACCTCCAGTCGTAAAGATCCTGCTTCCTGCAGCCTGAAATGTAGCTCAGACTTTCCTTCTGAATTTCACAGACCAAAGTCTTATGACAGCTTTGTGTTTGGTAATTTCTTTTTTTTAGGAGGTCTAGGAGGAAAAAAAAAATTCAACTTTCCCTTTATTACTTTCTTCAGTACCTTGCCCTCCTACGAATGCTTTTACTTTTCCTTCTCGTTCTAGTCTAACACATCACTCATTCTCTTCCCTTTCATTTCTTCCTTTGGGTTAAAGCAATTAATAATAAAAATCCCATGAAAGGCAGAACTACAGAGGAAAACCCCACGTCCTCAAGACTGTGCTCGGAAAATACGCTCTTCAACCGCACAGTGCCTGGTCGCCTGGGGAGAAGACAGGAGCCGAAAATAAGCAAATCTCTCAGCATCTGCAGAGATGAAGGAACCCTGCTGCTTTCCAGGTGCTGGGGAATCAGCAAGGCTGTCCCCCCAAGAGCTACCCGCTGCAAGGGTACCCTCGCAGGCTTTCCACGCTCCTCCGGAGAACGTCCTAAGGTCACGCTTCTCCAGGGCTGCCTTCAAATACAAAACCCACGCAAGTCCCAAGGCGCCGTGGGCAGCGCTGCTGCAGCTCCCTGCAGTCCGGGGCCGCGTGGGGACGGCTCACCTGAGCGCACGCATCCCCCGTCAGAGGGACGGGCAGCTCCAGAAGCCTTCGGAAACCCAAAAGAGAGACTTTGTGCCTACATTACAGGACGCCCGGCTGCATCCCCAGATCACCGGGATCGAGGGCGTACAAACACATGCACCCCCTTCAAACGCAGAAATGGTTTTTCTCCTGGTTATTCCCAGTTTCGGAGCAGCTACTCATTCCTCTCCATACAAGCCCGAGGTTCTGCTTCTGGCTTTGCACTATTACCGACAGCACAGGTAATAATTCACACAACTCTGCGTTTTGCAAGTATTAAATACCTCGGCAGTATTAATGAAGTGGACCTTTCGCTTCCCATTTCTGCTAACGAACAAGCGCGTGAGTTTCACGTTAGGTAAGAAGCTCATGCATAAAGTCCATGTCCTGCTGTATGCCCTGGGTTAAATTATAGCTGCAGGTTAACTTGATACCCCAGCCGAAATCTCCCTGCATAGGCATCGCATCGGGCTACAAATAGTTTGGCGTCGGCATTTTGACATGCGGGTTTTTTTTTTAAGTGACTGCTATAAAACACTGACCACAAAGAGAAGGACACCAGCAGGGGGAAATACTCAACAGGCTCAAGAATAGAATTTTTCACGTTTCTGTGCATTTTTACCAAACTGCCCCTTGATATTTCTTCAATTTATAGACTAGCCCTGTCAAGAACAGAGCAACAAAAGCACCAAGACCATGACAATTTGGAAAAGTTACCTTAATTAGATAGGCAGTTCAGCCCATTTGATGATTTGATTTTACAAGATACGCATTTTATCCCGTATCACATTCATGTGGAAATACCTGCTCATACTTCTATTCATTCCTTCAGTCCACCTGGTTTGCAGAGTTAATGTTTATTTTTTTTCACCAAATACATAAACTCCTATTATATCACCGATATTCCCATAAACCCTTGGGTAGAACCAGTTTTACATTTACTAGTATTTCCACCAGTATCTGCTTGCTTGACTGCGTAATAATTAGCAACACCAGGCCCAGCAAAAGTAATCTAATTCTGCAAGAGTGACATCGTTTTAATTAAAAGGGCCTTGACTGAAATTCAGCCCAGCTCAATCCAAACCAGCTGAGTCAACCTTTAAGACCTGTCTGCTTTGGCATATAAACCAGGCTCCCATTGCACCCTTGAATGCACAGGTTGCTCTCTCTGTAGGACTGTTATCTCAGGAACCACTGGGAATAGCCACAGACCTCCCTCATGCTCCTACAACTGCTACATCCTGCGCTTAATAAAACCTGACAAGCCAACAAGGGACCTATCGACTCTGTCAGTGCTACGGGTCTTCCTCATCAAGGTTCAAAACCAGAGCTTTCACGTTATGATGCCGAAAGAAAACGGCACTAAAGCAACAACCACCTGCCAAAAATACTGAGCCTTAGCATTAAGTGCCAGCACGAACTACAGACACCGATCACAACCAGCCACGGCTGCCCATAAGGGTAGGAAGGGCCAGGGGAGAAATACACAACCTTAGGGAGTCCTTGAGCAAGTATATTCTCATTTTTTAAGCTTTTTGATTGCAAAACCAGTTAATCCTTAGGAAACTACTGAATTCTTTTCGGCGCAAACTGTTTCTGAATTGTAAATCAAAGGAGAGGAGCTCATTCCCAGGGAGTGGCTTGAGGAATTCCAGTGTTAGACAACAAAGATAACGTTTCAGAACCAGAGAGCAATAAGGTCAAGCATTCAAATTCTTCCCAGTTCACTCACTGAATAAAACATGACAGAGACAACATTGGGCTCACTTTCCAGTGTTTCAGAACCTGAACCCAGGAGAGCTTCACCGCAGAGGGACAGCAACAGCTCCTGCCACTGAGTCCAGCTGTTAGAGGCTTAGAAACTGGCCATGAACAAGTGGTGAAATCGCAAAATGTATCAGCCTTCTTTCTTAACACTTACAGGCAGTAGTCGGGGCAATCATAGAATGGCCCAGGCTGGAAGGGACCTTAGAGATCATTTAATCCAACCTCCCTGTCACAGGCAGGGTCGCCTCTCAACTAGAACAGGCAACAAACAGGGATCCAACGGGGATCGAACCTGCGACTTCGGTGTTATCAGCACCATGCTCTGACCGAGTGAGCTAACCAGCAATATTAAAGACTGGCTGATCATCGCTGGTTCTTAATTTGCTCTCCATTCCCGACACGTTGCCTTTCACGAGCACAACCACATGTCTACGGGAACTCACCCCGTAACTACTGCAAGTAAGCGTAGGCTGGAGAAGTGCCCTGGCCCTAAAGCTGCACTGAAAAGTTGAGATTTCTCTAAGTAGTCACTGACACAATTAGTGCACTGGATAGGCCACTCCTGACCCAAAAACGTAAACTCTAATACAAATTAGACAACTGGAAACAGCATTTCACACCAAGAAGATACTCTGTGTGGTGCCTCGTAATTAATCCATTTAAAATACAACCGGAGAATAATTTAAAACATCCTCTTAAAATTCAAAGAGATGAAGCCAACAGCAAGGGCAAATTTAGAAAGGAGAAATAAAAAGAAATAGGAAGTCAGCCAGTATGACTCCAGAATAATTTTATAAAACATCCTCTATTGATTGAGACCTTATAAAAATGAACAGAGAAGGATCTCCAGCAGTGTCTGTCCCCTGGGTGCTTGACGGGATCCCAGATCACCAGGCAGGATGCAAATACAAGCTGACAGAAAATGGCTGAGGACTGGCTTGTACACATTAAATACATTAAACTGTGACTTTCAAAAAGTCAAAGTTTACATAATAAAAACACACAAAAAGTAAAAATTAAATATTAGAGTAAGAAATCCACAGCAGTTGCCTCACATCGCAGATCTATTTCACAAATGCCCACAGAAACATAAGCAAATAGCAAGAAGAAGAATAACAGAAGGTTCAGTGACTTTGCTAAACTCCTCTTTAAAAGCCTCTCACCTTTGTTTTAATCGTACCACCCCAAACTCAAACCAGGACAGTACTATAGGTCCCTCCAGCGCCTCCCCCTGCCAAGTGAAGAGCTGTTTAAAGAAGAAAACACCACACCGTCAGCAACCCAACAGCATCACACTAACGTATATGCAGAACTAAGCTTAGCTTATAGCTTAGTTTAAGTGCCCAGCAACCTTCAGCTGCAGTTTAGGAGCTACGTAACTTTAAACACAAGCACTGATTTCAAGACAAAATACAGAAACGACAAACTGAATTATAGTCACAGGGCAAGTATTAGTAGGTAAGACATTGCAGAAATTTGTAAAACATCACCCAGCCATTTAGTATTTGAATCGGAGCCATGGCTTACACGCTTATAGTGCAGCAAGAACCGGGCAGATGTTGTTTCTAATCTCCTTAAAAATGCCAGTAAACCACTAGAAAAATATGAATAGAAACATCAGTTTGCAACGTGTTTTTCACTGTTGCTCTTACGGGAAGTTGACAACCCCAGTTCTTGCACGGGATAGGGTTTTTCTGGTACAGGTGGAGCTTGAGAAAGAACCTGATCCTGCGTCTGACCCACAGCCTTTTTGGCTATATTGAATTTTGAAGGTTTTTCAGGAGTTGAAAAATCATTACACCTGCCAACAGCACTCTATATTTATCACCTGTGTGTCTTCAGGAAAATGAACTTGCCATTCTGTCAGAAATTGTCTGCTTTGGGAGGTGTGATTGGACTTTAACTCTTGGTGTAGAAAAGCCATTCCTTCTTCCAGTTCATTGCTTTCCAGCCCAAAGTTTTAGTCACGGACTATAAGTTATATAACACCTCAAAACGAATTGCAGGTGTAGCAACTTCTTATAAAAATTCAAATCTGATTGCATGTTTTGAATAAAAATTCACTTTTGCATGGAAGTCTGCGTTATGATGAATCGTGCTTTCACTTAAGCCTTAAAAGGAGTACGTGGCTGGTGAACAGCGAACAAATTGAGCCTCTTTGCATTTTTATAAGGTCTAAGAAGCCTGCGATCTATAGAGAAGTCCACAGAGATGCCGGAGCAGCAGAAATGATACAAACATGAGCAAGAGACACCCAATGGAGAAGCCAAGGTCTAGGTAGGTCTCAGCCTAGGAGAAAAAGGCAGACTTCAAAGTTCAGTCATCTCTATTTATACCTGCTTGCTCTGCATAGAAGTTCCAGGGCTGACTTAAAGGTCAAGGTGAATCTTCCCTCAAGAACAGCAAATAAAAGTACACCTGAAAGAAATGAACATTTAAGATTGGCCCACAATGACTGTTGCTTATTCCACCTGGCAAAGGGAGCTCCCCATCCCTCCTGGGCATCCCAGGAATGGGAGGAATCACCTGAGGAGACTCACAGAATCCTTCTCATAGAATTACAGAACATTTGAGATTGGAAGGGACTTCCAGAGATCACCCAGTCCAACCCCCTGCGAGAGCAGGGTCACCCAGGGCAGCCACACAGGAAGGTGTCCAGGCGGGTTTGAAAGTCTCCAGAGCAGGAGACTCCACACTCTCTCTGGGCAGCCTGGGCCAGGGCTCCGGCACTCGCACAGGGAAGAAGTTTCTCCTCATGTTGAGGTGGAACTTCCTCTGTTCTAACTTAAATCCATTATTTCTTGGAACAGCTCTCCTATGAAGAGAGTCTGAGAGACCTGGGGCTGCTCAGCCTTGAAAGGAGACGGCTGAGAGGGGACCTTATTAACGTATAGAAATACCTGAGGGGTGAGGGTCAGGAGGAAGGGGACAGTCTCTTCTCAGTGGTGCCCAGCAGTTCTCTCCTCTGCAGAAAAAAAGAGGCCAGACCGAGAAGAGCAATACGGGCCATGAAAGGTTGAGCACCTCTACCAATGCTTGGGGAGGTCATTGGCACCACCTCTGCCTGTGTTCCACGCCCCAGCCTGTCCACTGCCATCTGCTCACACCTTTAAAACACTGCTATGAGAACCTTAAGTATTAGAGACATAGAAGGAGCCCTCCCTATGGCCAGGCTATAGCCAAAGAGGTTAGCACTGTACCCTGGAAAGCTAGAACCTGGCTGGAAGATCTGCATTTCCCTCGTTGGACGGCATTAAATGATTTTCTCAAATTAATGAGAGTAGGTATTATGAGTAAAATAGATCACTGTAAGAGATGCACGAGAAGTACTCCAGAAGCAGAGGGTGGGTGGGAAGGAGCACAGCACAGGTGGCATCCCAGTGTCCTGTCCTTACCTAGTGCAGAATTCATACCAGTAAGCGAAGTCAGCCAGGCCACCTACTACTCCAACTTTCCCAGGGATGGGTAACCATCGTGGGGAAACAGCTGCTTACGTCATTACTCTGCAGCACAGCTCAGATCTAGATCTATGGATTAAGAATACACTTAGGTACCAAATTTTCAGCGGTAGTCTTTGCCTTCATACAGAGCAAGAGAAAAAGCAAGTGAAGTAGACCAGAAGCAAGGAGGCTGGGACATGGAAAGGACACCGGGGTAAACCCTGCCTTGCATACTTGCTACCGAGCAACTGTTTTGTCAAGTAATCCCCATTTCATGTATGAAAGTAGGTCCTGAGCCAGCACAGGAGGGATACACACACTGAAAGCAAGCTGGGTGCCCTGAGCTGCAGCTCTACAGTGAAGTTCGGTCCCCACGTGTTGCATGATCTAGTTGAGAGGCGTCTCTGCTCATGACAGGGAGGTTAAACAATCTCTAAGGTCCCTTCCAGCCTTGGCCATTCTATGATTCTATGAAGTTACCTTAATCCAGTTACCACAGAAAAAGTCTAGGTCCCGAAGCAATGAAAACTACAGAAAAGTTAAAATGGGTTGGAAGAGCATGTTTCTGCAGGAAATGCGCCCTCAAGCGACAGCGCTATGCTTCAGTCGTGTGACAGGCCGCGCCGCAGGTGCCCTGGGAGAATTCAGGGAGGAGAAAGGGTGCAACGGGCCACCCCAGGACCTCTTGAATCTCTCTGAATTTCACAGACCACCGCAAAGAGCTTGTGTGTTTGAGATCATACACTCCTCGTCAGCGTACGGTCTCACCATTTTGTATGGTTTTGCTGCCATCCAAGCAGGGACTTGAAGTTCTTCCCTATCTGGCTTGTCATAAACTCACACAAGCTGTGGGAGGAATAGTCACCAAGGTTTTTAGCCAGGGTTAGAGAATTTTGCTTTCAAACTCACACCTTCAAGGGCTCCTAGAGACATTGCATTGCTCCCCAAGTACAGCAGAGACTCCACCAGCCGTCAGGCACACTGCACTCCACGGCCTCCTTTACAAAAACAACACTATATCTTCCTTGTGCTACGGAAAGTCCTAAGAAATAAAACATTCTCTGCAGATCTGGGGAGTACAGATTCCAGCTATGAAGGTACCCATCTCAAATAACCAAGGAGCAAAAGATAAAAAGGCTGGAGTTATTAATCCGTCACACAGTGCACGACAGCTCTTGAAGACAGCGCAGCATAACTCATTTCCCATCGCAACGGCTAATCTTTCATAAGGCTAATATCAAAACACTAACATTTTTGTTGGGTTTAAAAAAAAAATACCAAGCTCTGTACATATTACACAATCTCCACCTTGGGATGAAAGCGATGTGACTGTTTTCATTAACCTTTCATTGTTATAAAAGGGCAAAAATCGATAACAAATCTATTCAGGCAAGTGAAAGGCAATTTCGAGCGATTTCACACGGGATTTTATTTCCATCACGGGGTATTTTTTTTCCCTCCCACAAATTCTAATAAAAAAAAATATCATCTGTCCAAATGTAAGACAAACGTAAAAAGCAAGATACCGCCAGCTCCTCAAAGACACAGAATGAAACTGCCTTTTTACAGCTGGATAATTGTCTTACTAAAAATATTGCTTTCTTCTGAATCCTAAGCGAGTCTGCAAGGCAACACTTTATTGACAGCCTGTGAAACACTCTGTTACACAGTACTGAGGTGGTCTCTTTTAAATAAAGCACCTATAATACAGTTAATATTTTTTTTAGGACAAATTAAGCAATTTCTTTTGGGTGCACTTTGCCCTTTCATGCAAGGAATGAAGGTTTAAATTACACAGATTTTGATGCGCTTCCCAACCTGGTTATTCCCCCCATACATTCATGCATTTCGCCTTTTAAAGGTTTGGCTTTGAATTCACAGACTGGAACATCTGACAAAAGCAATGATAAAAACCACAAAATAATTCACCAGCAGTTCCATTTTCCAGAGAGGACAAAAAAAAATGCTGAAAAAGCACAATACATTATTAATAACTGTTTAATATGCAACTTTGCCTCTTTCTACGAGTTGCCCGTTGTCTCCTTTCAACGGGGCAAAGAGGGAGCAGGGGGCAACCCCACCGGTTCCCTCACAGCCCATAAAACTCCCAAACCGGCGTCTTTTTTACGTTATTGTAGCTTTTAAATATATCTTTAAAAGTAAAATTATGAATTATTTCTAGAAGCACCCTTATTCTACACATGCATCTTTGCTTTAGCTGCTCATCCCATGAAACATTCAAGGTCAGACTGGTCAGGGTTCTGAGCAACCTGAGCTAGGGCAAGATGTCCCTAGCCAGGACAACCTCGAAAGGTTCCTTCCAGCCCAAAGTATTCTGTGATTTTCTATTATTTTGGTTCCTTTGCCCACTGTGATGACATTGGAGAGAGAGTCCGAGGACAACCACAACTCATTAAAAAGTTAAACTTGTGGGGAACCTTGTCACTTGCACAAATCAAAAAAAAAAAACCAAACATCTAAAACATTACAGAAAGTTCAGCAGAATTTGAATACTCCCTGGGAAAGTGATGGAACAACTTATCCTTGGTGCCATCTCAAGGCATATCAAGGATAAGAGGGTCATTAGAGACAGTCAACATGGCTTCACCAAGGGGAAGTCGTGCTTGACTAACTTCATAGCCTTTTATGAGGATATAACAAGGTGGATAGATGATGGCCGAGCGGTGGATGTGGTCTACCTTGACTTCAGTAAAGCATTTGACACAGTCTCCCACAGCATCCTTGCTGCTAAACTGCAGAAGTGTGGTCTAGACTCTCGGGTAGTGAGGTGGACTGTGAACTGGCTAAGGGGAAGAAGCCAAAGAGTTGTGGTCAATGGGGCGGAGTCTGGTTGGAGACCTGTATCCAGTGGAGTCCCTCAAGGGTCGGTACTGGGACCAGTATTATTCAATATATTCATCGATGACTTGGATGAGGGACTAGAGAGTACTATCAGCAAGTTTGCTGATGACACCAAGCTGGGAGGAGTGGCTGACACACCAGAAGGCTGTGCTGCCATCCAGCGAGACCTGGACAGGCTGGAGAGTTGGGTGGGGGAAAATTTAATGAAATACAACAAGGGTAAATGTAGAGTCTTGCATCTGGGTAGGAACAACCCCAGGTTCCAGTATAAGTTGGGGAATGACTTATTAGAGAGTAGTGTAGGGGAAAGGGACCTGGGAGTCTTGGTGGACAGCAGGATGGCCATGAGCCAGCACTGTGCCCTTGTGGCCAGGACGACCAATGGCATCCTGGGGTGTATTAGAAGGGGGTTGGTTAGTAGGTCGAGAGAGGTTCTCCTTCCCCTCTACTCTGCCCTGGTGAGACCCCATCTGGAATACTGTGTCCAGTTCTGGGCCCCTCAGTTCAAGAAAGACAGGGAACTGCTGGAGAGAGTCCAGCACAGGGCAACTAGGATGATTAAGGGAGTGGAGCATCTCCCTTATGCGGAAAGGCTGAAGGAGCTGGGGCTCTTTAGTTTGGAGAAGAGGAGACTGAGGGGTGACCTCATTAATGTTTACAAATATATCAAGGGTGAGTGTCACGAGGATGGAGCCAGGCTCTTCTCGGTGACAACCACTGACAGGACAAGGGGTAATGGGCTGAAACTGGAACATAAGAGGTTCCGCTTAAACTCGAGAAGAAACTTCTTCTCAGTGAGGGTGACGGAGCCCTGGAACAGGCTGCCCAGAGAGGTTGTGGAGTCTCCTTCTCTGGAGACATTCAAGACCTGCCTGGACACGTTCCTGTGTGGCATAGTCTAGGCATTCCTGCTCTGGCAGGGGGATTGGACTTGATGATCTTTCGAGGTCCCTTCCAATCCCTAACATTCTATAAGCACACGGTCCCCACGTGTTGCCTGATCTAGTTGAGAGGCGTCCCTGCCCATGACAGGGAGGTTGGATTAAATGATCTCTAAGGTCCCTTCCAGTCTGGGCCATTCTATGATGGGCCGTTCTCCTCCTTCAGCTTCTCCGTGCTGGCATGAAATAGCTCAACAAATAGGCCCTGTGTGTTTCCTTCCCATCATAGAATCGTAGAACAGTTCAGGCTGGAAAAGACCCTTGAGATCATCGAGTCCAACCATAAACCCTACACTACAAGTTCACCCCTAAACCATCTCACCCAACACCTTTGATGGAGATGTTCCATTTGTTACCACTTCCATCATGTTTTCCATGCGGGAACGGAACTTGGGATGTTGGGAAATGCGCCATTTTCCTGTGGATTGTTAATAGATGGAACACCAAGCCAAAAAAAAAAAAAACCACCCAAAAAAAAGGAGCGTTGTGTTGAAGTCCCAAATCAGCAATGCCTTTGGGCGCATGTTTCAGTGCCCAAAAACCAACAAAAAGGTGCAGAGCTACACTCGTTTCTACAAAAAGCAGAAATTCAGAGAAAGCCCACTCAACCTCATCAAGTGAGAAAGTACAGAAGATTCATAAAATCTTCCAGAAACATCTCTAGGCTTTTGTGCTTAGTGTTACGAGGCTACAGGGCAAAGCGCCTCTACGCGAAGCGCCAAGAGGAGACTCTCAAAAATACTTCATATAAGATAATGGTGACCTCAGCACGGCAGTAATATTGGAGAACCACTAGAAATGCTAATAGTTCTGTTTGCACAGGAGCTCAGAAAAAAAAAAAAAAAGCCCATAATCAGTATCTGGGTTTATTCACTGTAAATTAAACTAGAGCACACACTTAAACATATAGAACATGCACTTAAAAGGCTTCTCATTTCCCTCAGCAAACTATGAATTCCCCGGTGTGAAGGACCTACCTTTGACAGGCCAGTCTACACGGATCAATCTACTGCTAATTATGGTTCACTGGGTTAATCACAGAACGCTGTTTTTTATATTCTGATTTCAACTATTTACTGAGGAACTTCACAGAAACACACAGATATTCTCAAAGACTAGAAGTTTTTTATATATCTACACACACACACGTTTATGCTCCTATGGTTACACAACTCAAAGTTGTGGTCACGCTGTGGTCTTGCCATAAAATACGAAGACCCATTTCCTAGGTGAAGTTGTCATGGATCTCATCAGCTGATGCATCAGTCAAGTGTGCAATCTGGTATTTTTTAACACCATACAAAGCAAGGAGGAGGTGAGCAGGAGATCTGCAAGAGGGCAGAGGTGTCAACACACAGGTACAAGCCCCCCAAAAAAGGATTTTGGCTGGGGATCTCTAGAAGGGGTTACATTCTGCCAGAGAAGGGAATTCGGGGCACCCACCCTTCCATCCCATACTCAGATGTGTCTGACAGCAACTATCCAAGCTTGTCCCAAGAAGATCAGTGCTTATTTGTCCTGGAATTCGGTCATTAGAGCTACCAAAAAGAAAAAAAAAGTCAGCATATATTTGGCATTTTAGGCGGGCTTTCATCTTTCATCTTTGTGTTCTTGTCAGTTCCCCAGTAAGCCAAAAGTGCCAGCTAGCTCCAGCTGTGTCAAGATCAACTGAGCTCAAGGCTCCTTTTCTGGGTTTATGTCCTGCTACATTATCCAATTACATTTCCAGTCTTCCACATGTCTTCCAAGCAGCTCAGCTGTGCATTCAAGTGGCTGGCTTCCACCCTGCTTCGTGGTGCGCTGAATACCTTACAGAAATCGGATTTCAGGTCCTCCAGATAGTGCTGTGGCTAACTTCAGATTATCTAGGCTTTTCAAAAGTTCCCTTCTCACACACAAAACCTTCCAGTGAATAGTGCTGAAGTTGCTGCCGTTCCCCACTGTTTGAGTGTCAGAGCTTCACACGCTGCCTTAAGGATCTAAGAAATATCCCGGCACCTTGGCATCCTGTCGCTCACGGCAGCTGAAGGGCAAACCTAATTTATCAATCACTGACAAAAAAGGGCAATATTTAAAACTGTCATTTTCAACAGGGTTTAACACAACTTTTTGTTGGGACTAAATACACGTTTACATTCTTACCAGTGCAAAGCAGGACACTGAGACAAGCTGAGTTACGACCCCTCTTGTTGCAAAGTTGTTGCTTGCACACTTGTTGCTTGCACTGTAGGCAGCTGAAGACCATCGTGGGTTCTTATTTTCAACAGAGAGCAATAAAATCACTTCATGAACAGAGCATAAGCAGGGCTTCTTTCTTTATGACAAAAAGAGTGATGGTTGGCATCCAGAATTAATCAATTTTTCCTCCTCTGGCAGTTTCATTCCAACCAGTTTTGGTTTTTCTTTCACTGTTTTGGGGAGAAACCAAGCTCTTTAAACATCCTTCACACCACATCCAAAAGCAAAGGCCGTTTAACACCGACACTCCCTCAGAAGCAGATATAAAAGGGAAAAGAAGAGAGCAAAGGATCACATAAATCTCCTTTAGCTGCATCTCTGTCTCCACTCCTAAGCCAGGAAAGAACTGAACCACTGCCAGCTACCTGGCTGTATGAAAGACCGCTGGACGCCTCCTCTGGCCATGCCTAGTTCACCTTTTGGTCCCAACAGAGCTCTGCAACATCTACAAAAAGGAGGTGGGTAATTACAGGCAGAATGCTCAGCTGCAGCACAACCCCTCCTACTTTCACCAGTGGAAATTTTCAGTTACAGACCTACAGAGAAATTAAACTCCCTTCTCCGCACTAAGTCCGTATTTAATGTTTCAGAGTATGTGGATTATGTACTCTGCCCTTCACAATCCTCAATACAACCTTTGAATATCCATTTAGCAGTCAGGCACATTAATTATAGTTAAGAGCTGTATTTTATCTAGAGAATTACCTTTGGAGCTAACAGAGGTAGTTAGCAGCTATTCGGGAAGAAAAAGGCTGTGTTTTTGGCTCACGGGTACTCCCAGAAGAAAGGTCAACTAAACAGCAGAGGAGCACATTTCACTAAACAGATAAAGAAAACAGAGACTGAACACTCTCCCAACTCCCCCGCATCAAAACGCCATCAATCAGAAGCCCAGGGTGTAAGGGGAAAGACATCAGTCACTGTTTGCCAGATGCTCTTGAACACTGGCTTTCTTACCTAACCAAGCAATTCAGGGCTTCGGCACTGATGCATTCAGGCACTATTGGAATGCAGTACTCTTGGCACTCTGTTCTCTCTTCTCTAAGTTCATTTTTACTGTCAAAGACAAATACCTAAACTTCTACTCAGCATCTAAGCTTTCGCCAATCTCCGTTCCCCATTCCTTAGATTAAAGCTTCCTCTGATGCAAATGTGGTATAGATAGCTTTTGAGGTGCCCCACTTTAAAGTGCTTTGCAAATATAGACATATAATACACAATGTAAGTACATATTAAAAAAATAGATTTATAATGCTCCTTTGTACACATCCTCTGCACAACTTACATGTAAAATCCTTGCAAATATAAGAACAGAATGTAATGACTGAAACGTAGGGAACTGGTGTACTAAATCAAGTATAGGTAAAAATATTTTGCCATAAGAAACAAAAAGCCTTCCTCCAGGTAGTGAAAAAAGCAAGTATTCAGGACAATTACTGTATTTTGGCGTTAATGCTAAATAAAGCCCACGCAAAAAAGATTTTGAGAGTATTTCTGGACAACATACGCCAACAGAAAAGGAAACAACAGTGAGCGTGTCCACAAAGGGCTCCCTGACAGGAGTGAGGATCATTTTCTCCCTCCAGTGAAATAGGAACGAGGCACCCACAGTAGAGGGCAGGTCAGTCCCAGGTTCAACTCCTCCTCACCTTGGCAGTCTCTCCTATTTACACACACGTGTGGAAACTGCGTGCAGTTCTCCGGCCTCCCAGGAGCCCATTAGAGCCACCAGGTCCTGACATGTCACAGACAAAAGCTACGGTGCCTTAAGCTTCCACAGGGCACAAGGGCAGGAGGAAACCCCGACCAAGGTGCTGTTCTTCTGAGCAAAGCTCTGGCTCTCCCACTCCGCCAAACTCTTGGCTGCCTCCTCAGCTGTAACCCTGCCATGGAGACACAGAACTCGCCAGATGTGCTCATCAGTCGGACACAAAACATCTGCAGGGCCGGCAGCTCGAGTCGGCAGCAGCTGCGTGCGAGACGTGCCGTGCTCCAGGTCAAACCAAACGGGAGAGAGTTGGATGTGCCCACTGTCACCTGGAGAGAGCGAATCATCTTCACGGCTCCAGGAGGTCCAAAACACGCCAACAGCAGGGAGCAGAGCTGACTGAAGGCATCAGGTAATACCTAACGCCAATTTCAGTTTCAGCCACCTTGCCAAGGCCTCCAGGCCATAAGCAGAGGTTAACTTTTAAGTCATACACAAGGATTTACACTAAGCAAATAAAAAAAAGACCAAGCAGCATTCTCCCTTCCTACCCCCAACACAAATTAAGTATCAAGATTCAACCCCTTCTATAGTCTGAGAGCAAAAAAATGATCTTTGGGTCCTACCAAATATTCAATAGCTGGGGGAAAAAAAAAAAAAAGCCCTGCTTGGCCATTTGCCAGTATTTTCCACATCTCTTTCACTTTCTTGCATTGCCATGTCCAGGAAATTAATTAGGAAATTCACCTTCTAAGAACATATGCCTAAGGCGGTCCTTAATTTACCTCCAAAGCATTTATTTCATCGGCTACAGCACGACATCTTTTTTGCCTTTGAGTAATCCCAGGTACAACCCAAAAGTGCTATGTTCCACACGTAGCACAACACACCTGCTAACCTGAGAGAGAAAGCATCATTTTAAAAGGAGATATGCTACAACATACACCGCCTTGCAAGGACTTTATTCTGATTTTTTTTCCGCTTTTCTTACATGGATCAATTGAACTGCCACACAGCATTCGGAAATTTCTAATTACTTGACTGCCCACCCTCCATCTAGTAGAGCTCAGCTGTCCATACATCTTACACAGTAAACTTGCTACAGTCTGATAACATACCTGAATCCTCTCTGTATCCAGCATATTCAACGTATTTTACATTTGTAAGCGTATTCTAAAACACACTTGGAAATTGTCAGTGGTGTAAAGCTAGAAAAATTTCAGCCACAACACTTACACATATATATCCCTTTCTCAATGATTAAATTGCCAAAATACGTTTTCTAATCCTCCAATATTTTTAATAAAAATGCAATATAAGATGGCAGGAGGCACAGAAATCTATAATAGTCCTTGTTTAAAAAAAAAAACAAAAGGGGTTTTGTCTTCCTCGTCAAGGAAGTTTGACTTTTTTTTACATCATGTAGATTTACACGCCGAATATTCAGTATCAGTTACAGATCTCTCCCCAGTGCCAGAAACAGGTCATTAACTTGCTTTTTTTTCCCTTTAATTATGAAGTTAGACAAATTTATTTTCTGCTTGCTTTGAACAGGGAAGAGACAAGCCACCAATTAACTCAGCATTCGGCCTACATCACTGTCACTGAGCTCGAAAACGTTCCCAGGCAGAACGGTTGAAGCGCGATGGACCATTTTTCCAATTTATGGGCCTCATTGTACTCGCTCAGCTGAAGACACCGAAGTCGCCGGGAATGGGCACCCACACGTGGAGGCACTAAAGACTTTTTTCATTTCCTCTGTATTGACACCCAGCAGCATTACAAGGGAGAGCATCACTTCAACCGATCTGTACCGAGTAACTCGGCACAAAGTCGCTCCATTCCCAAAGCAGAGCATTTGAAGCAACTGTCAGCAGGAGCAAGTTCTTTCTGCTCTATTTTTTTTTTTCATCTGACACTCCACTAATAACATCTCAGCTTCATCTGCTCTTTGCTCGTCTGTTACGTTGCATCTCAACTTCCCATTATTGTCACCGGGGAAAAATAAAAGCAATATCCTGCCATCCTAAGCCCCTTTCTTTTCACGTTATTGTTGATCTCTGTATCGTAAAGCGCTCTGTGAATTTGCTAAATGCGTTTCATTAAAAGGTGTTAATTCAACTGTTCTGGCATCGCATTTAAACACACGTCTTTTTTTCCACCAACTATTATTAGTAATTTCTTCTCAAAAGACACACACAGCACACCTCTAGAACTATTTATTCTGTATTCCCCGCCTTAAAATAATGAGGTTATTTAGATGAAAGGAAAAGCTCATCAACATTCTAAGTATTTGAATCTTGACTCCTACTGACTAGTGATACACAAGCTCAGGAAAAAAAAAAAAACTCTCCCAGCACAGTTTGAGCACTTTCCTGGGGGACTTATTACAAAGAGCTGCTCAGTCTGCTCATCCGCCAGGCGGCTTCTCCTTGCTCAGAAATAACCTCATATTCCCAGGACACCTCCTCTAACTCTTTACTCTATGAAACCTTAACACTAAAGATGGCGCATCAAGGATGGGTGATACGCTGCTCCTTAGGGGCAAGAAAACACACCCCTTCCAAGTTATCAGAGACAATGAGGTCTGAACATCAATGCTGTCTTACAGATTTACTGTGGAGACACAAGGACGGGGGTTCTGCTATTTCTGACAACAGTTGCAGATCTCCAGGGAAGTCTTCAGAGGCTACTCAAGGTCATTCAAACGCAGCACCAAAACCTAAAGTGCAGCCTGTCACAACATGGTATTACTGGAGCTAAATTTAACGTTGGAGGGGGAAAATGTGTGTAATATTGAAGGTGGGGGGATAAAAAAAGAAAACCCGCATGGCATGCACTTAATTCTCCAACTTTCCACCAACTTGCTTATTCAAGCGGCTCTGAGGACAGTGACTTTAAAATTGCACAGAGGCCTTTAACCTCAACCAAGGTGCTGAACACCAGCTCCTCTCCCAATCTGCTCTTGCTACTTCCCAGTGAAAGTCCCCTCTGGTACGGTGATACCACCATGCGTAACCTTAGACCTCTTCCCCCTCGAGTGCTCCTTCTCCATCCCGCAGCACTGGCCTAACGGTAACAACGGATGCAGAGTAGGCCACCAACATGGTCAACTTTGTCTTTCGTGCCTTGTTTGTGCTCTTGCCAAGATGCGGCTGCAAAGGTGCCCCTCAGTCCTGCTGCAGCAACAAGTCAGGAACAAGCCAAAGCCAATCTACACGAAGGCTAAATAAAAGGGATTTTAAAAGAGTTTGGAAGAACCAACCTATATAAATCCAGTTCAGTCTGTTCTCCTCTGCATCTAACAAGTACATTTTGGGGTTCCAAATGACAAATCCCACGACTGTCACATCAGCTTCTCTCATTTTTCTCTGCCTTCTTGACACGGTGGACTGCAGAGGTCTGCAGCAATGCTCACTCCTGAGGCCTCCCATTCACGCACCTGTCTGCTGCAAAACCCGGGCAATGCCCAGCAGCTAGATTCCAACATCAAAGGCAAGGTTTTCTGTGCGCTGGAAACCATGGAGAGGTTTTGCTAACGGCTCCCGTTTCCAAATTGACTGTGTGTGAACAGAAGCATAAGCAGCGAAGCCTGCAGCAAGCTCAAGGAAATCAGAGGGAGACTTTCTCCCCTGCCTCTGAAACTCCAGGTGCTCCAGTGAGCTCCTACAGCAGCTCCTCTGCTGTAAATTCCTACAAGTGTTGGGAAGGAGCCACGGGATTTGAAGTCTTGTCCACTCTGGTCAGCTTCAAACCCAGCTGACAGAGATTAAAACAATAAAGAAAATAACATAAATCTGAATTAATGCCAGGAAGATGTAATAAATTCACTGTGACAGCAAATTTGAGAAAATACGAAACAGTCAACACCATTAATAGACCCTGTTAATCAACCTCTCTTCATGGATGCAAGTAACCCCAAGCAGAACTGACAGATGCCTTGTAAGAGCCGAAGATGACCAGCATTTGCCTGCATCATCTCGAGGATTTGTTCTCCAGGTCTGTCTTGCCTTGTCTTAAATGACCATCTACCAAGTGTGACCCAAGTTTTATTAACTTCCACCTCTGCCAGACAAAAAAAAACCTTCACTGAAGTGTAGGAGACACTGGGTTGGTTTTAGTAGTATCCCAGCTAACTCTCTTTGGTCAGTCGAACCGGCACGTTAACGTTCTGGTTGCAAAATTAGGGATTTCTAATATTTCAGTATCAGATAACTAAAAGACTTTGCCAGCAAAGCTTTTGTTTTGAAATACAGCCAATGGATGCATAAAAACCTGCACACAAGGCAGTCAAAGCTGGAAAGAAAGTCGAGAAATACGGTCAGAAAATGAAAGCTACATCTTCTATTTCCCATTTTCTTAATTTTCATTAAAAGAAGTATCCTGTTATTATTTGGATTGTGCTTGTTATTTCTCAATCACTCCATAAAAGAGTGACTTTAAGTTTGGTTGTCAGACTCTTCAACAACCCACAACCAAGGAGTGCTTTAAAGCAGCAGCCCAGATGTGCTCATTACTCAGCATGAAGAAATACACCTGCAGCAACAGAATGAACTTGCTGCTGGGCTGTCAACAATGCCTGCAGCTCTGTTTAGTCATTTAAAACACAACAAATACCCAGCTACCCCCCTCTGAAAGTCTGAAGAATGAGACAATGTTAAACCCCGTAGACATAGACAAAGGTTGCCAGAAAGAGACTGTACAACATCAAAAGCACATGTGTGAGGTAGGAAACTATACAAGCGCCCTTTCAAACATCCTGAGCTACAGCGTCACATTACGATATTCTATGAGGCTCACAAGAAAAGTTACAGATTTAGTACCAAAAATTTGGTTTGTATTTCTCGTAATACGATGGATCCTCCTTTAAACTGTATCTTCAGAAACCCCGAGGCTGGAATGCGTCAAGATACGCAGAACTGATCGCAAACGTAAGATCCGAAGTGGGGAAGGGGACAAGGAAATGTGTCACATAGGAACTCATCACAACATGTCACAGGCCTTAACATCAAGAACGAAGGAGGTGAGGTCTTGCACGGCATTACTGAGCAGGGCACCTGGCTGTGACACCCTGGTCTGCCATCTCTCAGGAAGAGAGACAGAGCTCAGTTTGGATCCTCTCTTTCTCCTGAGGAGGCAGAAGGCAGCAACTTGCGTAAGCAAAGCGAGAGATTCATTCCAAGTTAAAGGAGGAAGATCCCAGGTCAACCAGAGTGGAGGAGAGGTAAAAGCTACCTGAGGTGCCAAAAGATCCAAAACCATCTCAACAGTAGGGCTGAGTGCCTCTTCACAGCGCTCCAGGCTACACCTTAAGCAAA
This sequence comes from Trogon surrucura, assembly GCA_020746105.1. NCBI lineage: Eukaryota > Metazoa > Chordata > Aves > Trogoniformes > Trogonidae > Trogon > Trogon surrucura. The sequence continues at coordinate 38,247,021 of CM036621.1, forward strand.
CACTACCTTATCCTTAAATGCACCTCAGCAGCAAATCCACCTCTAAATCGATAAAACACACTGCCAGACAGTCTAGGGAAACCGCTTGCCTTTAAATCTGTACTTCCAGGGCACACTAACAAGCCCCTGGCTCCCCACCACATCGCTTCAAGGGCCAAAGGACTGGGCTGCTGTAGACACTGGCTCAAAAGCAGACATCCTTGGGGGTAGCAGCAGGAGATCTCATCTTCTGGTGACCAAGGAGGCTCTCCAAGGCAGTCACAAAGATACTCAACCTGAAGGTGTCTCAAAGGTACATGTGATGCCATTGAGTCCAAGTAATCACAGAATCAGGGAATCATTAAGGTTGGAAAAGAGCTCTAAGATCACCAGGTCCAACCATCAAGCGAATACTACGATATCTACTAAACCGTATCCTGAAGTGCCACATCTACACATTTTTTGAACACCTCCAGGGATGGCGACTCCACCACGGCTCTGGGCAGCCTGTTCCAGCACCTCACCACTCCTTCAGTAAAGAAATTTTTCCTAATATCCAATCTAAATCTCATCTGGCACAACCTGAGGCCATTTCTTCTTGATCTATCACTTGTTACTTGGGAGAAGAGACCGATCACCATCTCACTACAATCTCCTTTCAAGTAGCTGTAGAGTGAGAAGATCTCCCCTCAGCCTCCTCCAGACTAAAATGATCTCTTTCAAATTTAGCCTTTTGCAGGGCTTTGACTGACCTGTATTTCATCATGTGTCCTAATTACTGGAGAAGCAAAATTAATTATATTTTAAAGAGAAAAAAAAACCACCACTACAAAACCTCTATCTTTTATAAGCCCCCAGAAAACGAAGCTGGCAGATACTGTCATCTGGCCATCTTGCTGTGAAAATTGCCATCTAATGACCTTGTTCTTTTACATCAGCTCACGAATACGACATCTCCACGAGAATGACTGCCAAAAGCAGGCCTGTGCTTGCATATTTACAACGCCCGAGTCCAAGACCTTAATTAATGATGACAGAGTTCAAAAGGCTAAGTGTAACCAACAGACAATTGAGCACCACTCTTACTAAAGAAGTAATTTTTTAGCCCAAACTTACCATTGTTTTTGCTGCTGTTGCGCAAGTGAAACACTATACGCTGATCAAAGTCACCTATGATTCTCTGCATCCCATAATACATTACGTCTCAGCATTTAGCACATTCTCAGATTTTTAACTGGGAAAACAATGAATGAGTGTGCAGGACGCATGAGGTAAGGAGTCCTGTGAAGGCAGGATGGCTTTGTCTCGTAGCAGAGCTCCCAAGGAGATAAGGCAATCGCGTATGGTAGCGAGGATTATCACAAAGTGCTGAGATCCCCTACCTGACGTACTGCACGCCTGCCTGGAGAAAAGTGTGTATAAATTGAGGTAGAAAAAAGCAAAAAGACAGGAGACAGAGAGGAAGCAAGACACAGAAGCCCGTAGACAAAGATGAAGACCAACACAGGAACCCGGACAAGTGATCACTGTCTCTCCTCCCCCCTCACTCTCTCCCTTTCTCTTTCCCTTTCCCCTTTCTCACCACGTAACGCAAGCCCTCCCGTAGTGCTTGCCTAGTCCATATTTTATTTCTTTCTTGTAATCGTTAAGTAAATACCTCCTGACAGAAGCTGTTGTACGTCCTTTTTGCTTATCATCATTAAGTAGCAGGCAGCTTGCTGTAGTTTGTCACATACCTAGTTTTTTCCTGGTTATCGCTAAGTCACAGTATATTGCCTGCCCTAACACGCTTGTAACTAAAACCAATTATCGTGAGTCTGATCTATGCGCTGTGAGAAATTAATAAAAGTTTGTGTATGGACCTTGAGACTTGCCTCACTGTTGTCCGCTCCGTTGGGGAACTACGGATCTAAGTCACTTGTCTCCCTCTCCTGGGTGGGACGTAACACACATTCAATAAAAAAAAAAAATCTTATAACTTAACTGTCAATGCTTTTAGAGATAAATCTACCTTCTCCCTCACTCTAAGCCCTAAATTCTCCATAAATTTTATCATTTGACCTCCCTGTGGAGGATTTGTGGCATTTGAACAATAAATCAATAGCATGTTATGAAACACTGTCTCACTGCGGAGATGCTCCGAAATTACATACTCGAGAAAAATCGGATTTGCTAGAAAGACTCTCTATTTTCTCTTTCGGGATAAATAGCATCTGACAGGCGGCATCACTTTCAGTTTAACCAGAGCAAAGAAGCCACCTAAACTCTTAATGACAGCCACAGAAAAGCTGTGTCTGGAAAGGGTGGATAAGACAAAAAAGGGAAATATTTAAGGAAACACACTTGGACTCTGGAAATACGGAGTTTGATTCCTATTGTTGCTGCCTAAAATATCTTGCTGGACACGGAACAAACCAGTTACCCTTCCCATGTCTCTGCTCCTCTCCACACAAAGGAACATACTCTTTGTTTTCTCTTTTTAAGACTGTCAAACTGGTGGACACAAGGATCTATTTTCCTCTTTAGACGCAGCATTCTGGCCTCAGTATAGCAGCCATATTTTTCAAAACAGAAAGGGGATTCTGACCTCCTTAGACTCGGAAGCATTTTTTGTATTAGTAGCCAAAAGGTGTCACAAATCCAAGGTGGTTCACGAGACAGAAATAGTCTCATCAGATGCTATCTACAGGAAAAGATACACAATCTTTTATTATTACACTTCTTTCTTGTAAATACCATGTTTGACACCCAAATAAAAATGCTGATGAGAAGTTTCGGTCAACTTCCCACTTAAAAGCCAAATATCTGTCACTACTGGAAGTGGTCAAATAGCTTATGCAAAATAAATTGTCAGCAGTAGAGTAGCCAAGACCTCAGACAATTATCATTAACACATATGTTCGTTAAAAGACTTCACAGGGAAGCTAAATATCCAAAAGGTATTCAGTTTTAATAGTCCAAGGCAGCAGCTGGCCAGTTAGGAAAATGCTGGAGACGGTCTGAGGGTGGTGTAATAACGTCAGAGTCGACTCAAATTCATTTCAGTACACAGGCTGCCAGCAACTCAGCACCTTTCATGAGCAGCCGAGAGAGAAGAGGAAAAAATAAAAAACAAAAACAAAACCACCACACACAAAAAAACCCAAGAACCAGGTTAACAATGCCACTGGAGAGCTCGTTAGAGTGTCTTTGCTTTGTCTTTTTTCATGAGGGGAGGGATTAAAATGAATTGATAATTGGTGCTTTGTGGAGCAAGATCCTGCTTAAAAAAAAAAACCAACCCACAGAATCCCCTCCTCTGCAGGGGGAATCCCCTCTGGGGAGGGGATTTCCTTCCCTGTTAATAGTAGCACCTCAATTTTTTTTTTAACATTCGACAGTTATTCAGTTACTTGTCCTGGAAACCTGCTTTAGCAGATCTCCAGGCTTTGCCTCACCACATCCATCTACTTAACGCACCGCAGACTGGGTCTTACCAGTACTGTCAAACAACCCTTTTCCACTGCTTGATTTGGAGAGAGCAGAGCCACTGATATGAAATTTGATGCTCCCAAGGCTCATCTCACCAAACTTTAAGAACACCAAGCTGCTGTGCCCTCAGCCTCTAACACCATTTATGCTTCCTAACAAATGACACACCCATTACTCACCTTCCTTTCACTCCCATCCTTTTTTTATTTTTTTTTTTTTTGTAACTCAGACCTGCACCTGTCTGTAATCCTCTCTCTTCCCCCGTGTGCCCGATTCCTAATACTTCCCTCCTCTTCTGTCAGCGCCGCATCAGCTCCCCAACCACTCTCAGCTGGAACTGTCAAGTCAGGATTGAAGAGTCTCTTTTTAACTCGATAAAATAAAAAGCACAAACCATTTCAGCTGTGGCAAGTTAGTTTTGACTCCTGGAGATGCAAACCTTGAACAAGCAGTCTCAGAGAGCTTACAAACAGTGCATCATCGTGCCATACCCATGGGATGACCCCTATGGAATCAAAAAGCACATCTCGCATGAACTTTAGTAAGATAAAGCATCAGAGATTTTAAACGCTTTTTAATGGTGGCCCATTACTTTTATTTTAAAGAACTCGTTGCTTCCATTAGGCCTCTTCTCCCTGCAAGAGATATTTGCATTCAAAACTCTCCAATAAATTGCTCATCATTTTCCACCCTTCTGCTCGGCGCTAAAGCAATGAAATAACAGTCCACTTCAGCAAAGAAGCATTCACTCGCCGTAACGACGATGTGCTACAATTTGCCGGGGGCTGTGCTACCAGATGGCAAACCTCAATCTCCACATGCCAAGCCTTCGTTATTTATTCAAAGGTTCCTCAGAAAAATCAATTTGTTTCTTTTCCCATTTGGAGGCTTTTACTACGAGAAAATTCAGAGAAAGTCCACAAAAACGCAACATTCTTTTTGGAAGGCAGTTGCCGACGTTAGCCAGAGCTAAATACGCGTTGTTGGCGTAGCAGGGGAAGGAGCACGAGCCAAAAAAAGCCTGAGCCTCTGAGAACATCCTGGCACTCATTTCTGGCAGTCGCGGGCAGCTCACGCATCACTGCTGGATTTCCATTTCCACGTGCCTACCGCCAGGACCAGGGCTCTGGGTGTGATCCCCCACCCTCCCCAACTTGGCACCCAGCGTCAGGTCAGGCTTAAGAGCCCGGGCGCTTCGCGCCAGCTCCCGCAAACAATTTGTAAGAGAACACGTAGCTTTAACGAGCATATTGCAGGTTTGATGCTGTTGAAAGCACAATAATATCCCCGGATTTTCTCTTGTTCATGTGTGAAGAAAGGCTGTACTTCTGCACAGCAACAGAAACTCACCCATTTCTGAATACCAGCCTGCTCTCTTCCTGGCCGGTGACACACTAAGGTGCTTTTGCCCTCTTTTTGGCTGAGCTTGGTTGAGTTTTCTGATGCTTTCCAGTTGAGTGGGGTTATGGTTTTTCATAAAACTAGGAGACTTAAAGTCAGTAGGAAAATAATTACAATTTTTTATAGGATGTTTGAACTGATTGTAATCAGCATCAATAAGTTAGGCAGACGTTCAAATACATTCACTCATAGGCATTTCCAGCCAAAGAGAAACGCAAAGTTAGAGAAGCACGGCGTAAGGGCACAAAATACTCTTTTCAAATATATTTCTGTATGTGTATATACATATATGGCTTTTAGTAGTGTTCATTGCACAGTCACCTCTGCCTCAAATAGGCTTTTTCACCCCTGGGCGGAGAAGACAATAATAATTCACTGTGTCTAGCACAAATGATCCTAGTACTCACACAATATGAGAGACTAACATTGTCCTGAGATTCTCCGTATACATAGAAACATGCTTCCAGGAACAAGCTTCCCAAGGGTTCTATGGCTTGTAACACAAAGAAAAACCTTAATATTTGATGTGTCAGAGCTGCCTGGGTTTTAACCAAACCTCTTCTACGGGAAACTACACAGAAAAGAGAGGCTTGGAACCATTCAGGCACCCCAAAAGCTCCAAAAATATCTTTTTACCATCTAGAAAATTCACACCATTTCCCAAATGTTTGCTGACCCAGAAGGATTCAGACCCTCTTCAAGGCACTGTTCCCCCCCTCTATATGTTGGATCCAAAAAGCTGTCCTGTTAGGTCTGTCCTTGGAAGGCAAGGGCCAACAAAAAGAGGGATGGAGAATACTAAAATAAATATTCCCCACGTGGATCTTAGTTGTGCATAAGCTGTCAGTCATTAGAGAAATACTAAGTGGCATGTTTGGAATCAGAGAAGGAACATCAGTGTAAGCTTTCTGGTCTTTACCTCCGATATCAGCCATCAGAAAGTTTATCCTTTCTCCTATCTTGCTCTAATTCACAAGAAGGTTATCACCTTTGTTACTGAAGAGTAGACATCACAACAAATGCCTAAAGCAGAATGGAAATATTTTCAAGACTATGGCCTGACTAAATATCTCTCAAGCAAATTCATTGGTTCCTCCTCTAGTTTAGAAAGCAAAATAACTTGTGTTGCGTTTTAGCCCACAGCAATTCACAGGGAAACCATGAAAAAAAAAAATCCTTACACTACGATCACACACATGACACAGGTTAGAAACACAAGCTGTTGGTACCATGACAATTCACTGGAAGCTGCAATACTTCAGGTGAGAGACTCCCACGATAAGGAGAGAAGGCTGACGCCTCACGCCTCACACCAGCTCTAGGTCTCTAGAAAAAAAGCTGCCAAAGCCCAGGCACAAAAGCAAGCTGCCTCTCCCTCGGTGTTTTAAAATACACAGTTTACAACAGCAAGACTCAACAGCTGTAAAGCACTGGAATTGATAGTGGCTCTTCTGCCAAGTTCTCCCCACAAAGAGGACAGCCCCGGTGCCAGCCAGATGGAGCTGGCACAGCCACAGCATCTCCTAGAGAGCATCCACTTTAGGAATTGCCTCCTCCTCACACAAAAATACTCCGGGGACCAGCCAAAGGAGTGAAAACCAGACAGGCGATGCCCAAACAGGTCCTGCAAGTATTCCAAAACAGAAAACAGACTGTGCACACCAAGCACACATGGTAAATCAAGGCTCGGCACCCACTTGGGGGAATTTTGCTGTCATTTAGGCAAGGCACACAAGTGCCACAGGCATTTTCATACACCTTTGCTTAGCGGGGAGGTGTGTGTGTTTGGCAAACAGCATGAGCTGTGCCTGGCAACGGCCATCAGTGCCAGCACGAGCTGCTCACAACAGCAAAACCCAAACCAGAGAGGAGGTAGGAGGAGAGAAAAAGACTAGTCAGGCCCACAAATTTGGCAGGAAAGCTACAAGGCTGCATTTAGCACTCTGGGAATTTTGTAGAAGTTTGGCCCTTTGAGCCCAGCGGACCCCGGCTGATGTCCAGCATCCATCTCCCCGTGCCAGCAGGACTGACCACAACCTCTGCTTCAATCTCAGCTGCTCTTCTACCCACCACTAGTGCCTAATTTGCGTTTTCAGGCTGGGCACGTGCCTAGATACCATATACATTACGGAAATACACCGTGCCTACCTGCATTTCAACGACACTTACTGAATGCAACAAATTCAGTCAGTCGGGCAAACGAGATAAATAACAGCAACACCAGTGCATGCGTCTGGTCAGCATCTCACGCTTCAGAAGAAAACCGAGGCTGCTGGGTGCACAAAGCAAACACGTGTTCTTTGTGAGCCACCTGAAAACAGTTTTTGGGTGGGACGGCAGTTTTAAATTAACTATATATCCTATGTTAATGTGTGTTGATTCCAGCAAGTAAGAACTTGTATAAATTCTAGGGGCGGATAATAATATTTTTTTTAGCCATTTACTCATTCTGCTTCACTTATCTGCAGGATCCAAATGTTAAAACTAGCTACAACAACAAACAGCTAAAGGCCATTCCTTGGCAGAAGAAGGTTTGCATTCTCATTTGCTGCCAAGAAAAATTCAGGTGCCAGCCTAAAGACCCGCAGCATCCCTCGTTCTCACTGGTTGTAAGATAGAAGGAAAGTTTTCTCCGCTAGCTTTCTGTGAAAGCAACTCAGATCACGAGCTTTCACTCTGAAATGTGCCCCCGCTGATAGCACAGGCAGTTTTGAGATACTCATCCTCCTCTTGGGGTTGAGACCGTATCACAGAATCACAGATGGGACTGGAAGAGATTGAAAAAGCTCATCTAGTCCATCATCTCAAACTGATCTAAATGGTAAATCACTAGCAGTCCAGTGGGAATACCAGTCTTCTACGCTAACATCAACTCCACGGGAAGGCAACAATGGTATTTAACTTTGCCCGTTAACAGATATTACATTAACAGACATTTTGCTGCCTCTCAAAGAATAAAAACGCTCTTATCTCTACAGCTTTAAAACAGAACCTTTGCAGCGATTCTTCCCAATCTGTTATTCCAAGATCTAAAAAAAAAAACGTGATTTTGCATAACGTGAATGACCAAGAGAGTGTATTTTTTAAATGCTCTACACAACTTTCAGCCCTCGGAGCACACATATCTAATTAAGCATCTGCTTCCAGCCACGCTGCAATGTTACATGGGCCTGCCCCCTTCACATCCTTTTTACATCATTCTAAGATAACGTCTGGGTGCAATTACCGGAGTTTGTAATACCACGCTACCAACTGCATCCAGATCATCATTCTCTGCCTGAGCCAATAAAGGATTACCCAGGAGGCTGAGATTGTTTTCGAATCGGTGCATCCCAAGAGCTATCACTGCAAACACAAGGGGGAGGGGGGGGGGGAAGAAAAATTGCATGACAAGGTCCTGACTTGTTCCAGGCTTTGAGGCGCATTTCCCGAAGCTCTCTCCCTTAGAGCAAGCTCCCCCCTACGATTTCTTTTGAATGAACAATTGGTTTTTTTAAACCAGGAAAATTCAAAGCAACCAAAGACAAAACAGAAACAAGGCACATATACAACTCTTGACCATAGATGGGTCTGTGCTTCCATCCTCAGCTCCAACCAGCTGAGTGGCAGCACAACGTCTGCTCAGTCCCTGCAGATTCTTGCCAGCTTGGAGGCCAGGCTGGCTGCTCCCAGCTCGTGGCTGCGATCTCCTCTTCAACACACCCTGTTGCCTCTCAAACTTGCTCAAACTCACAGGACCGGGTCTCAGTTCTGAACAGAACGGGCAGAAGAACAAATGCTGCCAGTCACTGGGAGCAGCAGTGCTCCAGAACAATTGAGAGCTCTTCCCTAACACGTACCAGATCTTGGAAATAAAGCATAAAAGCTCGTGCACTCATCTGCTTGATTTCCCTGGGTGCTGTTTGCAGTTTTACACGAGGGTCTGTGCACTGAAAGAACATTTGCGGATAGTGTTTACAGGAAGCTTCGCTCTGCTTCAGAGGAATTAGTCCTCCACCCAAAAACATAAAAATAAATCCAAAATATACAACCACAAGCTTTCAGTCTCCTTGCACTCATTCCTCTCCAAAAAGCATCCCCACAAGCTAACCCACCCTTCTTACATCTCCCACTGCTGCATCAGGTTTCCCCACAGCCTGCACAGTTATTTCTGTAAGTCTCAGCATCCCTTCCGTGGGGACCGGGCTCATGCAGTATTTACTAACCTTTCACTGTTAAGAACTGTATATTTAATCCCAAAACTGAACTGCATGTTGTGGATTTTAATGGAACAACTCAAATTACACGTTTTCTAAGTTAGGTGAAATCTTCTCCATGCACTGGAAATACCTAGACTGTATGTATTAGCTGTATGCCAAGACCCTCTGAAGTCCTTTAGCGACTCCCTAGATAAAACAGTAACGGTTTGAATTTATGAATTACATCACTTTATCTGCCCTTTTGCTGGAGAGATGAAGAAGATCGACCTGACAGGACAAGTACAGGGAGCAGACTGTGGCAAAGCAGCTCAAGTTATTCGCTCTGGACTAACCTTCTTTTCAAATCTATGAAGATATACAGATATATGACAGCGCTAAATGTCTTCAAACATCAGCAATGGTAAAACAAAGCCCAAAATGAGGCTGCAAGGTTGGCAGACTGCAAGTTTCGTGAGTTTTTCCGGAGTTGTCTTCTCATAAAATATTGTCTCATCAAGTGGAAATAGTTTGACGAAACAGCTTGGTACATGACTTTTTTTTTTCTTCAACATAAAACAATATAAATGAGGTACCTCGGTAGGTCAAAACAGAACCGGACGCTTCACCCCAACCCCAGCTCAACTTTCAAAGTCACTGGTGAAGCCCCACTATCCTCTGCCAACACAGAGCATCTCTGCATATCCTCAATATTTTTGTTGAGAAGGACTCTAGGCCAAAATGGAAACCGTTTGCTGAGACTGTTTTTACATTTTAGCTGCTTCATTTATTTAAAATAAAACAAGAGAACAGCAAGCTAGCTACTATCTTTTCATCTCAATGGCACTAAGACAAAACAGTTTGAGGAGACAAAAATCGCCCTGATGGAAACCCTGTGCTGGGGCCTCCAGCAGCACCAGTGCTCCCCGTCGCTGCTCAGCTGTAGGTCAGTGTCCTTCCTCATTTTCATCAGAGAAACCCTGCTAAACTGGGCAAATTTGCCAAGCCGCAAGGAAGGCAAAGCTCCCGCTTGCATAATTCTTATTACTGTGGTGAGTCATTGAAAAAGTTTCTTTCAAGAGGGTAAATGAAACAGAACAAAATACAGCAGAGAAATTACTGTAGCACAAAAGAAACCCCTCTCCCTGGTGTCTTCTATCTGAGAGGAAGCTTTCAGAACAGAACCGCTTCTCTCCCCGGTTACAAAACATATTTTAAAGTATGACTCATTCAGAGAGGAAAAATTGTTTTCAAGATCCAGCGCATTATGATCTGCAGCCCAATGTTCCCTCAAGGATTAAGTTCAGAATTAATGCCAAAAGGTACCTCTGCAGAAAGTCTCTGTTAATGTTGCGGCCAACTTGCAGGAAGAGCTCTTGTTGTCTGCCCCCAAAGGGCTGCTTTTTCCATTTCTCCCTTCTCCGGAATTCCTCCTTCCAAAATGAGTCAAAGAGACAGTTTAAACCCCCTAACCCCAGGGCAGAAACCTTTTTGAAACCCAGGGACTGCGAGAAGAGCAGCAAGGCAGAGCACTCGCAGCTCTTGCTGCTCAGACCCATCTTGCTCCAAGAGACAGGCACACTTTCCCAGTGACAGCAGGTCTCTCAGGCTAACTCAGAACCAATAAACACTTGGATGACCCAACAAATAATACTTGAATTAAATTACATCTTTACCAGTGAAAAAAAAAAAAGCCTAAAAAACAAAAAAACCCCCACACTTTAGAGCAAATCTTTAATCGTTACCTTCTTATCACATAAAAGAATAGCACGGCATTTCAGACATCACATAAATTACTCCAGAGAAAGCAACTACTAATTCAACTTTGGAAGGTTCTTCACTAGCATCCTCACATCTTCTTCCAGTTGAAGGCAACAGTGTAAGTTTTGTGAGTTGAAAAATCAGGGAAAGACAAACACCAAGAGCACCAAAAAGTCAGAGAAGGTTAAACTTACATTTTGATGTAAATGTGTTGGGATCTAGAGATTACCACCTGCTTACTGTGCTGTTTCAAAGAAATGGAAATTGCAAATGTCTGCACAGAGCCCAAAACCCAGCTTTAGCCTTAAATCAGCAAAACCACTGCATTCAATACAAGCCTTTATACAACTATAAAAATAAAGTATAATATAAATGATGGAAATGTGGATGTTATGCTTTGAGTTTTGAAAACACTCCATAGTTTTGCAGGGCAGCGCAGGGAGAACAGTAATGGGAAAGATATAGCTTTATAACCCTTTTAAGTTTTGTTTGGTTGCAATCAGGAAAACATAAAACAACACATTAAGGTTTGGCCCAGGAAGAATATCAATTCAGACACAATAGCTGTTTGCACCGCTGAAAAGTTGCGATTCTTTTAAATGAAGTGTAACAGCAGTAATTGTGTTTCTCCAAGTGAGCTAAGAGGCAAATGGGGCATGAATCAATAATGATGTGGCTTGTACACCATTTATCTCTTCGCATGATCCACAGGAAATCCAGTGGCACCACCCCATAACTCACAGCCTGTCTGGGGTCAGAGAATAACTGGATCTTGTTAGCGGGTGCACTTACCCCAAACTGCAAAGGGCATGTCCCCCCAAAGCCGGTGTGCTGGACCACCAGCCAAAGCTGCCACCAACAGGATCACACTCGCTGAAATTCCCAGCGCTGCAGGAGGGGACTTAATTTCTCCTGTCAGTGAATCAGTTTCTACTAATATCTTCAACATTTAGGAAAAAAGTTTTGAAAGCTTCAAAGCCTTCAGCTGCTATAAAGCTGTTACAGCAAGCGCTAGGCATACGTCTGCTGACTTGAGAAATCGGATGGCTCGGGATGAATTAGGGCACTCAGATACAGGTGCTTTAACTACAAATCCCCCATTCAGGCATCTGAAGAAGCTGCAGATACAGAAGAAAGTCTGCAAACCTGAGCGCTGAACTACCATTAAACACTGCTCACAAGAACAGCCTCCAGTGGATGAAATCTAATGTCGGTGCTCAATAAGCACATGGTTTCAGTGGTTTATCTTCCATTATAGAACGGTTCAGGCTGGAAAAGACCCTTGGGATCATCGAGTCCAACCAGTAACCCTACACTACAAGTTCACCCCTAAACCATCTCACCCAACACCACATCTAAGCGACACTTAAACACACCCAGGGATGGCAACTCAACCCCCTCCCCAGGCAGTCTGTTCCAGGGTCTGACCACTCTTTCCGGGAAGAATTTCTTCCTCATGTCCAGCCTAAACTTGCCCTGTTGCAACTTGAACCCATTCCCTGGTTCTGTCCCTAATGACCTGTGAGAATAGACCAGCACCAACCTCTCTACAATGTCCCTTCCCGTAACTGTAGAGCATGATGAGGTCCCCTAAACATCACCAAAGCACACGTTTGCAGAGTTCACGCATTTCTGGTGCATTCTTTCTGAATTGTCATTTAGGCCAGTCTGGGAACAGGACAGCAGTGCCACACCTGGGGACACACCCAGAATGGCAGTGCACATTTTTAAAAGCGCTTTTTTCATTGCCAGCTTGTCTCCCAAAGAGATGGGAGCCTGGGAGAGGCTGCTGGTCCTGACCAAGCACCCAGCGCCTTCCTCTGCCAGCCAGCTAGAAAGCCTCCCCCTTCCAATCTCCTGCTGTAAAATATTCCTCTGCTCCCAGCGTAATTATCTTACTCAGTAAAATTCTGATATGAAACCACAAGGACCAATCCTGCTGGCCCACTTAACTTAATAAGCTGCAAGTTTCGACACATCTCTTACCAATCTGGAGAACACTGAACCTTAGCAGGCTTGTGGCTCGGGCACAAAGAGTTTGCAGCCGCAATATCAAAGTTGAGCCTTTTTCAAGAACAAAAAGTCTGTATTTCACCTGGTTGCATTTTCAAAAGGAAAATGCGACACAAAGAGAACACACCTAAACACAAATGATTTAGGAATAAAAATTACTCCACACCACAGTTTTACTGTTTGCTTGCCCACTTGGTTACAACTCACCCCGGTATCTAAAACTCCAAGAGAGTTTCTTTGCCAGGAGGGGTGCTGAGCGCTCCACCGAGCTGCCCTCCCTCTCCCCCAAAACAAGTTTTCCACTCCCGCAGCCAGATTTTCAGAGGGCATCTGCGGTTCAAGCCTTTTCGCTACGCCATGCTCCCTGCTAAGTCAGAATCGAGTAAGAAGCCTGAAAAAAATCATCGCAAATTATTTCTTTTATTCGTCATAGAATAAGAGCGTCCCCAAAGAAGCTGCTGTACCACAGACAAGTAAATGCCTCCTCAAGGCACAAAGAGATGAGCTGCAGGTCTCCATGCTTATGAAATGGGAGGAATTTATTGCCTTATACATCCTCCTCCGCCATGGGATTATCACTTCAATAGCTGACCTGCTTAAAAGCACTACTGCAGTTTGCTGTGGCTAAAGGTAGTTACTTTTATCAACAGGATGGATTCAAGTCACACAATATGAAATCGGGGTAAGAACCAAACTTTGTACTCTGACGTTAACTTGGTTTTATTGCTCACCCTGAAGGAAACATAGAAAGTGGAAAAATCCAAATAAACAGTAAGGAAAAAAAAAAAACTTGTGACAGCAAGTGTTAATAGACAGATGAAAACTTGAAAAATACTTAAACAGCAAATAATTTTAAAGATATCAAATTAATTTATACCTACTTTTAATACATCCCCAGTTGTACCACAACCATCACTTGCAAGAGAGGAGTTGAACTGTTTTGCTGCTCAGCATATTGTAAATCAAATCAGATTTCTGCAAGATTTTGGCATCACAAGCCTGCGTACGAGGTGATGGAAGGAACCAGGAATCTTGTTTTGCGGCCATTTACAAGAATCACATCCAAAAGATTGTTTCCCGCCCAAGGACCCATTTCAAAATGAAATATTCTTTAAACTAATGCAAGTTCAGTGAACATTTATCTATTGACAGCAATGTCTAGGCTCTGCTACTCCAGGCTCTCTCAGAAAACAACCTGAGATAACCTCTGTTAAAAAAGGATGTGCAGGGAACCAGGAGGCACGTATAAGACAAATATTTCTTTTTTTGCTAGCTAGCAGCAGGGACGTTAAGAGGAGGGAAGGAATACAAAACATGCACCATCTTACAACAGGCAACATTTTTCATTACAGTCCACAGAGGTTACAAAATAAAGTAGGAAACGACAAGACCCAATACAGATATTTTCTGTTATTCATACTAAACAGCTTTTTAAAAAATAACCTAGTAGCCTTTTTTGCCACAGATTCACCTACCAAGTCTTTCAATCTGCTCTTCTTAAAACAAGAGATTCCACCCTCATTACTCAAGAAAAGCGGTGTTCAATTAAAGCAATTTGTGTCAGGAAGTCCAAAAGTTGACACAGGTCAAAATGTGACAAAATTCTTTTCATGAAGAGTAGCTTACAGAATTATTCCACTTTTATATGTAGAAGAACACGTATCCTGTACCCCGCCACACAGGAACACAGGCCTCAGCATAAGAAAAGCCTGGGAAAAAAAGTAAATTTATGAGCTTCAAAAGCAGAGTGATACTTGTCTGTGGACACATTCATCCCTCCTGCATTAATTTGAAATACTCTCTTCCCCAAAGCACTGAACTGAAATGAAACCGCACCGTTTCCCTTGCCAGGCCCTAGAGTAAGCCTGCTGCTTGGACCACCTTGACAAAATCACAGCTCCCAAAGAGTCCTCCCGCATTCACTGAAGGCGAGAAGGTACTTGGGGCTCCCACATTCCCAACACACAAAACTCCTTGTCCCAGAGCCAGGTCTTCTATAATAAGAGCAACTAATATCCTTAAGAAATGGCTACCAAGAAATAATTATCACTTCAAAGGAAGGAGACCAGAAAGACCAAACCAGAGCCTCCTGAGGAAGATGAGTGCTAGTCAATGTGTTAGTCAACTCTGGTTGGGACATGTTTGTCATACACTATGTTTTGACACAGCACACACAATTATGATCATTCTTGACACATCCGCAGCGCCACTGCAGGTTGCATTACAATTTAAAACAGTATTTTGACACACAGCCACTGCAAAAGCTATAATTTGATCGCAGCCTTCTAAAATGCTCCAAAGCAGAAGTCTGCTAGATCGACCCGTGCCATCACAGTCCCACTATTAAATTTCACCCAGATTCAACTTTGTCCCAAGTATGCTCATTCATAAGCCCCACAAAGCTTAGAGCAGTTCAACAAAATGAAACTCTATGTAGAGCACCTACCACTGATGCACTGACATGTATAATAATCAATTCATAGAATCACAGCATCATTAAAGTTGGAAAAGACCTCTGAGATCATCAAGTCCAACCATCAACTCAATGCTACCAACTGTAACACGTCTTCCCAGCTCACTCTTTTGGACGAAATATTCAATGGCTGCAGAACGCCGTCAGTGTGAAAGCACTCCACGATCGCTCCTCAAAGAAGCAAAAAAGCAGTAAAGCCAATCTCCTACTTAACGGGTGGATGAGAGGGTCCCTCCTACCATCAAAGCGCAGTTTGTGACCAGGCTCCTCCAGCTGAGAAAGGGCGTGGAGTTGGAGGCAGTTTCTTGGGGGGGGGGGCAATAATTTTTATCCAGTGGGTTACAGGAGATACCACCGTCATTTTTACTCTTACTTATATCCAGTATCACTTCCTACTTTTAACAATTTGAAGCCCAAGACATCTGGCTGATACAGAGCAAGGTGTATATGCAAAGACAAGATTCACGGATTAAAGGAAGCGCTCTCAAGAAAAAGCTGGAATAGATTTTGTATGCAAGAGAAACCCTCTGCTCTAATTTTGCAGACTTCTCAACCCCTTTTAGAGGCAAAAGTAAACACACAGAATAACTCGGTCCCCATCCAAAGTGACAGATCCTCCTTGCAAAAGGAGAAGCAGCTGGCTAGCAAAAACTGAACAGTTCCCACAATCCTCAAAATCCACAAGCTCCCAGTTACTCCTGGTCGTCAGAGGCAGGACGTGAAGTCAGATAGACTTTTGGTCCGAGCCAGCACAGTCACCCTTAAGTTATTTTTGTATTCCAAGCAGAGGACACTGACATATGTAGGACCTGACTGCAAGTACACAAAAGACAGCATCGCTCAAGGCAAGAAGTTAACACTGATATAACTCACTCAAGCACGTACGCGTGTTGCAAACTCTGCACTGGTCCAATCCCCTTGTGCTCTGAATTCGTTACAGCCCGTGGCTACAGAGCGTAGACTCTGCAGTGCCAGCTCTAGGAGCAGCACGTCACTTTTCAGGCTACTGAAAACCCAGCTCAGCTAACAGGTCATTTATATGTGGGTCTAAACACACCGAGGCTTAGTTGCTCAGGGCTAGGGACGTCCGAGCAAGATAACATTTGAAATTATTTACATCAGTGCAGAGGAAGGCTTGGAAGCACCTGACTGGAAGAGTTCCAAACAGCACATGTCCAACTTGATTGCAGACATGCTAAGTAAGACTAATACAAAACACAGCAAACAGAAAGCAGCAGAACTGAAAAGCTGCAAACATGAGTACTTCCAGAGACACGCATGAATGAGGACTTCCACCTTTCATTTTCACACTTAAGTTCCAACAGATCACCCAAGACCTCCTTTGAACTCGGGGTCTAAACCTCAGCCATAGATAGATGCAATCTTCTCCGCGCAGACGGCTCTTTGCTTACCTACACAGCACTGCTCTTCATCTGCTCACTGTGCCATACTAAATTTTTAGATTATGTTCCTTCTAAGCCCCCAATGTGGGAGTCTCGTATCTCAGGGACAGACAGTTCCCTCAAGTTTTTGGGTTCCCAGCTCATGTTTTCTTTAGCAGAAGCAGCACGCAGCCTATGGATTAGTGTGTTTGAAGGGCCCTTCTTTATTATCAAAGTATATAACGTCTAGAGAGATCCAGCTGAAACTGTAAAGTCATTTTAGTCTAAAATCTTCTATAATCCACATCTCAATTTCCTTGGGTATTAGTCATGCAGCAACCAGTGCATAAAAAGGGGGATGGCAGGGGGGACTCTTCCTTAATGAAAAATATCAGAAGTTACTTCAAAAACATCCTCACAACACATTTTTTCACTTCATCAGGGAATTTCATGGCACAATTTCTCCCAGTGCTGGTAACTTCTGCTTGCCTACGCTAGAACAAATGATACTGCAATACACCTGGGATATTAGCAACTCCTCTTTCCAAACAGCTTATTTAAACCCACAGGGACATCCAGCAATCTCCTACGATCATCATCTTGCCTATGCCTGTGCTGACAGAACGCAGTATTTCTTGGTTTGTTTTTTTTGCTAAGTTTCTCTAGCTGGAGAATAAAACTGAGAAAAATCCATTCCATTTGTAATTGTGTTCAATGAACTTCAGAGAAACAAAAATGCACTTCGTACATGCAATGCTCAGCTACTGAAGTACCAAGCTGGTTAACCAGACAAGAAAAAGTGTCCTGGGAAAAGAGAAAATAGAAGAAGGAGAAATTAAATATGGCATCTTGCCTTTCTCAAATCCATGCACACATTTTTTTCTACAGGAAATCCACAGTCACCATCTGAACTGGATTTACCCACAACCACGTGCTTCAAAGAAAGAGCTGACGGCATCACATATGGTCACTCAGGATGAAAACCTCGCCAACGGAAGAGCTCCCGATTAATGACATTGCTGCAAGTAATCGAAAACAAAGTGGCAGGCCCCAAAGTCAATTACTTAACAGAACATAGCAAAGCACAAAAACACTCTTTGGCGGAAAAAAATTCCCAACGTTACACCGCATAATAGCATTTTGTGTTAAAGATGGTATTGCATTCTGTTTTCATTACGGGAACATCTGAGAGGTATTTAAGGGATTTGAAAAAACTCGAAAGAGCTTCTTGAAACACAGGATGGTATTGTGGTCCTCAGCACTACAATCAAATACTGAAATTCAAGCAATAGAAGAAAGCTGATTCTGTCAGATCCAACTATTAATCTGTCCATCTGTACTGTAACAAAGCAGAACAAAAGTTATCTTTTATCTGCTTAAGCTGTACCAAAGAAAAGAAGGAGGTGTGTTTATTTCTGTTTTATAAATATCTGGACAGTTAGTGCTAAAAAGAAGTCCTCTTAACATCAGAGGACAATTTGCCCAGAATGCAACGAAAAGCCCAAAGCAGAGAAGACATTTATCTATTTGGAAGAGACAATCAGTGCTTTGTGAATTTTAATTCTTCTCTTCGTCGCTACATTTTCCTTTTTCTTTCGTTCCCCCATGCCTCAGATTTGTATGCTGAGCACAGTTGCTCAAGCAGCACAGACAAAGGTACAACTGGTGCCAGGAAAATCTGTAGAAACCTACATTTTTAGAAAAAAATGCCTTTGGCACACCTACCTTTGGGTTCAGCATCTATCTGCCCCCCTGGCACAGGCGTGAGTTGAATTGCTGCCTCCTCAGGCAGCCCAAAGGCCCTGACTTCCCATCAGCAGCTACTGCAACAGGTGCTTGCTACACATCCCTCCCTGCTGCCCCTCCCTGTACAGCTGATTTAAGCCTAACTTTGTGTTACACTATTTGGGTACTACACTAAACTTGGGTTACAGCAGCTTTTCTACACGCCTGTGAATACCCTCTGGCATTCTGAACTACTCCTCAGTAATTCTAGTGGTTACAGGTACACCGTGCCCAATCTCAGTTCCTACTTAGGGTCACTATGTTCAAAAAAAATAATCCAAGTGGACTGCAGAAGGAGCTTTGCATTGTTATTTTTATTCTCACTTGAGCTTCTCAAGGCCAAATTCTATCTGAGATTAGAGGACTGAATTCGTTTTCATTATCACCTCGTAAGAGAAGTTGTGACGTAACGCTATTCTACTCTTCGCAAATTATCTTCCTGGAATCCGCTTAACTGTCACGCTGCTTTAGCTCCTGTTACTTAAAAGCACCATTTGCTCCAGGATGTTGCGGATGCTGTTTACAGGGATTTGAGATGAAGCAGCCAAGGTTTGCAGAAGAAAAATTCATGGAGGCTGCAAAACACCGACAAGCTTTTATACACTTGGAAAAAATTTTACTGCAAGGGTCAGAAAGACAAAAATGGTTGGACATGCAAGAGAGGAGGGAGAGGGAGGCAGGAGATAGGAGGGGGGGAGCATTTTGGGGCTTTTTCTTATCCTCTTCCTGAGGTGTCCACTTTTGACCACTGTTAGAGAAAGGATCTTAAACTGGACACGGTCTGGTCCTCCTCAGTTGTCCAACATCGTGCTGTGCTATCTATCACAGGGGCACCACGTGTTTGGAAGAGTGAGGTGGAATCCATTTCCCACAACATTAAGGCAACGGTTAATTAAGACCCAGCTGCAGCTGTTCCCTGGGATTGTACACAGGAGACAAAAAAAGCCACGCAAACTAGGAAATGGAAATTCAACCCCGTTTTCAGAGAATAGTTAGATTTACTCTGCTTAATTGCCTGAGTGACTTGGTTAAACTCTTGCTACAGAGAGCAATACTGAAAAGGTACGTGCCCGGTTCAAATGCACGAACAGAAATTCATTCTCTTGAAATTGCTCTGCCAAGAATCTCTGGGTTGATGTGCACACAGATGTATAGTGGAATAATAAGTGCAAGCAGCACTATCATTCAGAGGTCAAGCACAACTGACACTACACTAAAAAGCACTTTGTAAACTTGGGCACCATTAGACCCATGAGCAGGCAGTGTAAGTAAACCCCAGAAGATCTGCATGGGACAGACTTGCATGCCTCACTACGGGGAACTTCACAAAAAGGACTTATTTCATCTACACGATCATCGAAGGTGAATGTGTGGCCACTCCAGACCACCCTCACGTGACTGACTCGTGAATTGAACTTTCATTTTCCCTTTCCCTTCTGCCTGCTTGGAAATGAACACACATATTAGTGGCAAGAGGCATGAGATTTCTCCTTTGGTTCTGAACACCAATAAAAAGTGTCTCTGAAATCCCCGTGCATTAGCTCTGCCACTAATGAAAGGGAAGGCTAAAATAAATGGGTTACATTTTCTGGGGAGGTAATGGTACTGCCTACTGCAGGCATTCCCTGCCTGGGAGTCACAAGGCAGCAGGGGGGGCCCATATGCCCCTCACACTTCAGAAAGGGCAAAGGAGAAAGATTCAACACATCTGAATTATAAGAAAGTAGCTGAGAGCTACCGAAACCTGTGCTGAGATGGGGCACTCGCATCTCAAGAAGCTGCGAGTTTAAAATGTTTAAAATAATATTGCTTTAAAAAAAAAAAAACAAACCACAGAACAAGGAAACACAAACGCACAACAAATAATGCGATATTTAAACACATTAGTAATACAGGAAGGACAACAGCCACATTACTTCTGATGGGGGGGGCACAAAATATACTCCCGGAGAAAATAACTGGAAATCTGATGGTCAAAGCCACCGGTGAGCACCATCCCCAAGCACATCGGGGCAGGCATTAATGCCTGCCCAAACCCCAGCTGTAATCCTGTGAAGGACAGAGTATACAGGACAGGGGCACACAGATCTTGGTGTATATAACCTCAGTCCTAGAGAGACCCTTACAGAAGCCAGGGTTAACCCACCTTAGGCTAAGGCAGATATTTGTTCACCTCAAATAACCCCTGTTACTCCTCAAAAAATACCAAAAAATCACACCTCCCATCTGCAGCCGCCAATTCAGAGATCGTGTGGTTTGGTTTTACTAATGGGGTACGTGCACTTGCCCAGGAGCTGCTCACATTTTGTTCGCTCTTTCCCGTTCCTTCGAGTGCACCGATATGAAAGATAAACACAATCTTTAGACGGTATTTGGGAAAAAGCACATTAGGAGGGTCAAGTATCAGCGCCACGGACCTTCCACAGCGCCAAATATTTGTCACACTGCCCAAATCAACAACAGGAAAGAGAAAATTGCTGATAATGTTATCCTAGCTTCAGACCTCTGAAGAGCAATCATCACAAATAAACAAGCTACAAGAGAAGTCAGCCTGTGAAATTAAACAAAAAAAAAAACACAAAAAAAACCCTACAGGCTATTCATTGGGGGAAAAGAGCAGGGAAGAGCCTGAGACACATGATAATCACAAAATGCACATTTACAACAGGAATAACAGAGAGCAAATTACCTTCCTCAAGTTCCTACTCCTACCTATTGCTTCAAGAAGCTTTACGCACGTAAATTGAGAATTAAAAAAAAAATTTATTCTATTGTTTATTATTTGTTTCTAACTCATGGTCAAGAAGGCCAATGGCATCCTGGGGTGTGTTAGAAGGGGAGTAGCAAGTAGGTCGAGAGAGGTCCTCCTGCCCCTCTGCTCTGCCCTGGTGAGGCCACATCTGGAATCTTGTGTCCAGTTCTGGGCCCCTCAGCTCAAGAAAGACAGGGAGCTGCTGGAGAGAGTCCAGCATAGGGCAACTGGGATGATGAAGGGAGTGGAGCATCTCCCTTATGAGAAAGGACTGAGGGAGCTGGGGCTCTTTAGTTTGGAGAAGAGGAGGCTGAGGGGTGACCTCATTAATGTTGATAAATACAAAAAGGGGGAGTGTCAGGAGGACAGAGCCAGGCTCTTCTCAGCAGCGTCCAATGACAGGACAAGGGGCAATGGGTACAAGCTGGAACACAGGAGGTTCCACAAAAATATTAGAGAAAACTCTTTCCCTGTGAGGGTGACAGAGCCCTGGCACAGGCTGCCCAGGGAGGTTGTGGAGTCTCCTTCTCTGGAGACATTCAAACTTGCCTGGACATGTTCCTGTGCGCTCTGCTGTAGGTGATCCTGCTCTGGCAGGGCGCTGGACTAGATGATCTCTAGAGGTCCCTTCCAATCCCTGAGATTCTGTGAACTCATTGCATAGACCTATTAAGAAAACACCTATTTCCTAGCAAAATCTCCTTAAAGTCGTTCCATCTTCCTGGAAAAATCAAGCAACATCAATGATAGATTTTGAGTGGAAGAGGTCAATGTTAGCACCCAAGACAGGCAGATTTGTTCCGATACAAAAATGCTGATTTAAATACAAAAATAAAAACTTCGTGCTTGACACATGTATTAGGTACCTACCAATAAACTCCGTGTATTCTTAAGTGACACTGGTTTCTTCCTCCTTGCTGTAGCCCAGCTATGTAGAACAGCTGAGAAATGGCAAAAAGCCACTGGCACTTCAGGCGTTGTTTTTCGTGATCCATCCATCACATTATTTTAATGACTAAGCTCAAAAGCTCATTTTTACACAGGCCTCCAAGCAGCCATCAGAGAGTAACAACATGCGTTGAAACACTAATGGCCTCAGTTCACAAAATTTCAGCTGCAATCCCAACAAGCAAGTCACTGCAGTCTGGAATACCAGTCTTTGTAAATCTCTACAAACTGGTCGTTTCCTGCTTTTGTACACTTGACAAAGAAGGTATCGAGTCATTCGACTGAGAAAAAAAAAAAAAACAAGAGGAAAATTAAGAAGAGCAAGAATCTTTCACCTAGAAATAGATTTTGCTGAAAGTTCTAAATTTTAAACCATCCCAGAAGAGAAGGTAGGGTTTTTTAAAAAAAACTAAGATCTGAAATTTCAAATGCTTCTAAACTGAAAAGTTGCTCTTAACTAGTATTTCCTTTTCCTCTCCCTGTAGTAAATGGAAGGAAATTCACTTTCATTTCCTACGATCGAGCATTTACATTATGCATGAAAAAGAAGATGCCAATTACCATTAACTAATACTGTATGTATAATCAAGTTCATATCCTACCTGTAGCTGTACGTAGGGTTATTACAGATTCTGTGACCTTTCAGCTCATGTCCCAGTGGCTCTAGAACAAATGAGATTTGATGAATGCAATAAAATCTTTCCCCTTCCACGTCTGGCGAAAACTATTTTAGGGAGTGCTGTAGCAGGAGGGCGGCTGAGCCCCAGGACTGACACACAAACACTTTTAAATCCAGCGGCACAAATTCCCCAACATATTTAAGGGCTGTCGAAAGAGAAGACACTAAAGGATAAAAACATTTCTAGCAGACTGAAAAATGCTATGAAGATCTAGAAGGTGGACCAAAGAATATTGTTCAGCGCAATATGTTCCGCAAGGTTGCTCATCACGTGTAATTGCCCTGCCTCTAAAAACAGGAAAATGATGGCCTGCACCATTCGTTTGCCGTACGCAGAGAATAATTACGGGGGTTTTAAGCGCTGAAGGGACACGCCACTTCCCTCGGATCTGCATCTTAACATTTGTCAAGGCTTATCTAACAGCTTGAATAACCAAAAGACTGGCAGTTGAGTACATGGTAAGCAGAATATTTCAGAAGAATCGGAAAACTGCACCATTACCAACAGGTTGGTGACTCCAGAAAGGGCTGAGAAAAAAGATCACTAAGAGTCGGCAGGAAAACAAACCCACAGATTCTCAGAAGAAAATCAAGCAGTTAAGCTGC
Organism: Trogon surrucura; assembly: GCA_020746105.1. Lineage (NCBI taxonomy): Eukaryota > Metazoa > Chordata > Aves > Trogoniformes > Trogonidae > Trogon > Trogon surrucura. Next base: position 38,270,446 of record CM036621.1, read on the forward strand.
ATGTCCAACTTCAAGGGGGGGGTCTTCTTGAAAGAATTACAGGCATGTTCCTACAGTGGCCAGGACTACACATCCCAAACTGAAGCTAGGAAGCCCCTAAACATCTTCCATTCTATCATATCGCTTTTTTTTTCAGACACAAGCTTCACGGCCAGTAGTAACATCGTCAGGTATTAGGCACCAGAGTTTTCAAAGCAAGCTAATTTTTCCTGTCTCTGTGAGCTGTTATCAAGCAGAGGCAAAGATTACAAACTCAAAACACGAACTAATATACATCTTACAACTACAGACTTTCTCACCTTTCATCAGGTTTCAAGGTGAATAAAGAATACCCACGTTTAACTACACAAGGTATTTCATTAATGGCATCTCCAAGGATAACACAGAGTTTCTTCAGCGCGGAAAGTCAGCAATAAACTTCCAACGCCGTGAGGACTTTAACTGCCGGTTTATGCAGCTCATGCCAGGTCCTTATCGTACAAGAACAGAAGCAATCAGGCCAAGCAATATAAAATTACACAAGTCAAAAAGCTTAATATTCTTTGTCAGAGAAGCTTCTAAGAAGCCGTGGGCTCTGGAAGAGCTCGTTTGGCATCATTGGCACGTTACCTGCAAAAAGGCAGGGATGGTTCTGAGAAACTTGTCTGTAGGAAGAATTTCAAAAGCCACTTGTTCCAGATTAGACTCCAAGGGGATTTTTAATAAGCAACTCGAATGTTTAATAACCACGCAAACAAAGAACGATATTCAAACCTACCACCGGCTGTTTACTTTGCGGTCCCTCATTTTCTCAGTGGCATTTGGTCCCCGTGCAAAGGGGAAAAGCGAAAGAATTAAGCAAGCTTTAAATCTTAGGCCATTGCCTGCTTCTACACCGGTCAAAACCCACGGCAGCCCCAGCGAGATGAGCGATATGCATATAAATAAGATTAATATCGGATCCTTTCAGATAGATTTAATCCTGTGCCGAGTGGGTAGAGAGTTTCATTTGCATAACATTTTCTTTTTCAGCCTCAGAGCAACAAACGCAACCACAAACAAGGTGGTGACTGGGATGAAAATGCATTTGAACCTTTCGCCATGTAATCAAAGATAATAAAAGGTCTAATTACAATTTAACAGGTTTTTGTGACAATCAAAATACGTCACGTTTTAACTACAAGTCCTTGCAGAGAAAACAGTCATTAAAATGCGCTATAAGTCATACCCTTATTCTTCCTTCCATTTAGGAATCTGAAAACAACAAATTAAGGATGCCATAAAGAGGAAAAATTTTTATGGTGTTTTTATTAAATCTAAGAGGCATTTAAAATTATATTTGGCCACAGTATAGGCACACAATTCTATTATTTATTCACAATTACTTGATGGTTTCCGAAAGACCTAATTAGATCCAGGTTTCTGGGAGTCAGATTTTTTTTTTATTCATGTATTCATTTAAAACTTGCGCATTTTTTAAACAAGTTTAACATAGAGGCACTCCCTAGTTGAACTGAACATTTTTTGGTGATCTACCAAGTCCCTGCTCTCAACAGATTCAGAGTCTTAGACCTTCACTCAAGTTTCCTCACTTGGGACTAGTTACGCACGGTAGCCAGCATTACGTTTAAACACAATTTTTAGCCCCCTGAGGTTAATGAAAGCAAGTCTTGCTCTTTTAGCTGATTTCATTTGAGCTTCGAGTTGATTCTAATAGCTTTAAAGAATAATATACAGAAAAAAGCCAAAGAGAGAGAAGCCAGAGTAGTCAGATAGAACAAATATCCAACCCCCAAATTCTAAATATATATATATATACACAGCACCTATCACCAGATTGATAAACATTCTCTGGAGTCACTCCGACTGCATTTTCTACGCAAGTCCCTATAACTGATGGGCAAGTCCTGTGCTCTCAAACAAGCACTGTAATTACTTTTTAACAGCCGTAGAGCACACACCTTCACACAAGCTTCCAGAGGGCTCTTATTAGTAAATCACAGCATTTTCATGTCTCTAAAGGCAAGTTTGTGGTTGATGCACTCAACCACGTACAACTGCTTCACCGTACAGACCTGCCATCTGACACGGCATTCTCAATCCAAAAGCCAGGGAGTTTGGGAGGAGATACTCACTCACTACAGAAGATATCAAACAAGCCATGCAGATTGTACAGGATTAAGGCGGCGTGTTTTGCTTCAGCAAAGCTTCTTGTTTATTCTACACCCATCTGAAGTAAATCACTCAGCCTTGAGCTTCTTTACATAGCCCAGAACGTATTTATTCTTACATAGTGCATATGGTTATTAATTTGCACACCGTGTGAACTTCTACTGATGCTAGGAAGAAATAAAAAGCATCCAAGCACTACAAGCTATTTTAGCTAGTCATTCAGTTATTTCACACATGGCAATAACAATATAGGAAAACGCATTGGAAAATCTGTGGCTGCCACACCCACAGGTGAATATTAGTTTACTTGGCATCAGCACGAGTTTAAAACATAATATGTTATTTTCCTAGATGTAGAATAATGAAGGAAAGACACCAAATGATAACCCTGAAGTATATTAAGCTTATACCTTACAAGTTCTCTCCTTAACCTTCTTGCTTCTGTTAAAATGGCCCTACCTTCTCCACCTCCTTTCCAAGAATCTGAAGGAAAAGTCAAGAAAACACGAAGCTACATGTCCTCTTCCTCCTGTTTGAAAGTCCCAGCCTTGCTTGGCCACCTCTTCCAACACCTTTAACTCCCTTCTTCCCATTCACCACCGACCACAGAGAGAATTTCAGCCCCCCCACCTTGCAACCTCCAGCTAACCGCGAGTATGAGGCTCAAGGTGCCTGTATCTCCTACTAACTTTACAGAAATACTGTACAAACCATTAGTGGAGAATTAAACACTTCTAGGACAGCTGCACATTGCTGGGATACATCAACACAGGCAGCGAAACGGGGGAATGAGCAACCTTTTGCCTGGCTAGGAGACACTGCTGGTTTTACGAGGCTGTTTTGGAGGAACGCCCACCAAGCACCTTCTTCCACTCTGGTTGCTTCCACCCTGACGGCTCATCAGCCCCATCTCACCCACTGCAGCTGTTCTGCATTGCACAATTCGATACCCATTTGCTGGGAAGAGAGACCAGTTCAAAAGCCTCATCACTGCATGCTTGTCTACAGGGCTAGAACACCCATTCCAGTTTTCATCCCACCAGCTGTTATCGTTTCTTTTACAAAAGGGAGCTACAGAACAGGAGACTTAAGAGGCTTATAACCCAAAAAAAACAACACGTTAGTGACGGAGACAGGGTTTGCATCTTTTCCTGGAATATTCAGCATTTTGAGCTTGGTCTGTGCCAGCTTCTGAATCTCAAAATGTGCTCCCTACGGACTCTTACGTGAGAGCAGAAAGGAACCTCAGTACATATTGACCACATTTACAGGGGTGTTTTAGGCATGGGTTTTCTTTTTGGTTCAATTGTCTGTCTGCCTGAAAAGTAGTTTATTTTGACAAATGCTTAGGAGGGTCCTTTCAGGGAACTTACCCGTGTGCCTTGAGACAGGATACTACTAGAGCAGGAGAGCTGCAGGATGTCCATGCAGCCAGGATTCCTCTGTACTCATGGTAGCAATCTAGCCTTTATCCTCTAAACACAGGGGATCGGTAGTTTCAAGTTAATGAAACCCAAAATACTGTTAAAATAAAGCAGTCATGGGACTTCAGATTTAGAGTTAACACTTTGGGGATATACTCAGTTTAACGTCAGAAAGGGACTATAGTCTTATACATATTATACAAATATCACCCATATCTCAACAATTTAATATTGAGCATCCCTCTCTTCCAACATCCTAAATAAAACTGTTTAAACATTACACAGTAGAAAGCTCAGAAAAAAAGACTTATGATATATTTTCAGCTTAGAAAAATTAATGAACAGGTGGATTCAAGTGTCTCACAGAAGTAATGTTAAACTTTTTTTTTCCCCCTACAGAAGCAGACAATAGCCAAGAAAATATTCAGGTCTGCAACCTGGGCTTAGAAATGCTTCTCTGCATCACTAGAACTATCCGATTGCTGGAAAAGCCTCGTTACACCGAAGAATTTGAAGTTTTGAAGTGTCATGGGCAAGCAACAACAACAACAAAAAATGCTGTAAACACTTTTTGTGGTTTTATCTGTCTTAATGCTGAGCTTAAGGAACAATCAGCACTTTCTGCCTACCATGTGATTCAGGATGCCACTCACATTTTCCCTCTTCCAGAAGCTGGAAACAACAGTCCTGCTCTGACTGGACATAAAGTAAGAAATAGCTGAAATGGAACAGGAGTTTCTGACATGCTGGAAGAGTTTAAACCTCTAAGGATGAGGTTTCAAAATGCACCACCCAGCTCAGCCCCATCCCCAGTACCCTCTGGAGCCTCTCTACAAGGGGACTTGCCCGCACTGGGGCAGGGGCTGGGAAAAGGACAGGAATAAGTCTCCTGCAAACGCTCGTGTTTCCAGTGTGAGAACAGCAAAACTGCAAGCTCAGAACTGACACCGCTGCCATATCTGTATCACTGCAAAGATGCAGTCCTCAGTCACTTCAGCATCATCAGGAAGCGGGAGAGGAACTCACGGCTTAAATAGAAGGAAAACATTCAAAAGATAAAGCAAAGGTGAAGCCTGCTGAAGAGGTGAAGTGTATTTAGCTCTTCAGCAGGCTGAGTAAAATTTACTAGAGTTGACCAAGTAAGTGGCTTCCAAAAAAAAAAAAAAAAAAACACATTTGAACAAACCACGCTCCGTTTACATGTTTAGTAGGAAAGAACAACCTTGGAACAGCCGCTTAAGGTGCTATGCTGCTGTGGCTGAGCTTTACTTCAAGCTCTAGAAGATAATTAGAGTAAATTTAGGAATGAACTCTCACTTGATGGCCAAGTGCTGGAGAGAAGATTGCTGAGATGGAGGTGGGAGAGAGAGCGCCAAGGTAGGAGAGACTGGACCATCATGGTGGGTTATATCCTGCACTGGAGGAGCTCACACAAGCTAAAGCAGCTTGGCGAGAGTGAAACGTGTCACCTGCAAACATGTAAAAGGGAAGCATCAAGAAAAAAGAAGCCACAATAGGCTAAAAAATAGAACCAAGCCAAGTGGTTTTGTAGGTACAATCCATCCCTGGAACCCCAGGGGTGACCCAGAGTTAACCTGCAACCTTGGGTAGATAAGCTGCCAGTAGAGGTGGGTACACAGAGGGATTACATATGCCAAAGTGTGAGAAACGTGCCTTAAAAGTCACTAAGGACTGAATTCTGCTTATATTCTGGATTCTCCATGTGCAAACAGCAAGACAAAGAAACTTCAGTAAAAAGAAAAAAGCCAAGTGAACTAGAGCACCTGAAAATGTAAACATACCTAAATAGAGTCAAAAAAAAATCCCACCAAGTAAACACATCTGTAAACATCTGCAAGGTAACAGTCAACAAGAAGCAGCCTAGACTCACTCAGAATTAATTCTGCCAGATAACACTTTATTTAATAGGGTTATAAAACCAAAGGCTGAGGGGAGGGAAAAAAAGTAACTATTGCATTAAGCCACCGGGTAGACTAAAGGAGCCATGCTTGAAAATTAATTCAAGTTGATGGGAGTGAAACACAGGCATTATAGCTATGTGGAAGAATAGAAATTAAGCGTTACAGTATACAAAAAGTGCAGGAAAAAAGGAGAATGTTAAAGCTAGGGGTTTGGGTTTTTTGTTTGTTTTTTTTTTTTACAATCCTAATTGAGCACCCAAATGAGAAGTAAAGTAATGGAACTTGAGGTAAAATTAGCAGGCAAGGCAAGGTTAGTCAAAGCAGGGAGAAAGGCACCCAGCAATAAAAACACTGTCTGAAATCAAATAAAGCCATCAATGGAAAGAAGCAGAAATGCTGCTTCTCTGCAACCAACATGAATTTTGCCAGAATGAAGATTATGTCAGTACAGAGGAACCACTAATTAGTTGTGACTTTGCAGCGTCGCTTACTTTAGAGACAGTAACAAAGCTCATCAAATTCCGGCTGCGTCTGCACAGGCACTGAAGAGCGCAGAAAAGAGATAACAGATGTCACCCCACCCCGGCACAGCCAAACCAAGGCTGTCTTTACAGGGCTTGGAGACAGTGGATTAGAAAATGGTTACCAGTACTGCTATCCCATTTGAATTCATTCACTGGTGCCTTCCTTACTGTGTACCTGTCTGTCACTGCCTGGACAGTACAGACAAGAGAAGTGGGAATCTCAGTTATGCTCTTGGGCTAAAATTGCAAATGGTAGCATGCTCTGATGTAGAATGAATGTCATAGGTGAACATTAGGAGTTATGATACAGTAAAATATTGTCAGCAAGAAGTTGCTTTTGATGGCTACAAAATCAGCAAAAAAAAAAAAACTGGAAGAAAATAACTGACAAAGAAATGAGGGAATCCATGAGGTAGTTCGTCTGTAGCTACTTGTAGATTTTCGCTTGAGAAGCACTTTAGGCTTCAAAAATACCAGTTGGTTGGTTGGTGGATTTTTGCCTGCAGTGCTTATGGCAGACAGAGATGGAGAAGATGATTTTAAAGCCCTTTCCCAATTTTCATTCTTCTGATTCATGGACTATTCTTCAAAATATCCATTTGGAATATTAAGCTGTCAGCAGTGTTCCCAGGACCACAACAGCAGCGTACCAAGAGCTGCAACATGAGCACCACAGCAGAGCTGCTTGCAGGGAACATTTCAGAGAGCTCACTTCAGCCCCACACTGCTCTGCCAGGCAACAATCACGCAGCAGAGACTGCGGCATCCACTAACACTTGAAAGGTTTTGTCGCCTCTCGGTGTACTAATATAATTTTAGGGGCTATCAAATGGAGACAACGCAGGAAACATTTGGGACTCCAGGGAAAGCTTCATGATTATATCATCCATCAGGCCCCAGTGAAGTCTCATGAGAAAAAGCTGTTCAAGTCCCAACACTTACATTTTCTGTCCCAATTGTTTCAAATGCTGCAAGAAAAGACAATATATTCTCATTTTTCTTAGAGGCTTGTTGGCCTAAGTATACTCCAGTGTCCTTCTACATCTTTAATTTGCACAATTCTTCAAGAAGAGGCAGAGTGAGACACCGGGAGAAGACAGCTGGGAGACAGCACAGGAAGGGCGGGCATGGGGGAGCAAGAAAAGGAAAAACACAAGTAAATTCAAGTGGGGAGAAAAAAGAAAATTGCAAGACTTGTTTAGAATCAGATCTCCATCTATCCTACACTGCTGCACTGCCATTATTCAGGGCACAACCGAACGGTGGTTTTTGGTGCTCAAAATTTACAGACCTTTTCCGCACAAGCCCCCAGGTTTGTGAAGCATTTTTGAGAGCTGCCTTGAGAATTTACGATTCGCTCAGCCTTTTGTCTGAACCCGCGAGACGAAAGCTAGAGGACAGAAAGAGGACTTAACTAAACTCAATGTCACAAGGCAGATCTGCTTTTCTGAGGGATAAATAGAGTTTCTAATTTATAGTACCGTGGTCAGACTTGCAGATAAGACCTTACCGAAACAGAGAAAGTCGGGCAGCCACGTTTTTCATGGCTGCAGGGATGCCAAGAACGATTCCTTTTCTCCCTGTCTTGAGTACCTCAGAATAAAGGCATTTGCAGAGAAACATGCAGGCACATTTCACAGGAATTTACAAAACCTAACTAATTTCAACAAGAAAAAAGCAGAAAGAGAATTAAGTGTTCTTTGCCATTAATTGTTTCATGGCTAGAGTCCCCTTCGAGTCTGTACAAATGGAAACCCACTCAGCTCATACAGAAAAACCATCTCCAGATTTTGGCATTGGAGGATGCAGCGCTGAGCCAAATGACTGAATGCGCCCTCCCACCCATACATGCCTCCTCCAAGGCAAGGTTTTGAGCTCCTGTCCAACTTAAAACACATTTCTTGGCTGAGACACCTATCCAGATGAGCTTCCCAGTCTAATAAATACCTTCGAGTTACAAAGCTGAAAGGAAGTAGCATGATCTTTCCAGGCGACAGGCTGCACATTGGATTTCCCAGAGTTAAATGCTGTCTGCATTAGAATATCTTGTAAAAAAAACAGGGCAATTAGGTCCTAACACAACCAGTGTCAGAAAATCCTCTACAGTGAAAAGGAAGTTGTCCCAAATCTTAATTATTCACCCAGTAGAAAAGAAGCCAAGTCTGCTGAACTGTCAAATATCTGTTCTCTTCGAGATAGTTACAGCCTATCAGCGAGTCACCCTTCAAATTCTTTATTAAACCAAGACTGAACTGCTTGAGCCTTTTAAGGAAATCCCTGCCCGCCCTCCAGGCAACCCTCCTGCCCCTTCTCAGACCTCTTACTGGTTTCCAGCTTGCCCCCAGTGACTGGGGGCACAGGGGAACCCTTGCAAGCACTACGTGACACGCAGGGTGGTAAAACCTTCCTGTGCCCATCCCACACCCTGTACACACAGCGAGGGATCACATCAGCTCCTTTTTTTAACTCATTTCACATTGCAACTATTACAATCTACCAAAAAAGCCAGATTACACCAATCTCATCTCCTCGCTATTTATCACTCCGGCTTCCCCCCAGATGAGAAGTTTACAGATAGCTATTACTCGTGCGCCTGAAAAATTCTATTGCTAGTGATCCTGTCAGGATCTTCCCCCCCTCAAATTACCGATTTAACAACAAAATAGCACGAAGACAAGGCACAAATTGTGTCAAGCCGCCAGAAAACCATTGCAAACCTGCAGGTGGGTGATGATGGTATTTAATCACCACCTCTGCAGTCCCACCGGTCAGCTGGTTCTTAGTGCATCTGGTATTGGATGGTCAGTTCCCTCAACAAAATACCACGACAGCCAAGCCTGCATCCCACAGAAAAGTATGCTGCATCAACATTATTAGTTTTATCATCTGCGAGATCATCAGTTTTACAAGATGTATTTCCTACACCTTTGTTTTGTATGAGATCAGTTACATGGATCTTGCAGTCGTCATTAAAAACCTTTTAGTATTTCACAACCAAGGTCACGGTAACTCCAACAGGAACTTAAATCACCTTCTCTCTCTCTCTCTTCAGCCACAGACACATCAACATCAGCCTTTTGTATTCCCCTCATTTCAACATGTAACAAATAAATAAAATCAAAGTCCACTCAAAATGTCATCACTCACTCTTACGTAATGCAAGTCACCAGCTTACAAACGATGTGTCACTTGGTGTCCTTCTGGTTCCTGGCTGTACAACAAACCACAGACGCAAACTACTGGGTGAAGTTCAGGTCATCAGCCCATCTGCACTTACTTTATGAGTAGATACTTTTCCACTTGACTGTGAGCTTCAGGTTATGCAGGGAGATACACCTGGCAGTTCCAAAACACCATTTCACTTTTCCATTTAGACACCTACTTCCTACTTGCTCAGCTAATAATCTTTTGCAGCTTTTCAAATGGGCCTTTGAAAGCACTAAAAAGGTAATTGGTTGGATTTTACTCTATGCACATCACACAATCGAGTTATGATCATTGTATATAATCTAGCCTCAATTTTCAATTCCATGCTTCATTTTTAAGCTGCCAGCGCAAGGTCTAATGTAGGTTTTGCCCTTGCATGGCATAGGAGAAAGTTCTGCAGCTCAAAACATGCTGCAAGTAGGGTATTTTAAGACAATTCCTGCCTCACACAGAGAAAACCATCACCAGGGGCTGTGGGAGAGCTGGGCATGACAGCCCCTGCCCTCCCAACCAGGGAGCAGTCTTCCAAAGCAGCTCAGCCTCTTCCTTACGGAGTTGTCTCCAGCTTCTCCTGCCACACAGAGAAAAAGATGGTCTTAGACCCACTACCAAAAGGCTGCTCTCTAGTTACTCAAGCCAATAACTTAATGCTGATCAGAGCCTCGGAAGCAGCAATACCTTTCCTGACAGTGGGACTCGCATTCCTCTGCCTTGGGCAAACTCTGCAAAACAGGTCAGACTTGGAGGTTTTAATATTCCAGCTGTGTAACTTCCACCAGCAGGTTTCAGCAGTGCAACGCAGTCACAGCTTTTCTTCCAGGTCCTTGGCCCTGGCATGGAGATCATTACAAGTCTGCATCTCTTTATACCCTTCCGTGTTTCAACAAATTTTGTTCACAACATCTTAATCTTGCACTAAAGGTACACTCATTTGTTCATTCTGTGCAAGTTTAACACACTCATGTTTATTTCTTCCTCGAGCTGCAAAAATTTGCTTTCTGACATGACCCGGAGGCCAAATTCACCATCCTCTTCCCTGGGTTAACTTGTGACCACAACATAAAATCCCCTCTGGAAAGTAACGTGCTCCTAGTCTTAAGGAATTCCTAGATGTTTCTTACCTAAACTGCTGATACATCGCAGACATTTCGAGATCTTCTGCACAATCCAGAGCAGGTCCTCTGTAGCAGTCCTCAAGAACGAAAGGGAAATCGCAAGCTTCTTCACAAATTTTTGTAGCTTTTGAGCTGCATAAAGGACTCTCCACATATTTATACCCACAAGAGCCCAGACACAACATCACCAGGATTAGACTCAACATTTTGATTCAAGGTTAACCAAGAAGAAGTGGATCATTCACCCAGAGCCACCTTCCCTTAGACAGACACTTTCCAGACACCAGGAAAGTAACTCCTGTTCCGAGCACTCTGATTCATCACCTACTTGGATTTTCTTCTAAAGTTATGATCTTTCATAACTATAAGATTTGTGTGAAACGTCAATCCAAGTTTCAAAACAGATCCAACCTTTTATAAATAAAGAACGTTTTCTATCTAAAAAAAAACCTGAAACTTGTCCTGTATGTAATTTGCCACACGGGAATCCAAAATAGTTGAGGAGTCCTGTATGAAGCTGCAGCCTTTCAGATTCTTTCAGATCTTCGCCACTAAGCCACAAAACAGCTGGGGAAAGGTCACTGAAGTGTTCCTGCAAAGACACTTTCAAAGTGTTTTGATGTACATGAGTCTTATTCTCGACCTACATTGCTTAGAAAAGCAAAAACTTAACCCAAATAACAAATGTGGAATTAGAAGACACGAACAGTAAGCGTGGCCAACATTTTGCAAGGGGATCTCCTGCTTTGGCAGGAGGGTTGGATTGGAGGATCTTTCGAGTTCCCTTCCAACCTCTAACACTTTGCAATTTGTGATTTTTATGATCTGGCCCAAGCTGAGACACGGAGCAGCCAGAGGGACCTCACCGTCACTCGCACACTAACTGTGCCGAGAGCAAAGCCGTGAGCCTCATAGAATCGTAGAATCACAGAACAACTGAGGTTGGAAAAGACCCTTGGGATCATCGAGTCCAACCATTAACCCTACACTACAAGTTGACCCCTAAACCATCTCACCCAACACCACATCTAAGCGACACTTAAACACACCCAGGGATGGCGACTCAACCCCCTCCCCAGGCAGTCTGTTCCAGGGTCTGACCACTCTTTCCGGGAAGAATTTCTTCCTCATGTCCAGCCTAAACTTGCCCTGTTGCACCTTGAACCCATTCCCCCTGGTTCTGTCCCTAATGGTCTGTGAGAAGAGACCAGCACCAACCTCAGTCTGGAGGCTTTCACGTGTGTCTCATCAGATAGTGGGGAAATTTGGACAAGGAAAATGCAGGATTTGATCTAAATGAGGGATGGACAAACGTCTCAAGGTGCCCTGGGGTAATCTGGCAGCTTTCATCAACTCCAGAAGGAGAACAGGGACACCCAGCCACTTCTCTCTCCTATCAGACGAGTGCTATAAATTCCCTGCGCTGCTGGAAGCTCTCCAGCCCTGTTCAAAGAGATTGATCATCCAATAGGGCCTTGTGCAAACTGAAAAACTGGAAAAAGCTGACTTATTCCTTGAAGTTGGATTCGACTCACTTCCAGGAGGAGACCTGTCCAAAGGCATTCACATCTTCACACAGAAATCAAGGGTAGCCCCAGTATGGCAGTGACAGGGAGGGCAAAATATCCAGCTAACATCCTGGCTGAATATCTACTGTGAACTCTGACAAGAAGCCTTCAATGTCTAAACCTGCCTGCATCCACATTCTGCATTGATACACAACCCAAAAATTCACTAGTGTGTTCAGGCGACCTTATTTCTCTTCAACATACAGATGTGGGAGAATAAAAAGCTAATGAAGCCTACAAAGAGAGAAACTGTAAGCAGTAAAAATGTGGAAGTACAAGAGTAATCTTGTCTCAGAACTCAACATGTATCAGCTGAAAAGAAGTTACAGAGTTCTGGAAAAGGGGTAGTCTAGATCTAGAGATGGGAAAAAAGAAAAAAGGATTTATGGCATATTAATAACTACAGTGTTAATTCTTTACCAAAGGAGGATGATGAAGTACACATGAAGAGACACAGACATTTCTGATGTCACTGAGACTACAATCAAAAAAAAAACAAACTAAAAACGAAGTTTCAAAGATGGCAGAGAGAGCAAACAAAATAAGTCAAAATTGGAAACATGCACAGGGTTGTTGGTTTTTAAAAAAAGCTATCTTTAGGCACAAAATGTATAGGGACACAGATGACAAAAATTAACCCAACTGCTGAAGTTTAGTTCTTCTCCTGGCGCACTGGTACGCTCTGAGCCACCAGAAACCGGCAGACTCCTCCCATGGCAGGGAATTAAAGGCAGATTTGATGAAAATCCCGAGCATCGTTAGTAGCTGCCACTGAGACTGACGGATTACTTCTTCGGTTGCTGAACTTCAAACAGGAGCAGCTGGAGCTGCTGGGCTCGCTGCTGAGCTGCCTCTCACAAGCGGCTGTGTTACACGCAGAGCAGGAGGACAAAGCCAGCTTTGCTCAGCGAGGTATCCCACTATGCTAATTAGAAAGCACAGTAAAAAATTAAACTGCTCGCACATTACCCCACTATGTGAGGCTGGGGAGGAAGAGGTCTTTTGTTTAAGAAAAGGAGAAGAGAAAATCAAGTTATTTTTTCTTTACCTTATTTGTGTTAAAACATTCTACCAGTATGAATTAATAATGCGTATGTAAATCAGGCTTCATGATTTCTCATTGCATTAAGCTGACAGGGAGTTGCTAGTAAGAGATTCAGCACATTCATTTATTTTGCGCTGAACTTCACCACTGGCATTGTAAGGGAATATCCGTTTTAATCGGAAAGAAAGCTAGCGTGTTCTTCAGTAGAAGAGTAAAAACTATTTCAGCCTCTCTGCAGAAGCCATATTGGAATGGACTGAATTCGTTTCCTCCGAGTATCTCAAAATCCCACGTGGATTTCAGACCCTATTTCCAGCGGTACCGACTTGGTGCCCCAATCCTTGCCAAGTTTTCCTCCACGTGCACTGACCCTCTTCTGAATTTCAGCTGCAAGATGAAGACACTGTTAACACTCAAACACTTTTGACAGCACGAAACACTTCCAGGGATAAATAATACTCAAAAAGCAGCTTTAAAAAAAAAAATAGCAGTGATATTTCAGTTAACTGCTAACCGCTACTACTTGTATTATCTAGAACAACGTTTTGCAAACTTTTAAAGCCAAGGAGCCATCTAATGGTTTGGTTTTGGTTTGTTTTTTTTTTTACAAGGGTATTAAGATATTTTCCTGAAGTTTCATGGCTTGGCCTCTGTTGCTGATGGTGTACAACTCATCAACCTGAAGAACAACTAAGATCACTGCATTAAACCAGGCACCATTTCATAATTTCAATTAATCAGGATTTACTGAGTTGATCCCCTCACTTCTGCTGAGCAGAGCTTTCAAAAGTTTACATTCCCCTAGATGACAGGCAGAAATGTCAAATCTTTCCCCAGACTGAACTCTAAAGTTTTTAATTTTGTAAGGAAAAAACAAATTGTGACACTAAAAAATAATACAGTAAACAGAAAACTTTTAACACACTCTTGTCTGACCCCAAGGAAAGCCAGGCAGGCAAAGGCCAAATTCCAGAAACATCCCAAAACTCTGAGAGGGCTATTCCCTACTCACAGTGGCCGAATGAAGTGCAGCTCACATCACAATTTACACAATTTCTGGACAGGTAACAGTTCAAACAAGGCCTCAAAGTGCCACTAACGTACAGAAGTTCTCAACTTTATTGCCATGGGTAAAACACAAAATTAATAGGACAATTTTTAGAAATTAAGTACTCGCTTCAAGATCAAGGGTCTTAACTGAAGTGAGCCCACCATCAGGATGCGGGTACAACCCACCCCAAGGTGATGATGCCCATTTCCTCAGCTTTTCTGGATGTATAAAGCGGGTGCACTGCTCAAATTTTGGAAGCCTAATTAGATACCCAGTAACTTGCTGCCATGATGTACAGCACTATCTTTCCTGCATTTCTTTAAGCATGCCTTTTCACACACTGGGTTTTTCTTCTCAGAATAAGGAAAAAATGGTGTTACACTGAATTAATTACTTCTGAAGTCTTTTTTTTTTTGTTTTGCATTCTCAAACTGGCTTTTGGTTAGTCAGTCATGTTGGATGCCAGCTTCTTTCACAGCTGGCAGAAGGCAACGCTCCTGCTCCTCTCCCTGCCCCGTGCGTTAGAGAAAAAAGCAGAGCCCACTCCGAGCCAAACCACCTCTCAGGAACAGGAGACACCCATCTCAGTCTGCCTTGCTTGTACAAGTGGGTCAGATTCAGAGTGTAACTCATGTTGGGGAAAACTTTTTATCAGTTTCACAGCAATTAAAACTGATAATTACACTAAACTCTTCCCTTCCCACTTCATTTAACACATTGCTGCCTGAAGTGACTTATGTTTGTACCCCAATTAATACCTGAGCAAGTCCATCACAACAAATCTCTTCAAAGCATTTATGCTGCTCTTTGTTGCACAAGATCATATTTTTATTTCTCGTTAAGCTACTGTTCTTCTCTACATGTTGCTTGGAAATAAACTGAAGATTTGGCTAAAGATGCAGAGGAGCCAGGAGAGCAGCAGCAGAAGACAACATGAGTGGCAGGTTCCTATTGCCAAGGAATAAGACACTCCTGAATTTTTGCTTTGGTTTTCATTGATTGCTGACTTGATTGCAGCATTAAAGGTACCAGAGGGGTCTTTTTAAGGTCCAAGCATTAGGAAGAGACAGAGGCTTTTTAGCCGACTGTGTGACAGAAGCTTTGCTTTTAACCACTGCCAGGTGACAGCCAACTGCCAAGCCTCATCACAAGTCCAACCTCAGCTAAAAGCTTTAAAAGCCCGAGGCACTGACCAACAGATGTAGCGAGACGGGGAGACTACGTTGGAGCCTTGAAATTGTTCTTGGTGCTGGGACAAAACAGGACATGTGCTTTAAAGACACAATAGAGGTGGCTTAAAGAAGAGTGGAGGTAAGAAACAGCAATTAATGTTTTCAAACAGAAGTCATTGGTTTCTATTATTTTCTAATGGATACGTCATATTAACACCCGAAGAGCAGGGAACGAGAGAAAGAGAAGCCGCAGACAAAGAGGATGCCCTGGGGTGCCTGGAAAGTCAGCAGTGACAATTTCTAAAACTAGCAAATACAGAACACGATGAAAATCCAATAAAGAAGATGGGAATGGACAAAGGGTAGGAGGGTTAAGACCATAGGGAGAGGAAACATTAGCGCTAAGGTGCTCGTGGGTTGGCACTGCCATCAGTGGGCAGACTCTGCTTAGTCCCATAGAGCCCCAGATTGGCACACAAGAAGAGTAAAGGTTGCTGTCCTTGTCACAGCTCCTCCACAGCCTCCGAGGCATAGCATCAGTTTGTCACCAGTGTCCACCGCAGGACCGCTGGGCGACATCGCCTGGCTGGCTGCGTGCAAGCAGGCACATACCCAGCCCTGTGTAGAGAAGGCTCCAAAAGTAAGGGTGTAACCGTGTAGAGACTGCTTGTCCTATTGACAACACGGTGTGCTGCAAAGCTTCAAAAGACAAAGCAGCAACAATATAAAGAAAATCAAACATGCCTATTGCTGTTCCCATCTCAAGGCATCAATCACAGGGCTCGCATTTTTTCAGACCAGCAAAGAGCTCTACTCCCCAGCTCGGCTTTCAGCAAAGCACGCGCGTCTTGTTTGCTGCAGCAAATTATTTTGCACAGCAAGATCAATGAGGGCAACAAACAAGTAACTGTTCTGGCATCACTTCAAATGCCAGCCAGAACCTGTGTTTTACTGTTTTACACCATATACAGTACCTGGGGAAAATTAATACCCCTCAGCAACGTCTAACTACCATGAAGCAAAGCAGAAATGCAGAGTAAGTACAAGCATCATTCAAAATTGGCAAGCAAGTTTTGCTGTCGGTGTGCTCTTTTCAGAAGACTGTTTGCTATTTGGTAGCTGTTTTTTCTTTTCAAAAAGTAATATGTGCAGTGTTCCACACACCATGGGTCAAATTACTGCCTGCAGTTTCATTGCAACTTGGCCACCATCATTAAAACACAATTAAAAGGGAAAATACTGTCACTTAAGAGTTGACTTTCACTGAGATGAACAGTTTGGGTCTCTGCCATGCCATGCTTGGGTACGAGCCCCCCAGGACACTTTACCTTGGACAAAAGAGGGCTGGGAGCTGATCTCGGTTACCTGCTGGGAAAGCTTCATGAACCAGAGAATGTCGTCAGATTTTCCTGAGGATAATAAGAGTCACAAGCATAACCTCACAGCTATTGACAGCAAATACTCAGATACTCAGAATACACACACCTTCACAGACCTGTCTGTGGGAATATCCCTCTGAGTCAGAAATAATGCTGCTACTTTTGTGCAACAAACAGCAGTGATCACATCCTACCATCAGGCAATGCTGCATTTTGGTTTTCCCCCCCTCCCCGAGTATCACAGTTAGATGCTTTTTCTAGCTTCACACCATGCTAAAGCCGAGAAGTGATGGTCTTTCCTCTCACTACAGGTTTAGTCCCTCTCCACCAGGTCACTGTGCTCCTGGTCACAGCTCTAAATCTGGCGCTACAACAAATGACAGCGAGAAAAGTCACAAGTTCACTACACCACCTGTCTTTCCCCCCTCCTCCATTTGATTTCTGGAAAAAAAAAATACATCTCTATTATAGTAGGGCTATTTGATGCAATTATGTCTAAAGCAGAACGACAGTGAGGCATTATTAAAGAGATATTTGAATTTCTTAATCATGGAACCATGGAATCACTTCAGGATCCTTGACAGCTTACAAAAAAGCCGAATTAATTCAGAAAGGGAAGCCTCTCCAGCACTCCAACAGGACCAGAACTTGTAGGCTATTAGGAAGAAAGATTTTTAATAGAATTTTTAATAAGATTTTTTTTGTCCTTTGTAATTTCTCTAATTTCTTATACTTTTCAGGAGTTATGTACAAGTGTTATGGTTTTTTGCTTGGGGTTGTTTGGTTGGGTTTTTTGAGGTTTTTTTTGGAGTTGGCTGGTTTGGCATTTTTTTGAAATGATTTCTTATCCCCTTACCTTTTTCAGTTTTGGTACAAATGAGCACTTGAAGGCTATGGTCAGATACCATAGAGTAATCTTTCCTACCTCCGTAGATACAGCCAGAAGCATAAGGAATTCTGAGCTCTAGGAAACACAGATGATTTTAAAGCATCTGCTGTAGCTGCTTAAAACGATGAAACCTGGCTAAGGGTGTATCACCAGATACCATGCAGGTGACATGTAGAAAGCCAGAGGTAACACATCTCTTCTAGAAAGCAGGGATAGGATAGAGAAGGCCACAGAAATCCTATTATCAGTCTTCTCACAATATACAGAAACATCAGAGTAAGGCTTCTTTAAGTGTAGCTGAAGAGAAAAAGGTTGTTTTGGACTGATTTTTGTATTACAGTGAGAAGCCTCCTATTTTTTGTCTGCTGATAAACCTGTCAAGGAAGAAATTCTGGGACCTAGCTCCAATATCTGACCTAAACCAGTAAATCTGCCTTCTGGATTTCAGGGGATTTAGAGCAAACTCCATTGCCTGCCTCTATTTCTTTTATATCTACACATTGCCACAAAGGTTGTACTCAGTATCTTTTCTTAAAATTGGTTCTCCATAATGCAGCGCAGGCTTCTTTCACAGAGGATGTTAAAACCCACTTTAATGCAGGAAATTTCACAAAGAAGCAGTCAAAGACATGTACGTATCCTTCAGCATTTGCAGCAGAACCCAGATCCTCACTAACGCTCTCCAGACATGCCTCACGCACGGCTTTTCTTCATTTACATTTCCTATAACACTTACACACCAACAATGGACTAACGGTCTGAAATTCCTTTCTAATTCACTATAAATATCATGGAATACATGAAATTAAATACATGAAATACTGCAGTCGAGTACTATATATTTAATTAAAACACACACATTACAATGAGCACTACACACTACATTAAATACCCAAATACTATGAACACTACCAAGCCCGTTGCGCAGGAGCAGTTTGGATCCTTGCTCGCCTTAACTTCTTTTTTTTCCCCCCCTCCATAAAATTCTATATTGAATTGACAACCCTCGAGTAATAACCCCTTCAGTTCTGCAGGTAGTTTCATGATCATGTAGCAAACACATACTCGTGCCTCCACAACACTGTGCTAATGCCTTCACCTTCCCCATGACAAATCAATACAGATAGAAGGGAAAATTCTGCACAGCCCAGACAAAATGGACTAAGCAAGACATTTCATTTCCCCCAGAAATCCTGCTGAAAACCTTTAGAAAGGCTGATCTGGTTTGAGGATGAAATGAAAACAAACAAAAATAAAATAAAAAAATTCAATTTCTGTTACTCCTGTGATATATGGCATCATATTCCCTCTAACCAGGCTAATACAATGATAAATTCGGACCAGACTGCAAAAACATGTCAATAATTTAACCCTAATGAATAGATATTATTTCTGAGAAACAAAAATTACAACAGAAATCTCCAGAAGCTCTCAGGTTTTCTCATTAGTTCCTCATTTAACAAGCTGAGCACTTGACCAAAAAAAAAAACACCTCACACCCCAAAAACTCCACATCACTAACCACTTACCCAAACTGTAAGAATATTATTTAAAAATACCAAGTCGAGTTTGACTTATCTTAGTATCTTTAACCTTGAATAACAAAGGCCCTCAAAACGCACTAAAAAAATGTTTTATTGCAGCAGGAGACATTATCACACAATATCCTGGTCACCATTATAAACGAAGAAAATCTCATTATTTTTGAACGTTAACCTTTCCAAATGCCTTTATAAGCAGCATTGGAAGAGACTGAAAATGAAGACATTGATAATAAAGGTTTTGAAAAATGAGGTGGGGAAAAAACAACTTCTGGGCTTCCACTTACTGCGAGTCATTTGAATGAAGCTGTAGCGTGAAACAGCGAGAAACAATTCCATTTAAGAAGGTAAAGCGAAATACCTCATTATCTAAAAAGTATCAAAACCAGCGTGTACCTAACGATGACTTATCTATGAAAGCAGCACTGGGAAGGAGCCACATGTGCAGCAACAGCCACAGAAGGCAGGAGGGGTGAGAGCTCCTCAGGACACAGGGACGGAGGACTAAAGGCACTGGGGACTAAGAGCTATAAGAACATCTCCTTAAACACTTTCCCTTTGGGTATTTCAATTTTTCTTTATGAGCAATTCAAGCTTGTTTTTCCCCCTGCTCCAAACCCTTAATTCAAACTTTATAGGCAAGTTCCTACTCCTGCAGCACAACGAAGAGAAAATACTTAGAGGAAGATCACTACCCCTGTACTACTTAGCAGTTTTGGGGGGTTGTTTTTAATAAGTTAACTTTTAAAAAAGCAATTTGAGATGCAAGATAAAGCAAGCACTGCAGAAGTGGTCGACGACTGTCCCAATTCTTTGGGTTACCGGGTGGATAAGTGGATCTAATAACACCACCTGAGTTTTAAGTTTCCGTAATGGATTTTCAAAGTACATCCTGCCCGTGAAGCTTCAAATCACATTCCAATTTGATGCTAAATAAAAACACCCACAATAATACTGTAGATAAATCTTCACTGCAGGTATAACTGATGAAATGCCACTATGCAGAGATAAGTTTATATAGGACTTTTTTAAAATAAGCTATACATTAAATGTTATTCAAAATATTTCGACTTAAATGTACTTTTTCCCTTTGGAGGCATTTAAAAGATCACATAAGAGCAGAGATTGCATAATTTGGCATTGCTCAGCCCCAAGAAAAGGAGATGAAAGAGGAACAAAAGGACAGACTACAAAAAAGGCTGTTGCACAAAGGCAAGGAATAATCTGTTCTGCGTCCTCGCGGGTAGGGACAGAGATAACCCATTTCAACTGGGGCAGAGAAAGTCCAAGTCAGGTAAGAAGTGAAACTTTTAAAACGTAAGGACAGGGTAGTACTAGGTTAGGCTTCTTGAGCAAGCCCTGAAACCTCTGGCACTGGAGATACCGAAGAAGCAGCAGGGCAGACATTGATCACAGAGGGACGTGGGTGCAGCTGATCCCAGAAAGGAGACAAAAGCTGGAATGTATTTTTACCACTATGGATATCTACAGCTGACTTCAATCGCACCAGCATCATGAAGCAGCAGTCCCTCAGCATCTCCTATCACCCCTCCTAAGAAAATCCCATCACATGATACAAATGAAACAACGGTTTGGAGGAAACCACCTCTCAAAAAATAGCAGCTACCGAAGGGGCACACGACAAGAGTTTTTACACTTTATCCCACCTCCACAAGCACTGCAGGAAGGGTTTGACACTGCAGTTCAAAAGTGTTATCAACAGCATCAGCAGACCTACACAGTTTTGCTTCAGACTAAGAAGAGAAATACAAGTTTCAGCACATGCACAGGCTGAAAACTCAAGTATTCTCCAGCTTGACAGCAAATCCCACCCCCCCCCTGCCCTGCAACAGCGTTCCCCAGGCTGGACAAACAAGCATCAGCTCAACAACGTCCCTCCTGACAGCTGGAATAAACCCAGCGCTTGTGTGTGTCAAGAGCCAGAAGTCGCACAGGGCAAAACCCAGCCAGAGGTTTCCCGGGGGTGCCAAGGCAGGTGGGCAGGGTTGCTCCTTACCCAAAAGGATACCAGAAACACTTACTTAAGTGTACATATCATAGCGATTTTAGTGGGATTTATGATTTGAAGTCACAAAATCCTCCCATGTGCTTTTCAAAATCTCTAAGTACAGTTTCAGATGGAAAAAGGGGTCAGAGGGCAGGAAGTATTTGATTTAGAGCCCTTTCATCACCTCAGTTTACAGCTGACCTCCCACCAGTGGTGTGAATCCTTCACGACTCTTCAGTACCTGCGACAATAAAATCTTCCAACTTCCTTAATGGAAAAGTTCCCAGCATAACAGAATCTGTATCTTCCTTCTACCTGTTCTGAAACATAATTAAGCTATTTCCCCTTTGACTCAGTTCTAAAAATAAGATTATGAAGCTTCATCCCAAAGACATTCTTAGCTGTAGCTGCTTTTTTTTGTGCACAACTTAAAAATACCTCCAAGTGCTTCTTGCTGCTGAGGAGGAATGTGGTGACTCAATACCTTACAGCACAAGATGCCCCAGTGAGGACAGCTGTCTGCCTTCATTCTATTTACAATTAACATAAAATGCTCACATTCAGTTTAGGAAATTAAATCACTGTCCACCACTGCTGCTTCTCAGTACAATGGCATAAGTAGCTCTTTTAGCAAGGATGGAAAAATCTAGGCAGACTCACAAGAGTGATGGTGCTGTAATTTATTTTTTTTTTGTCCAATAAAACTTTTACAGATAAAACCAGATCTCCAGGAGCTAAATATAATAGAGATAGCTAGACCCTTCGTAGTTTTTTGGCTCCCACAGTACACAAAAATCAATAATAGCAGTGCTGTTATTTCAAAATCTCACATTACGTATAAAATAGCTATTAGGAATGTAAAGTCAAAGCCAAATTGCCCATCTCTCATATTTGATCTTCTCCGAGAGGGGAAAGAAAAAAGGGAAATAACTGAAGGAGAAGATGGTACAAAAGAGCATCTAAATTGCCACTGACAAGGGATTTAGAGCTTGGCTAACAGTGAAAGACCCTCCAACTCGAGGCTGCTAATGCAAGATGTGCAGCAGCACAGTAATAGAGACACTGCTGCAAAACGAAGCGTTTTAAAGAAACACCCGAGGCAGGAAGACCTGTACAGCTCAGAACCAGTTAGGAACAACATCTGGAGCTTGACACCCTGTGTCAGTCCATCCCCAGCAGTACACTGCCTGGAAAAGATAAAGAGAAAAAAAAAGCGCAACTGACCACACGATGTAAAGAGGTGTCCAGGCACAGCAAAGCATGTCCATGCCCAGCGTGCGCAATCACAGCACAGCAAGGCCAGAGCACTGCATCGGCAGCGCCACAGGGCACAATAAACGGATTATCCATCAGAGTAAATTGGACGTGAATTCCCTACATGTTGGAGGCAAAAGGCAGTGGGTCACCGGGCACCGTGCCTGGCGTTGAAAGGGAAGTCACAAAAGGTAAGCGGGCTCGCTGGTCAAGGCAGGAGAAACACTGTCCTCGGCACAGCTGACTGTTAAAAGAGAAAAGTGAGTTTTCACAAAGCCCTGCAGAGGAGAAAAAGGCAAAGAGCAGCAGCTGATGATGGATGATTTCCACACTTCATGCTGTCCACGTGCCCCGAGAAAAAAACACAGCGGGTCTGTGCGCTCCCAGCTCTCCCTTGTGGACGGGTTCCCTCCACCATCTGCCGCTCCCTCTCACTGGCTCCAGTATTTGGCCCCCACAGACATTTTCAAGAGCGAACGGGGCAGGAGGCCTCCTGCAACTGCATCACACAGATGCCGTACCCAGAGACATCCCACTCAAGGGACAGCACGGAGCACATCCTTTGCCCTTCACTAGGCAATTTTTCCATTTGAGATGTAAATAACTTCTGCGATACTCAACATTTCACAGAGCAAGCTCCAGATTTCATTTCCTTTTTAGCATATCTAGCATACACCCCTTTTCAGTGCTACAATTCACATTTATACTCTGGACTAAAGGCAGGGATGGCGTAGAGCTGACAAAAGCCCATCCAGTATTTTTTGTTTTCTTCCAAAATGGTTCTGTTCAAGCTTTGAAGTGTATTATCACACCATTTGCAGCTTACAGTTAAAGCTTAAAGAAAATGATTCACCTGATCCAAAAGTCTACCTCTCGCATTGAGTGCTTTAGAACCTGTTTTCTTAGAAAAGATTTTGAAACTCAGATGAATTTCCAGATTGGAATCTAAAAAACCCTGAAACCTTAAACCTCTTAAAGTTTAAATGTAATGGTCTGAGAAACAAAATTTCCACTTCCTCCTCTCTTCTTTAATAAGTCTAGAACGCTAAACCACATCTTACATGGATGGACTTTTTTCACTGCAAGCAAAATGTGTCACCTAGATCATGACTTACCATCTTACACCATAAATATTCTTAATTTACAAAATTTGACCCAGGTACTGTGCAGAAGATTTGAGTTTAATGGATACGTCCAGCAACCTGCTTGCAATTTTCATTCTTGAATGCAGCGCTTGTGCTCCCTCCAAATGTCTCAAAAAATACGTGAATGCTAAAGTCACTACAATATAAGATCAGCTGTCTAAAATATATTGTGCCTCCAAGTTCATGCTACAACTTAGATTTGCTATCCTTGTTAACGTAAAATAATGGTGGTACAAAACCCCAAACAACCTCATCTTTCTAGTGCAGAAGAGGTAAGTGATTGTGACTATAACCTTGTTGCATTTCTCTGTCAGAAAACTCACTCATGTATATTTGATTTATAAGAGAAAGTTGAACTCCAAAGAAATAAAGGACATTTTTCAAAGTAGGAAGCAAGACAGAGGAGAATGGTATCTTCCATCAATGAATGTTATTAAACACATCATCTGACACCGAACTTGAAGACAGGAATGATGCCTCCAAGGATAAAAATCAGACATTTATGTTGCTTCTGTAACTTCAAGATTCAAGGTACTGAAGCAGACTATGTAATTCAACTTGAATAACTTCAGGTTACATACCTGAAGAATCTCAGGTGCATAAGCAAGAGGTTGTGTCCCTGCCTTTGGCTCCAAACTCAGAGGCTCCACCTAAACCAGGTGGCTCATACAGGAGCGCTGAGGAACAATCTGAAGGTGCCGCTCGGTGAGAGTCATCAGGGCTAAAACTAACCCCAAAGCAGCTGCAGGCCCCAACTTCCCAACAGCTGGCAGCTGTTTCAGTGTGCCTATGAAAAGCACCATTAGCTTCGAGTCTCCACAGGAGGCCACAACCTAAGGACCTCCCCAGGTTTGTATTTACTTGCACATTATGCTTTCCAAAAGCAAACCTTCTCCTCTCTGTATTTAGGTGCGAGAAACGCAGTTACATTGAGACGAGAGCTCAAAGTCCAGTGCCCCAGCTAAGAAAACTTCAGCTGAGATTCTACCACCATTGCTTAGCAATGCGCCAGGGTTGCAAAGCTCTGCCAGGGGAAATTTAGGCTGGATATTAGAAAGAAATTCTTTACAGAGAGAGTGGTCAGGCATTGGAATGGCCTGCCCAGGGAGGTGGTGGATTCACCGTCCCTGGAGGTTTTTAAACTGAGATTGGACATGGCACTTAGTGCCATCATCTAGTAAACGGACTGGAGTTGGACCAAGGGTTGGACTTGATGATCTCTGAGGTCTTTTCCAACCCAATCAATTCTACGATTCTATGATCATTCTTTCTGTAGAAAAGCCAATACAAAATATGTAGCTAATAAAATGCAATTCTGTCTAAAATTGTAATTTTAACAGGGGATATTTTAGTTAAGATACCAAACCCCAACTTTAACAGGGGATATTTTATTTAACATACCCAACCCCAACAACATGTAAAACTCCTTCCCTGACCAGGTTCCAGTCAACTGGTCGTGTCAACTAGATCATGACAAGCAGCTGAAATTACAACTCAAAATACACGCACACTACATCTTCTTGTTACGGTAACACTTGTTTTCCACGATTCACTCTCCTGTCTGCCAGCAGACCCCCCCTCGCCGTACATCTCTGCAATTTTATTTTCCAAGCCTATTCTTAACAGCATTGTCTCTGTAATTAAAGCATGAAGCATTTCCATCGAAACTGCAACTACAGGCCCAAACAACATGTTATAAAAACATGCTGGAGTCATACTGCACCTAACAAGCATCAGCATTGTCCTCTGGTACCATGCCAGCATCTTCATCAGACTGCAACAGGCCTCAGAGAAAATGTAATGCACACCAATTGCTAGTGTTGCTATATCTGCACTAATGCCTTTTACTGTATTTATCACCAGCAGCCAATGATTCGCTGGCACCATTTACATGTTTATTTCTTTTTCAAAACAGGTTTTCACTGAAGCTTCAAAAGGTTTCTCTTTTGTCTGGTAATAGTAATAATCCTCTCTTCTTTCCCATTACTCACAAAATTAATGGAATCGATTGCTACTAACTTACTATCACCTGCACATAAACATAATTCCATTGGGTCTTTTCTTTCCCAATACACATTTTCTGCCAGACACCAATAACATATTACTGAACTAGAGCATTTATGCTGGATTAAAATCAGAAAAAGATACCCTTATCTCTTTCTCTTATTCACAGAAAAACGAGTACATCTACCCTATTAGGTTTTCCTTTCATGCGAGCCCTTCGCTACCCCTAGGGTATCTTCACTAATCAGCCTCTTCTTTCCTCCCCATCTGAAATAATTCCCTTTGAGCAACTTTTCTCATCATCCCTTTAAGAAAGTAACTACCTCAGCGAGTCCAGAGGGCTCACCCTGGACCCCAACCTGCTCCTTTCCTATCAACCTAGAAAGGCCTTCCGCAGTCCAGGCAGCCTTCCTGTCAAGGGATGCAGAAGAACAGGGGTGCTTCTGCATTGCACTTTGATAAATGAATGGATAAATGAAAGCCCTTATGGAGATCAATCTTGGTGAAGGTCACAGCACAAGCATGCCAAACCCCACAGCACTGTGAGATGACAAAACCTCAACCAAAGCAGGTGATTCCGGCATCTTGCCCTTCAAAGTGGAGTGTGAAGACAGTAAATTGGCCTAGAACCATTAAAAGAAACCCAGACATGCCCATAGTTATTTTCTCCTTCTTAATTTCAAAAGGCAGACGAGAAAGAGACAGACAGAGAAGCAAGACACACAGAGAGCCTGCTTGCTGTCAGCTTGCAAGGCACCATCTGCTTTCCCGGAGATCTGCTATATGCACAATAAATTGAGATTTAGGTCTGACACAGCTAAAAGCAAGACAATGTCAACACACGCCTCTTGAGAGCACCTCTGGCACCAGCCTCCTAAACACCAGATTTCTGGGACCCAAAGAAGTTAAGTCCACCATACACTTCTATCAAAGAGGTTCCAAAAAACAGATTCCCCAAAGCCTTTTATTTACTGTGCCACAATAAGATAAGAGCAGTAGCATCATTCCCTGTAATACAATCCCTCTTACCTCCTTTTGCTGATTAATAGCTTTGGGCAGCAGTGACACCGAGTGCCACCGCAGGTCAGTAAGATACCTATTGGTATTTAACTACTGTGACAGTGCACGTGCTGGCTGCACTCTGGGAGTGACGGTTTACACTGGAACTACCCCCTACAAGCAGCCACCAGCTCCCCTCTCCTCAGTTGTCTTTAGAGGGAATCAACGACAACACTCGATACCAGCAATAAACAGTGACAGACAAGGGCCACAGACACCCACTTACTGCACCAAGTCAGAGCTCTCAGAAAATCATGTTAACATGAGAAACAGCTGGTTGGTCTTAATTCCTGCAGTCATTTCATGGCTTAGAGATCACTAGCAGACAGCAATGCAGAAGATGCTGCACAGACACACGTAGATTTTGGGTGCCATCATTAAATGAGACTCAGAACCATATTAACTATGCCAGGAGGGCTTTAAGGATTCTTAAATCCCTAGTAAGGGCAGAATGCTTCATTCCTGGCCCATCTCCTTCTAGGAGAGGGACTTCCCTGAATGACCTGACCCTGCTACCTTGAATGCAGGCCAAGAGAAACACAGACATCCTGTTTGCAGGTTTATCATCACATAGGGTAAAGAACACCTTGTTGATACTAAGTTTGCTTAAAAACCACCTTAAACTTCAGGTGAGTTCGAGCTACACATGAACAAAAAGATCATTACTCACAACATCCAAACCAGATAATGTCAGTATAACTGTTTGCAGAAGATACATCTGTTAAATCAGGTTTTTTTTAAAAGAAAAAAAATTAAAAACACCTGACTTAGGGTTGAATCAAACACTTCTCTCCCCACATGGTTTTCCCAGACTGTAAGCTTTTCCTCGGGGTGCACCGATGTCTCAAGTCTTCTTTCACACCTTGGGCTGAAGATCTTAACACTTTTTAGTTTGATCACACACACCAAATTTTCGAGGCGAACTCCCCCAGACCTAGGGAGTCCGGACAGACCCTATCCCTTTCACTGACAAGCATTTTATTTCATCACAGCCAGAAGAGCACCCAGGTTACTTTGGAGACATAAAGCCTGATCTTTAAACTAGGTGTCACCCCCAGGGCTGGGCTACCTGACAGACAGCAAGGGCAGCACTCTGCCCCCATTTCAAGTCAAAATCTCTCGGCTAAAACTTTATGCTGTGTCAGCTTGTGCTTTAGCAAATGCACTGCATGGGGGCAGCTGAACAGGACTGATGTGTGTGGCACTTTTCTGGTTTCAACACAAGGTCAGACACAGTTGTCTTTAACTACTTTGTGGCGGCAATGCTTTTAGGGGTGATGGAACTCCCTTTCCCTCTCTCCCCCAAATTTAGGCTAATAAAATCCTAGCTGTAAACCGGTGAGGTGCTTAAAACGATCTCGTGGTTTACTGCAGATATGTTCTCAACCATATCCTATCATTTAAGCAAAAACGAGAGTCAACCTCCAACTTCAGTCCTTTTTGTTAGTTTTAGTTTCACATTACCATTCAAAAAGCAGGTCAACTCTAGTAGGTGCCATGAAGATCATGGTAGACAAAACTTCATAGCACAGCCTAAAGACACTGCTCCTATTCCCAAAAGAGAAGAGCGGAGTTCATTTTTATCCTATTTCAATACATCATGCAAGACAAAGAAGCAGCACTTAGAATCGTAGAACAGTTTAGGTTGGAAAAGACCCTTGGGATCATCGAGTCCAACCATTAACCCTACACTACAAGTTCACCCCTAAACCACCTCACCCAACACCACATCTCAGCAACACTTAAACACAACCAGGGATGGCGACTCAACCCCCTCCCCGGGCAGTGTGTTCCAGGGTCTGACCACTCTTTCCGGGAAGAATTTCTTCCTCATGTCCAGCCTAAACTTGCCCTGTTGCAACTTGAACCCATTCCCCCTGGTTCTGTCCCTAATGACCTGTGAGAAGAGACCAGCACCAACCTCTCTACAACGTCCTTTCCAGTAACTGTAGAGCATGATGAGGTCCCCCCTCAGCCTCCTCTTCCTCAAACTGAACAGTCCCAGCTCCCTCAGTCACTCCTCGTAAGGTCTATTCTCCAGGCCCTTCACCAGCTTTGTCGCCCTTTTCTGCACTCGCTCCAACACCTCGACATCCTCTTATACCGAGGTGCCCAAAACTGAACACAACACTCAAGGTGGGGCCTCACCAGTGCTGAGTACAGGGGGACAATCACCTCCACTTGAAACATGTCCACAAGTTAGATCTCTTTGTCTTGCACAGATTAACACTGTTCTGCGAGTATCCTCTGGAGACAGTCAACACCTGCCTGGATGCATTCCTGTGTGACCTGTTCTGGGTGATCCTGCCCTGGCAGGGGGGTTGGACCAGATGATCTAGAGGTCCCTTCCAACTCCAAACATTCTATCATTCTGTGACACGATTTTGCACCTTCATACACTCGTACAACCTACCAGTATGCCTGGAGCAGAACCATTCCAGAACATGGTCGCCTTCCTCGTCCTCACCACAATACTACTTGTTGGTGAGACACTGAACTGGTATTATTTTATCAACTAGTCCCCATGTGAACAAGGCGCAGAGGTTAAGTAGCCTACTAAACCAAAATTCTAAGGATGATTTAATTTACTTGCCTGTTAATGACAATTTAAATACTAGTTCATGCTTTTCCCCCTAATTTAATAAAAGGTTTGGTGACAGCAAGTATTAAATAAATACTAAGAACTGCTGTAGAACTGTGCATGCCGTACCATGCATCACTCACCTGTAAATTCGCTGTTATGGATCTGTACACCATTAGGTCACACACAGACTAACAATAGTAGCAGTAAGAAGCTTTAGAGTAAGTAGTTCCTGTGCTTGTTCAGCAGTTTCTTTAAATCGAGTATCTGAAAACTACAGCAAGCATCTAAAAGAGCTGGGCATGTGTATTATGCCATTCATCTGATTTAAACAGCTTTTTTTTTTTTTTGCATCGCAGGTTCTCAGTAAGCAAACTGCACTTCTCTACTGTGCAGAGATGAGAAGCAGCATGCAAAACCCACTCGCTGGGCAAAGTTTTAGGGGTCCTAAAACCACTAAGAATCTGACACTTTTACGAGCAAACCTGAAAGTACACAGTGAATACTTCACTGGGTGTTATATTCAAAATTCAGCTAACCTGAAATGATAACGTATTTTTTAGCAAGGAGGTTTTAATCTAATATTTATTTTCAACAATTCCACTAAAATGTTAGTTCAAAGATAAAAGCTAGATGCCGCAGCTTCACAAAACACATTTAGTCATAAGAGCTGTATTCACTCTCTTGTTGGGTTTGGACCACACTTGGTAAATTAACTGTTTTCTAACAAGTTTGCTCCCGACATTAAAACATTATTTTAACAGCAGTTTACACCATTAATTCTTCCCTTAAAAGTAAAATTAATTCTACCACGTGCTCATTGAAACAAGTATCCCCGACACTGCTATTTGACCTGTTAACAATTCATTATCATGCCCATTTCAGAAACGATTTTCCAGTCATTTCCTCTGATTTTTTCCCATCTATGTGAAAAATAACAAAAGACTTTCGACTGTTCAGAGGTGGTAGAAATAATCATCACTGATGCACTAATTAATGCACTCAAAATAGTCAGGGGCTCTCCTTCCCTGAGGAGGAGAGAAGCTGGGTTGTACACAACATTAAGACGACAAACTTTTATTTCCTCAGTAACTGTGCAGCAAAACACCACCCGACGTCCACGTTTAGGCACAGTAAAATATTTGACTTGATCTGATCTGCTGAAACAGGTGAGCAAAACATTTTGATGAAATTCTTAAGGAATCCGGTCAAGAAATTATTCACAGAACAATTCTATTCTTCTATATTTAGTTGAACTGTTGGAGGAAAAAAAAAAAAATCATATTATGAGTCTTAGAAATGGAAGAACTTGATTTTTAATTCAACGGTATTTCATACTTAGGTTTGCCTAAACAATGCACATTTTTTTCATTTCAAATCACATCTCGCCTCAAAACTCAAAGCGTTAGCACTTCTGAAGTGGAAATATTTTATTCCTTTTCACTTGATTCTTACCGCACCCTACAGTTTGTTTCCTCCCGTCTTGCTAAACTCAGCCTACCAGTTTGTCTCAGCATACTGCTGAGACCTCTCCCTTGCAATTCTGCTTGTGGGCATTTCCCTCACTGCCCCACAGGCACTTCCACCCTTCCCCACGTTCCTGACGGAGGCACCAACCTCCACCTCCCACCTTCAGAGGGCCTGATCTCATCCCACTTCATTTCCACAATGGTATTTCCACTTCAGTCCCCTGTAAGCCATTTCATATTCCGTCCACCTTCTCACCTTTCTGATTTTATTCATTACCCACGCTGGCAGTCCCCTGACCTTCTCCTTGGCATTTCCCAATTTTCCTCAACTATCGACTGACTTTTTTTCCTTATTATTTTTATTCGCCACAAGAGAGGCATCACAGGCAGGTAGTGCCTGAAAACGGTACTGAGGGAAAGTCTGAAGTTTCAAATAGGAAACTACATTATTCATTATGCATTAAATTAGAAGTTTTATATCTGCTCTGAAGATATCGCATCAAAGTCTCCAACGAGAATAGTTTCTTATTAGCCTCTAAGTAAAATTTTTATCCTGTATTATCACAGCAAGTGGCTGAAACCAAAAGGAATTTAATAAGCACCTCCGAACTGCAGGTCAGGTTCCTCACTGAGCGCTTAATTGGAATATAGTAGAACCTGCAGATGAACAGTTTCTATACCAAGGACATGTGCAGTTGCCCACTTCTGCCTTTTCAGGGGTGAAACATGTCAAACTATTTTCACTAAGTTTCGAATTTACTTGTTCCTGAATAACCGAAGGCCTCTTCAGAAAACCACAACCTCCTCTCCATCCCAATTCAATTCACCCATCTCTCTCTATCCACATTTTCAGGCAAGTCTAGTGCGTCTGACACAAGTGAAAGCGACACCGCAATGCCACGAACCTTATCTTGGCATTTCTACTGTGAGCTCACCTACAGCCATCAGCAAACTGCAGCCTAATTTGCTTTCCAAAACGCAAACTTGAAGCCAGCCCAAGTTCACAAGAAGTTAGCTGAGAAGGGATCAATGGCAGAGCGGGCAATGTCCAACTTTGATCCTTCGGTCTCCTCCCCTTCAGCAGAAGAAAAGGCTTCTCCTGCAACCCAGGAAAAGGCTCCAGGGGCATCCTTTCCTGACACAGAGTGGGGAGGAGACAACTTCTGACACGGCAGAGTTTTCTATACACCCGAGTCATCCCTTGGAGCATAAAAACATTTTTTAATAAATTTGGATACAGGCAAAAATGGCATTTCTGTTATCCACGGGGAAAAGCCCTTCTTCTCTATTAAAACATGAAAGTCTTGGGTGGGGCGAGAATGCAACTCAGTCACAACTACGCAAGCCAAAATTCTGTTAAAGCAGAAAAAAAACCACCAAAAATCCAAGGAAATTGGAAATTTTAAGCAATTCTAATTTCAAACCTACATTCTCCTTCAAGGAATTTTTACCAGAACACAAGGAGGCATGGCAGAGACTTCTATGCCACGGTGCTTGGTGCACCACAGTTATAGGGGAAAACACATTACCCCTGCAGCAAAAGGAGAAGCAAAGCCAGCCCAGCTCCAACCCAGGGCAGCCTGCATCAGCATCAGCCATGCCCACTGCATTTTGAAGACTACGCTTAAAGCATTCTTCATCTGAAACACACCCTTAAGGAGACCACATGGCATCCTCTTCGCTACTGTTCCCTTAAGTACTTCTCTGGAAAAAGTGCCTATGGCTCAATATTGGAAAGAAAATATTGACAAAGTGTCTCTTCTGCATAGAATTAATAGCCGGGGGAGGGGAGCGGGGAAACACAACAGAAAACAAATTTCACCTCCCACAGTTTTAAAGACCAGGTTTGGATAATACCAAGTTGTCTCCTTTTATCAAGACTGCACATTACAAAGAAATAGGCACGCTGCTGTCCTCATTTTGCTCCCGCACACGAAGTCAGAATTGCATGACGCTGGATTGGTGCAGGCAATTTTGGCTGTGCGCTGTGCTGCAGTGGAGGAGCCTGAAACCCTCTTCTCACCCCACAGCCACCATCACCTCCTCTCCCCCAATGCCATTGCCAACATTCTGCTTCCAGCCCAAGTGGATGTTTGGGGATGTTCTTTTTCTACCGCACAGTGGTAACCAATGGCCACCTTTCCGTTATCTTTTAAACTACATCCACCTCTAATTTGCCCTTTCCAGATGATTAGGAGCAAATTTGCATTCTCTCCAGCTTGACTTGCCAAGGGGCCACGGGATTCAGTGCTTATTTCTCTTGGCCCCGTTCCTGCACTCTCTGGGCTTCACACACCTGATAATTTCTCACCTCATTTGGACCACGTGCAGACACACTCATTATTCCGGGATCCGGTTTGCTGAATTACTTCCAACGCACATAGCCTAAGATTATTTCCCTACCTCAGTCTGAGCAAGCCATGTTTGTTATTTGGCCTTGGCTCATGTGGTTGACTCACCTTTCACGGAGCAACACGCATTAAATATTTAACCCTCATTTTTAAGGCCACAACAGGTAAGCACTAAGTATCATAGCATGAAGCCCACGTCAGCACAGGCCTGACAGCTTCTGAGCCAAGCTCTTCTTCCAGGACTTAGAAACTCTTTTCTATTTATATCAGGTAGCAGCTCCAAGGCTTTTCTTTTCTGACCTGGATTAGCTATTCATTAACATGGCAAAGTCCAAGTCAGTCAGCACAAAGAAGTTCTTTTTATTTCATGTGTCAAACTGAGAAGAAATCGCTTCCCGCATTGCGGAGGTGCTTTTAAAACAGCAGCGTTGAATAACTGTTAAATCGCAGCTAATAGAGGCTTTACAGGAAACATTTTTGTACATGAATACAACACCGAAGGGTAATGGACCTCCACCGAGCTAGCAAATTCTGCACAGGTAAGAGAGGTATTTTACCAAGACAGACGAGAGCTGCCAGAACAACGTTTTGAAAAGAAAACCAACAAAAATAACCTCAGTGATCCAGCACAGAGACTACAGCATTGTAGGCATTCTTGACGTGACAGAGAACAAAAAGGCAGGCGGGCTCTGCAGCGCTGCACCGTCGCAACACGATGCCACGTCACCGAGACACAACGCGGGGGACGTTCAGTCCCTGACGTGGCCTTGCTGAGGAGCCACATCGCCAACCTGCACGCCCCGACTGCCACCTCCTCTTGACAGACTGTAAAGCCACACAGGTAAGTGCTACGCATAATCTCCGGGCTTGAACATGTTTATATCGGTGAGAAACAACTCTTTCCCACCTCCCGTACTTCTATCCAAGCGGAGCTCTGCTGGCCCTAATGCTACAAGAAGAGAGAACTTGTTCCTAGTCAGAAGACAGGCAGAAGAAGAAACTATCACAATCAATCCATTGGGAATCTCTGATGTTAGAGAGACAGTTTTAATAACACAGGGTTGAAGAGCATGAAACAAGAGCCAATGTAAAATGGCTTTAAATATCAATGACTCCAGAAAATACTACTTCTATGTATTCATCCTGATACAATTCGGCAGGAGCTGTTTCCGATTTTTACTACTCAATTTAGTTGTTGGGTAAAAAAAAAAGAAAATCTCCACAATCTAATCGCTTTCTCTTTAAATTATTCAGATTAAAAACACACTATGAAGGGAACCCATAAGCTCGCTTCAAAGCCCTGTATTCTAGACTGAACAATAATTAACTTTTCCCATTAAGAAAAGTCCTTGGTGGCAACTTTGTTGTTTCCGCTGTGCTCAGTTATAAAGAGAGTTTTCACTTCTGAAGGTCGTAACTGAGTATTTCCTCAAGAAAGCAAAAGTTTAGAGCATACCTTTTTCCTCCCATGCCCGCCTTAGTTTATTCACTTACTTCTGCTACTTTTTGGGGCTTAACCCACCAATTTCCTCTGAGTATCTTACTATCACTTGGTGTTCTGTTCACTTCTTACAAAATCATTATAATAAAGATATTTTAGGAGTATATTTGTAATGTTTTAGTACAATTGCAGTTTGGCCACGTTTTTGTCTTTATGATGCACTTTTCTCCTCAACATCTGTCTCAATTCCAGAAGAGATCTAAAGCTGGAAGGAAAGAAGTTATTTTGCAAAGGGACCAGAGTGAACGGGGTTGCCTTGGAGGAAACGAAATCAGTGTCTCTGCAGCGATCAAAAAATGCTACGCTCATTACAGCTGCCCAGTGCAACGCAATTGGATTTTCCCTGCTGAGCAGCTGCTATTGCATTTGCTTTGCCGCAGCTTTTGTGGCTCGTACCATGTGAGGAGTTGCACACGAATACGTTATTGGCAGCGTAAGGAGGGAGCACGAGCCTAGGGAGAGCTACAGACCCCCGGTTTTCATACGGTTTTGGCAGTACTGCACAGAGCATTAGCTACATCAAGTGCATGCACTATAATTAGAGGAGTCCAGAAACTGGAAGGAATTTCGCAGAAGGCTGCTGAAACTCCCCACATAAAACAAGATACTCACTACCTGACTGAGGAGAGCATCAATCAACCCTAAAAGCAGTAAGGATTGGCCCCCAAGCATCAAAAAATGTGAGCTATTTTCTTTATTATAAGGTTGGTTTACTTTCCCAAATCTCCTGCAAAGACTGGGTCACACTGTGCTAATTTCTCTATAGAAACCTCAGCACAGAGACACAATCCCTCTTCCAAATAAGTCGTAATCTTCACTGACTCAATACCGTAAGCAAATATTAGAAAGATTAACATGTAGTGAGATCCAGTGGTTACCCACACTACCTGCTCACGGGGTTGGATGGTTCCATAACATCATCTGGAAAGTGTTAACACTAAAGCATTGCTTTGATTTGGATGAGAGAAATGGCCTTAGGAGGTCAGAAATCTTAAAGCTAGAAAAGAGCAGGGTCACTCTAAGTTGTTAGCTAACATCTGAGTTGTCGAGGATAAAAATGTCATGGCTACTACATTTTACTACAGGCAGAGGCTCTAGGGGTAAAAAAAAACAAAACCACACATCAAAAAAATGCACAACTTCTAAAGACGCAGGAAAAAGCAAGAAAAGTGAAATAATTTCCCATGCAAACATTCTTTTCCTTTTAGCAGTAAATGAAGTTGTTTTGCAGATACCCATCATCCTTTAGGGAGCAGGCAAAGACTCACTTCACAATCATTAAGACAGTAATGGCAGCAGCTGTCTCTCTTTTTTTTTTTTTTAAGCAAGGCAAAAATGCATCTGAGATGGAATGATCTGCTGTTATGACAGTCCATGCCTGTTTGTTGAAAGAAAGACAAGACAAATGGAAAATCTAAAAGCAAAAGAAAACTAAGTTTCTGCTTGAGGCAAGCTGCTTTCTTACATGTGGCCTCCTTCCTGAAAGACAGCAGTTCCAGTGCCTGGGTTTGAACTCACTCTGAAACATGGACACCTGGTACCAAAGAAGAGCATTTGGCCGCTGTTTTCAGCTGCTTTTTTGGTCACAAGCTCATAGTAGTGCTGAAAGAAGTTGCCTGAACGGTTTTGCAAGAAGTCAAGAGAGACAAACCAAAGGGAAAAAGAAATAAAGTGGAAAATTATGAGGAGGTAGGCAGGAGTCAGAGGATGAGAAGCAGCAGGTCTCAGGCAAGTTCCCTGCTGCCGATTAACCTCACCCAAAAAACAGCTTTTCAGCCTCAAGGGAAGACAGAAAGAGGGAAGACTGCAACAGGAGGAACAGGATTCAGAAGCAGCTGAAGCATCCACAGAGGACAACAGGGAGGAACAAAAGCGACCCACAGCTTGCCAGCCTGGTAACAGGTAAGACAGCAGCGATGCCTGCCAGAAAAGCAGGAGGTAGGTTCAGGTGGTCAGCCTGACCTGTACTAAGCTCAGTCTGACACAGAAGTATCCAAGAAGAAATGGTAGAGATTGAGGAACTGGTGGAAGACAGGCAAGACATTGAGCAGAGTGCAAATAAGCCTTCTCCTGAGGTCAGCTGAGGCCACACCGCATCTGTTCCACCATCCTTACCCTCAAGAACACTTTCCCCAATACCTATATCCTTAGCAGCTCTGTCCATAGCTCAAACCCACTACTTCTTCCTCTCTTTCAAAGTCAGCTCCCGTGCTACCTCCCCATGCTCCTGCCTTCTCACACGCTGACGGGAGGCTGCCAGTGAGCAGAGGCACCCACATTATTTTGTCACGTCTGCAAGGCACACCACTGAACAGAAACCCTGCACTCCACCTGCAGCTTTGCACTAACGTATACATAAAAGTTTTGGTTCAAAACCCCCTGAGATCCCAGCTGCTACACGCAACAAGGCTGACTGCAAGCCTAGCAGTTTCCCACCACCCCACAGCCTTCAACTCCTCTGCAACTGTACAAATTTGTGTCCTAAATCCAATGTTATATTACGTTAATTTCTCAGCAAGATGGTTTTTTTATTTTAAAGTGACGGCATAGCCCGCCTAGTGATACGAAATCGCCGTTAACCTACAGATTTGCACTGAAACTATTGCCCTACAACAGTGATTTTGCATTGTAATAGCTTCATTAGCACAGTCTCCAAAGAACTGCTCAAATACTTCAGCACAATTTCAAATTGTCACAGAATTGTAATGATATTGGAATAGGCTGTCCATACATTTGCATTGAAATTGGACTGATACAATAATCATCATTCATCAAGCCATTTACACTAAGTCTCTACAGACACAGAAAATTTTGCCATCGAACTCCGGCACCATACAGCTTTATAACACTATTTTTCCCTCTGGATTCCTTTTTAAAATCTGTATTTATTCCCTCACCAAAATCCAGATGGAAACCTGGATAAGACTATTCAAGACAAAAGTTACGCTTCCAATTCCAGTGGCAAGGAAATATGTATTTTCAAGTAATATTAACAAAGCCACTACGTTCCTCATCCAATATAATTTCAGCTTTTATATGTTATTCAACACCATAGAGTTCTTTCTCCACCCTATTATTCTCTTCAAGAATCTTCAGTATCATTTAGGTCAATGTCTGTCAAGACGCTAGAGAAAGACTACATCTTTATATATTATATGGTTAGGTTATATATTATATAGTTAGTTTAGTAACCTGTACCATTCACTTACCTAGAAATACTTGAGAAGCAAAGAAATTCTAAGCCATAGCAACTGCAAATGCCTGCTCACTGCATTGCAAATATCCAACCTGCAGCTTTTCATAATAACGGCATACTAGGAGCAAACGCATTAGCCTCCAAAATGTCACTAGCAGATGGCAAGAGTCTTAAGGGCAGCAATTCAAGCAAACACGACCAAACAAATCTTTCCTCCAAACCACCCAAAACTAAACTTCTGAAAAAAGTTAAGTTTGTTTGCTTGAAAGATTTCCAGTTATGCAGCTACGGTTTGCTAATGACTTCACACAACTGCACTGGTAAAACTGTTTAAATGCACCATTAGCCCCAAACCAGAGAATATTATTTGGCTAGCATCACGCATTCGCATGCAAAAGCACGCAGTCACAAGTTCCAAGTAAGCAGTTCATGCCAAATGCAGGCTGCTCGTTCAGTTTTAACTCTGGGGAATGATACACAAAGTATTCCTTGCACCCAGTGCAATCGCTGACAGAGACCAAGAGCACAGAAAGGTCTAATTTCCATTGCACAGAGGTAGACAGTAACCAACCTCCTTCCCAGTTTGACTTGCAATAGCAAGGAACCGGGGTAATGCCTAAGAGGCAAGAGGAGATTAGGGAAAGCAACTCCAGCAAACACCTTCAGCTTCGTTCCATCTGGATCAGCCAAAAAAAAAAAAAAAAAAAAAAAAAAAAGAGATGATATTTGCTGGCTGCAGGAAAGGGATTTTAGGATTTTTGTGTCTGCAGGTGCTGCCAACTACAAGCAGAGTCAATAGGACTCTGCAGATCACAATCGTTAAATTAGCAACTGTCCAGCTACTGCCTTTGATACTAAGAAACATGAGACCTTTGCATATTCACACCTAGGCTAACAGCTTTATCATTTAGAAAAAATAAAAAAAGAAACTTCCTTAAATTTCATTTTTAACCTCCTAGTTTCAACTTTATTTACAGAATCTGTGGTCAAATGAATCACTATCTAACAGACAGAAGAGGGAACTGCAAGCTAGCACTCCTGGATTTTATTCCCAGCCCTGTCACTGCCTCGCCACATGACTTCCGGCAGTCAATAAATCTAACTGTACTTTAATTTAATAATCCATAAAGTGGATGTATTGCTCACTTAGCTTCACCGTCACCCAGTGAAATCAGTTAATATTCAAAAAAGTACTTTAAGATTCACAGATAATAGGATGTACTTAGAGGGGTCTCATTTGAGTATTTAAACTGGAGTTCTACCAATGATATTTTCCACACTAATAAACTCTGTCCTACCTGATCATGACTAAATCTGATATAGATTAAAAAGCCTTAAAACACTGCCAAAGGAATTAGCAAGAGTGGCACAGGCAGTCTGTGATGTCCGTGTAGATACAGAGCACCACCTAGTGTCACAGAGAACCCATCCTATTCCCTAGTAATATTTGTCCTCTTTTATTTGCATCATGGTAACAGTCAGAGAGCCAGAAAAGAATCCCATCATTTTGGATACTTGGCCAACACCTAACCAAAGTCTTTCCCGAATATATCACAGTGAATGAAAATATTTTCAAGGGCGAAGTTGCTAGGTTACTCAGTTTGTTTTGCAGAGAACTGCACCGAAATCTGGTTTTGATCCACTCCAATTAGAGAACAGTCACAGGTTTCTAAGGAGTTTTCTGCTTCTTCCCTACACACACACACAGATACGCACCCCCCACAACCACTAAAGAAAGGAGATATGTTAAAATGGAGGGTAAAAAAATAACATCATTAGACCCCTTCTAATGGAAGCTTCTCTTCCAACAACATACCAGGGTAACATGTCAGAAGTGAGGCACCAACACACCCCCAGGGCAGCTTCTGAGGGCTGTGCAGAACAGCCCAACACACCACATCCTCAAGTGGCAGCTCTACCCCAAGGAGTCTGCAGCAATTACAGCTTCTTCCAGCAAGGGAAAACTCCCATCATCTTTCTCCAAGTCCCCAAAAGGGTAAGAGCAACACACATACATGTACACATAAAAAAAAAAAAAAAAAACTTAAGCTAGGTAGAGAGGAGAGAAAAAGGTTACGTTAGCAAGAAGCAACTAATCCAATTACAACACATACCTACTTTTACAAGAAGGTACTGGTTACTAAAGTAAACTTTAATCTAGCAGAGAAAGATTGAGAACCAGCATATGGAAGCTGAAGTCAAATGCAAAGTACTTTAAAACAACTTGAACTATTAGCCAGCAGGGAGTAGAAGAAAAAACACACACACACAAACACCTCATTGTCCATAGAACTTGTATATTCTCCATCTCCTCGTGTTTTCAAATGAAATGTAATTCTCTATGCCTCCAAACACCCATCCCTGAGCTCAGTGCAAGAATACGCGAGTTACACACAGTGCTTGTGTTCACAAACGGAACCATTGGGGTGAACTGGTTGCTCCCCCAGTGGAAACACTGACGAGTCTCTGAAAAAACAGCAATGAAGTGTCATTTTGCTCATCTAGTGACACGCTTTACAACTCTGCAGTCCAGAAACACTCCTGAAGCACACCCTGGCAGCTCAAACACATCATGCCGAGTCTCATCTGTGGCACTTCACTTCTGCTGATCTAACCATTAAACACTGAAGAAAACAAGCTGGAACAGGCAAGCTTCATGTATTCAGATTCAAAAAAAAAATTTAAAAAATCATATTGCTCAGTCGAAGCATAGCCCTAAGCTCAGCATGTTGAATTTTACTAGCATTTTTAATTGGTATTTCGCATTGTTTTAATACTGAGCCCATTCTTTCACACAGATGACAAGGAAGTTAATGTTCACCAGGAATCTGTACTTCCAGTGAAGACATACTTTCTCTCAATCGTGAAAGCTAGTGAAATGAGAATTACCAGAGGTCTGCCAGTATGAAACTTCTGTGCAGCCCTCTTGCACCAAGACAGCTGCATGGAGCTCGTTCGATGCAAATCACATCTTTCCAAAAAACAGCCTCTTGATTTATCACACTCACAATTTCAGAATGGCTGTCCCTATCACTACTGCCCTTTTACAGACTTTCTCTGCCAGTCACCATGGTAGTTGGGAGATGTGGCTGCACACTCCTCAATACACATTGCTCCCCAATGTGCTAGGCAGAGCCTACAGGAGGCATCATCACAGCGAGCCAGAGGTCCAGCACTAAATGGGGGGGGGGGTGCTAAGGAACAAAGAGGCCTTCAGCTGCTGTAACCAGCGCAACTCAATCCCATCACAATTGGATGGCCATTTGCCACCCAAAATTGTTTGGGTAATTCAGCCACAACATGCAAATACCATGTAAACATCAGTGTGGTTGGGAGGATTCAGTTGTCTCTACCAAGAGTTGCAGAAGTGGAAATACTGGGAATCAGGAAAGAAAGAGGCTGGAAATGCTCAGGCACCACACACATACAGAGCTGGAAGAGCCCAGAAGGAGGAGAATCCAGAACACTTTGCATGAGACCTCTTACCACAGGAACGAGGTAGGAGTACGATTCCCTGCTGTCCCCACCAGCAAAGCCACCATCACACAAATATCCTTGTAAATAACCTTCGTGAAAATACAGTCACCACAGACAAAAATTCACTGAGCTGTGGTGCATAACAGTGCATCAGCCCCAAATTTTACTTGTTGGCGCTCCAGCAAGAGAAATAGTTTCTAACACCAGGTCTGCTCTAAAAGCAGGATCCTAAATTTATGAGATGATCAGGTGTCAGCATGTCCTGCAAGAGATTATCCTACAAATGAAAGCTCTCAGTCTTAATATCTCAGCAGCACATCAATATTTAGTCCTCAATGTTACATTATACATCAAGGAGTGAGATTAACTAGTCGATGATTCCTGTTCTACCCTCCATAACACATCTGGTTCTTGATTCAGATTTGGCTTGCTCGTTAAGTCATCAAATGAATTATTGCATTTATGAGAGTAAGGCTAAGCAAAAGCTAGTGATCAGTGAAATTAAGTGCAACTGGGTATAGGCACTGCACCGTAGAGAAGTCTAGCAAAAGGCAGCACTGCTCAGATATTACCTGCTGTGATAGTATTGCCCAACGACACGCACTTGGACGCATCAAACTCAAGGGTACAGGCCATTTTAGGAAAAGAGCACGATTTTTATGATACAGAGCAAAGTGACACAAAAAAAAGGATGGGTTTGTCAGGCAGTTTAGGACCTTTTTTAAAGGCTCATCTGTAGATTCACCTCTGCTTTAAAGATTTGATCTCAGAGACACTTTTTTATTTTGTTACAATAAAACGTCGCCAAGTATTGCCCATTGTTTTAATATTCTTACAGTTTCACATTGCTTACATACTTATCGCACTGTACAAATATGAAATCGGAATCTGGCTAACTCAGTACTGATTGGCATTTATATATTCACTTTTAGTTTGAGAGGCATTTTTGTTAGCCTGCTCCGTGCGGTAGGAGGGAGGGGTTTGTTTGCTTGTTTTAAGGCAGATAAGCAGGAGCTAGTGTTTCAGAAGATTCGTAACTACGCTGTGTATACTTCAGGTAAGGTATAAGGCGGCCATAAGTGTGCACAGCACATAAGTCTGTGGCTTCTTAGCAGCATGAAGCCAATACAAACCTGCAGCTCAGTAATGGCCCCTCCTGGGTGTATTTCAAATAACCACACAGGCAGAGCACTCCTTTAGCTGCCTGGACCAAACTGCTGCACTGGAGAAGGGAAGGGCACACATCCTCCCCTGGCAAAGACCACCGCACGCACCAGGGAGGAGAGTACCCCTCAAAATGCCCTTAGAAGAGCCCAAGCCCCAAATATGAGGCTGCAGGAATGACAAAGTCCCACTGCAGCAAGCAGCTGCCTTCTTGCAACAGCTACGCATGCAGTACAACCCTTATGCACGCCTTGCAAGAGGACATTGTCCGAGATGTGCGGGATCTTCACTCTAAGGGCTACAACTTTCTGACAGCAACCCTATGTCAGCTCACAGAACAGCCTACTTAGTACTCACCCTGGTAGCTCCCCCGTTTGCATGAGCTTTAAATAAAAAAAAAATCCTTCCAATCCAATTCCAGTTTTGGCCAATTTTAAAGCAGGTCTGAATCTTCAGCTGCATGGGACTCACGCTTCCTACTTTCAGAAGGGGAAGCAAGCCAACACAGCTACTCAAAAATTGAACAACAAAACAAACTTCGGAAAGCAAGACTAAAAAGCCCCCAGTTACTAGCCTTGCAACCTTTGGAAATCAGATGCTTTTTGTTGCAGCCTGGAATGGATGAGAAGTGTTGTGGGATTTTCAACACTCTGGAAATAAAAGGCTTGGGTGTTAGTACATTTATAATATAACAAGGAAATTCCAGCCCCCCAACAAAGCACCTTAACACCATGGTAAAGTTTGTAACATGGACAGAAATTACCCAATATCAGTTTTCCACTACATATACACCAGAATAGAGTACCTGAGCTAGCAGTACACCCAATACAGCCTGCCAGCACCACGGTAAGAGGGCAAAATCTCGCCTTTCAGGACAACATTCTTATAAAATTCAGCCTTTGGCACAAAAAACAAGTGCCAGCCACAACTGCACTGGAATATCTGAAACTGTGGTTGTGCCAAAACCAGCAGAAGTCAGCACTTCCAACAGGTTCATACTAGGTCCCCCTTGCAGTGCTAACAGGTGATTCACACTAATTGCTTCAGAAGATACTTCATCATCACAATGTGCTGCACCGTGACAACCACCGCACTTGGCTTCTACAGTTTCCTATGATTTCTTTTTGAGGGTGGACACACAGCAAAGCAGAAATAACCAATGCTCTGTCCTGAAAGCACGCGTAAAGCAAAGAGCAAGCAAAATGACACAGAAACATGCACAAGGATACTCAAGTTATCTGAGGAACAGTAGTACTGAGCCTCCTGCTGGGAAGTACTTTTCAGCCATTCCTGGCTCAGAGATCAAGATCTCTCCCACATGACGTGAAAAGTGTTTTCTTTGAGGTCTCTTCCACAGGCAGATGCCTCACAGTAGGTTCTTGCCAACGCTGGGCTCCAAGCTGCTCTGTCAGTGCCACAGCAGTGGCTTGCTCGGCTGCAAAGCACAGCTCTGACTACAAGTCTCCCCTTCACAGGGAGGCTGCTGTAGCTCCCTTCTGGAGATGAAAACAATCTCCCATATAATTATCTCACGAAGTGGTATCACCATGAATACCAGCACCTCCAATTAACTAACTAGTTTTTGGAGCATCAACAATGTTTCGAGCATCTTGTGTTGGGTTTTTTTTTCTAGTTGTGAGGCAAAGAACAATTCAAGGCTGATTCTGCTGACCCAAGTCAGGATCTCCTGCTGCAACACAGTGACAGTTTTTTCACCCACTCCCAGTCCCCAACACATTGGAGGGAGACTCTCCAAATTCCACCCAAATTCAATGAGACTTTAGGATGTGTAAATGTCAGAACACTAATGCAAAAAAAAAAAAAAAAGTGCTCAGCTGTAGCCATAGTATAGAAAATAAAATGCACTCAAGCTCTTAAGAGGAGACAGAGACGTGTCACTTAAGGTACCTCACCTACAAATACAACTGTGAGAAGCTGAACTTCCAGAACAATGTTATTCCCAATTCCCCTGACATTCTCACAGTATCTTTCAGTACTTCTTTGAAGTCCTCCAGATTGTTGTGAAGAGCTGTGGTCAAGATTATCTTCTCCAAGATACTACAGCAGTATTTTTCCTTACAATGTTACCTAGCTTCTTATACCTACCCAAATATGGGACTGATTCCTATCGTCAAATAGTTCTAGTCAGCCTTCTTTCAGTGACAAGTTCTAGGAGAATAACAAACAGTTTCTCTGACATCACTCTTACCACTTGCTAACACATGAGATGCACTAAGATACAG
Source organism: Trogon surrucura (assembly GCA_020746105.1). Lineage (NCBI taxonomy): Eukaryota > Metazoa > Chordata > Aves > Trogoniformes > Trogonidae > Trogon > Trogon surrucura. Next base: position 38,314,886 of record CM036621.1, read on the forward strand.
ACAGCAGTAGCACACAGACCCAAAAGAAAGACACTGCAGAAGCAGCTATAATACGTACTTAAGCTTTAAGGAACAATACGAGATGGTCTGCAAGGTACTAACTTGCATTTCTTTTTCTTCCAACAAGCTATTTTCCTTTGAACGCTCAAATCCATGGCAGCCCTAATAGCAGCCACTTCACATCCATTACTCCCTGCCTTAAGAACCAAGTGACATCAAAGCTGTGACCCACACTGCAATGCTCCCAGGACTCCAAACCTTCAAACCCAACAGGCCCCGGAGGCAGGCAAAGGCTGAGCACACCAGGTCACAGACTGTATGTTTTCCTCAGCATAAGGGAAAACCCAGACCTGTTATTCACAGACTCGCAGGTAGCTCAGGGGGCTCAAGCACACAAAGCTGTCTAATGCTCCCCAAATTAATCAGATTCCTGAGCATGCTCATACACAGGACAGAGGTGGTTGAGAATTTCATCTGGCCTGTAGTATCCAAAGAAGAAAAATCTTGTGCTGTAACATTTTCCCTTTACATACAAGGGCATGAATCTGTAACCAAGTCGTCATTTTTACCTGGTAAAGGTAAGAGATGATGCAGCCCTGATGTGCTACTCCTCTGAAACACATATTCACCATCCCTACTGCATTCCAACAGTGGTTTTCACCATGACTTTTGCTGGGCAGTTTGTGGAACAGATATTCCAACAGCTTATACATATCCAGCAGCTATAAATCACTAAAAACCACTAGGATTTATCTGTGGGGTTGAGATATTTTCCATACCTATGCAGCTCCTACAGCAATAAAAGCCTTGGTGCAACACAGAAGCTTCCTAAGTATACATGCATCTCCACAGGAAATAATGTGGTGAGCTACACTTGAAAAACTCTATTTGCCATCAAAAAATAACAACCCACTGACTTACTGCCATCATCTTCACTAGTAGGTACAGACCCATGTCAACACAGAGACTATTTTGCTCGTAGTTTTGGAAGCTGGTAGAGATTCAATCAGGCATTCGTACAAACTGAATAACTATCCCCAGTATGGGAACTCAGACACGATGTAACATCTTCCATCAAGACACAGAGCTAACACAATGCTGTTCAGGAAGCACTTTCAGTACCTTGCTACTGCTGCCAAGAGACTCGGATTTATAATAAACACTGGTTAGAGGGAACACCAATTTTGCTGTTCTCTAAAGGGCCGCTCTACTTTTTTTTTTTTGAGTGAATCATCTCTCTGCACTTAATGTGCAAACAGGATCTCACATTACGACCAAGAGTAACAGTGAGTATGTGTGTTGGCTCACTTGAAAAGAGTTAGAACATCAATTTAACGGGTTTTGTTGACCAAAGGAAACATATCTAGTCAACCAGCATGAACAGACTGGAAAAAGCTTTACTGAAATAAGGCAGGAGCTTCTGATAAACATATTCTAGACTGCCAGTCTGATCAGCACCTTTCAGCTTGTACATCACGAGACAACTCTGTGAAAATACCTGGTGAATGCTTGGTGTAAATATGCCTCAAGGTCACTGCTTGTGAGCAATGAAGCAACGCCAAGCTGTACCACTAAGATACCATCACCCTTTCACAACATCCTGTGTCAAATATGCAGTTGTTTGGGATTTCATATACTTTGGATGAAATGCCTTCCAGAAAGCCTTTCAAGGCTTAGAAATACTTCCCCCCACACTATAGCAGACATCGCAGGGCCACACTCTCCTGTGCCAGCTAGAGACATCTCCAAGGACATCTGACCTGGATTGCAGCTCCTCAGCCTCAAGCAGGCTGTCAGTTACCACCTTTGCTTAAAAGCAGTTAGGTATGAAAACAACCCACACTCATCCAAACAAACAAACAAGAAAAAAAAATGAAAATCACACAGACCCACAAAGAAAACCCAAAACCAAAACAAGAAAAAATAGCCTAGCTCATCCTAAACACTTCTTTCTCCAGAGAGGGAAGATCAGAACAGGCTCAAGAGCAGCAGTTTTCCAGCAAGTAAAAATCACGCTGCTGCAAAACAGTTTCACTGAATTCAGAGCATCAGAAGATGGCAACAGCTCACCAACTTCACCAGATCAGCAGAAGGCAGCGAGAGCTGCAGTGGCACATAGGAATATAGTGAGCAAAAAGCATTGCTCAATGGCCTCACACCCATTGCAGGCTGCAAGGCCAACAGCTTGGTTTTGGACCCAACTCCAAGGACAGAAACAAATCCTCTCTGAAAGGGGTACTCACTAAAAATTTATTTTATGTGAGGATTACCATGTATTTAAGTGAACAACATGCACATACTTGAGAAATAATTAGCACATTGCACACATTCAGCACCGTTTGTGGTTTGATGTTTGTAAAGTACCCACCCAGAGAACTTCCTACAACTCCCTGTGGGTCTGTAGAGCAATACCAGTGACTTCCAACCCAGCGTTAATGGCTTAAAAGCCAAGCATCCACCATTAACATGAAAACCAGCTTGATTCAGGCAGTGAAGACATAACCTTGCTGAGAAGTTCAAGACAAATCTTAAAATAGTTTCGTTGCTTCAGGTTATGGCTTACAGATTGCTGCTCACACTTCCATGCCGATTTAAAGAGACAGAAAAACAGGAAAAGAGCAAGGACACTGGGTACAGCCTTTCCTTAGCACACTCTGCCACACATACTGACTGAAGATCAGTAGGTAAAGCCCTCCGGGGCAGACACCAAGCCGCACTCTTCCACTAATCAGCCACACATGCCCCTACAGCTCCAGCATAGTCTTTTGACATGTCAGGCCACTCACATAAAGTCTAAAATGAATAAAAAAAACTTGCACAAGAAGCAACTGCAAAAGCGGTAAGGAAGAAAAAGCTCTTTTCCTCTCCTGCTCACAGAGTTCCAAACAGCTGCTCTATATCCTTCCTCTCAGGCAAGGCTACATTTCCACTCGCTGCCACCCACCTCGCGCACTCAGGGCCTTCACAGTGGGATTTCCCTACTGTCATCCTCAGCAGCTTCATTGCTGACCCTCATTTCTCAGCTGTTCCTCACTTCCCAACCTGACCACCTCAGCTTGGAAACAGGAGGCAGATCCACCACCTCATCGCTCCCACTCTCCTCTGTTTTAACTTTTTTCCAGTCTTCTCAGGTTTTCCCCACTGAACTTTCTTACCCTCCTCTAGTCAATAGCACAGATTTCAAGGCACAAAATCTGTTTAATGAGCATAGGCAGAGTCAAGAGCCAAAACTAGTAGCTTTATTCTGGAGATAAGTTAGGAAAAACTCCCAGAGTACTGAGACCCTCAGGCTACATTTCCTAGTGACATTTCTACAGTAGCTGTCAGAAAGGCTGCTCCATGCTTTATGGAAAGCCTGTTCCTCTGCACAGAAAGACCCCAGCAGTAAAATGGCTTTTAAATCTCAGCCTCCCACAGCAGGAAAGGGCTGGTGACAGCTAGCTGCTGGGTGAGCATCTTCTGTCTTAGTAAAAAGCTGAATCAGTTTTTCAGGAACCATTTTCTCTGCTCCAAGCTGGAGGCAAGACAATACTACTTGTGTCTCAGTATAATATGAATTTCACAGGGGCTGAGGAATCCCCAAGTCACATAGCCCTTGCTAAAGCCACACCTTCTGCACATGCCTGCCCCAGGTGAGGAGGCTCCATCGGGCAACCTCACCACCAGGACACGGCTGGAAGTCTGCCTGCAGGAGATGCCAACTCCTGGCTGGTCCCGTTCCCTCCTGTTCTGTTCCAAATAAAACACTCTTTTCAAGTAAAAATTCTCTGCTTCAAGGAACTCAGATTTCAATTTTCTTTCCATAACAGCACATAAGCTTGCTAGGTTCCTTACCCACAGGTATGGAACCTGCTTTTTAAGTTACAACAAAACAGCTTTTTAAACTTGTCAAAAAAAGTTCTGATGAAGTAGCTATTCTCCTATTGTCTGTAACAGAAAAGTCTCCAGGTTTAGTTATGTAAGTACATCACTACAGAGAGATGGGCCTGAATTAAGAAACACTCCCATCTTCTTCACTCATACCTAGCAATTAGTAGATCTAACACCATTAAAAACAGCATCTTTTGTGAGTGAGCCTTGCCACACCTGCATTCATCCACTGGATGCTGCAGCACAGCAGAGCTCAATAACTATTAAACTTCTCTATTAGCACAGTCTCCCAGCTCTCCTGTCTAATACCTGGTTAGCCCCGGCTACAGGAACACTCAGGCTGCTTCACGATGCATTTCTGCTACACACCACGCCATCAAGCCTCTTCCAAATTTCTACTGTGCTGCTGCCCTTGATTCTTCCCCTGCAGAGCAGGTTGCTTTTCAAAAAAATAATTCTTCATATGTAGAACACTGCTGCTGGCTTATCAAAAAATGGCACCAGTGTCACCTCCATCTTATCCTTTACAGTTTCCCTGTGCATTTTAAAGATGATTTATTTCTAGGACAAGCATCAGCAGTCCCCAGCCAAGGTCTAGAATGAATGCACACTCTCCAGCAGGCTGGCCCCAATACAAAGAAACACAGTCTAAATACACAAAGCAGAGGATGAAAGCAGAAACAAACATAAAGGTGTGAGGTCAACAGCAAAAACAGGGACAAAGCCATCTCTCCAGAGTCATGCACAAGTGCCCTTATCAGCACAGCACTCCTTTGCTTTGTGAATCAAAGGCCTCTCTGGAAATTACTTACTTGTTTCTATATTCCATTCTGCCACAATTCGTGTATCACTCACCTCTTCCTATCCTCCACTTCAAAACAAGCATAATTCTCATGGCACAAAAATCTCCTCCCCAATCCACTCAATTTCTTCCTACAAGGACAGTGACCTCCTGTCTCTGTCACAACTGAGGACTTGCATTTACTTGGTTTGTAGTCCAGTTCCACTTTAACACCGTAGTTCATTTATTTCCATATTGAATATTGGAATACTTTATGACCAAGTTAATAAAACGAATACTCACAATAAAATTTTGTAAATACGGTTTGAAGGCTAAGAGAAGGTTTCAGACACACAGAAATTCATAAGGTATTTGACAACCAGCATTTGCAAACAGCCCTACCCAAACCAGTCACGGGAAAAGGTGCCTGAAACTGTCGGCCCTTTCCCAACAAAATTCCTCCAGGTTTGGGAAGGAGCATACGCTACAGCACATGCTGATAACAGCTTTCATCAGTGTGAAGTCTGACCACACAACTATTTATTGCTTGGTGTAAGCCTACCTCCTGCTTTCTGGAAAACAGAAGTTGAGAGAAAATAAACTAGAACTAATCAGAATTCATTAAGAGATGGGAAATGAGACAATTTAATCCTTTAAGATTCTTAATCCTATTTTGGAAGACAGAATGAAGCTCAGCTTTCAAGGAACAATTTTAAAAAATTGTACAGGATCTCTACCTTCATCTTCTCTTTTAACAGTTCAGCTGCCTGGCTGCTTCAACTCCAGTTTGCCATTTAATGTACAGGGATACAGTGAGGGAAAAAAAAAAGTGAGCAAAACAACTGAATAATTTCATTAAAATCACTTTCAGGTGTGTTAAATCTTTGCTTACGTAGCTACATTTATAGAATCTCCTTTGTTAGCATCAAGCAACCAGGCCCTCACGCCCAAAACCCATATAGCTGACAGTATCTTATTGTAAAATGTAATTTTGCTTGACTTAAAGCTGTTTGTGCAGATGAATTCAAGAACATATCTCATTCGTATCTGCCTTCATAAGCTTTTAACACCAACATCATCCACATTATCGGCTCACAGTGGATCACACTTTCTACTGTTCTTAATATTATCTCCTGCAAAACACCATCAGCTAAGCATACTTTTGTAATATTACTTAATTTAGTCATAGTCGTCAACCAATAGAGTAGTCTAGAAGGAAATGAAAAAATTACAAGTCCCTTATGTTAGATTTTATTTATTTTGCCTCAGAACAACCAGAACAGCTGAATTTCATCTCCAGAAACTGTCTCATGCCCTAGAGATCAAGTACCGAAACAACATTTTCTGCACTAAAGTAGCTAAAACAGTAAGTTAAATTGTTAACGGGCTTCTGCAGACATTTTGCACCATGTTCACATGAATTATTTCTGTTCTTAAAGAAGTATTTCCTGAGGATGCCTTAAGCCACTTGGTGAAGGAGAAACACTCATCCCTGGATTAATTACTCTTTAACCTGAGGCTGTAGTGGAAAACACTGTGCTGTCGCACAATACCACCAACATCCCAGTGGTTTTCCACAATTCGTACTCTGCACAGACCATAACAGACGCCACGCCAGAACAAATGCAAAGAAATTATCCTGCACAGATGGAAGACCAAAGCAAGCCTCATATACAGAGCAGACCGTTTTAAAAAGACATCTCAGAAGCAGAGATCAATGGGATTAAAAGGTCATATTTTGATCACACGTTTCAACAGAAGAAATCTTGCTCTCTGGGCTAGCTGACTTGGAGCAACAGCTGTAGCTGACCACAATAACACAGCCCCCAAAGGGAAGGAAAAAGATGCCACAAAAGCAAATACTACAGCTTGTCTTCTACCTTAAAAGTGATAGCAATAAAGAGTGTAGGCAAGATGTGCACACCTACACTGCACAGGTAAAAAAAAAATATATATATATAACACTTCCTTAAAATGCAGTGTTCCCTTACAGAGAACTGCTATTTTCCTCTTGTTTTGTTTTAGCATTAAGGACTTAGTAATACTATTAAAAAGAAGTTATCTCTCACGCAGGACAGCTTCCCCTGGAATTGCAACCAGGGCTGCTGTTTTTCTGATCTCCAGCACCGTTGGCAATAACTTGATTTTCCCAGCAGAAGTCTCCACCCTGATGCTTATTCTCACGAAGTTCTTACTGTTAAGTTACATAAAGACAGAAAGCAGGACTAGTGGTAAGGACAGAGGGACGTGCTGCCGCACCTTCCGGGCTACATATGCTCACATGTAGCAGACAAGTATCTGCTTATCTCCCGCACGCAGTCTCTGCCGAGGCCTCTGCATCCTGTCCCCTGTTCCAGAGATCAGCAATACCTGGGTTCCTTGTCCCTGGCTTTGCTCTATTTAACAGCTCTCAGTTGAGCTGCCATCAGTTTTATTCCCCTTTTAAACCCACTTAAACTTTTGCTATTTTCAATCCCCTGTGGGAACACATTCTCCAATTGCACTGAACTTTGCACAGAAGACACACTTTGCTCGCCCTGAACCTGCCAGCTAATCATTTTGGGTTACTTTCCCAGCTCTGGTATTAAGAGAAGTGCGAACTGTCCTTCCATCTCATTAAATCCAATGCTTGCACAAGGAGTGTGGATTACTGGAAAGATTGCTAATTTTCCCAAGATACCAGGAGTAGCAATCTTCAAAGTTTCATTCTGTGATTGAGATTCCTCTGGTGTATTTGATGAGCTTAGCAAAATCCCTCTATACACAACTCCCTCTTTTCCCTAAGCTTACATCTCTCCTTTCCGCACTGTAAGGGCTGTGTCCAAGAGGCACAGCCGAGATCTGAATCCCATACACTGCCCAGCATCTAACTATACAAGGGAAGCACCTTCTCCAAGGGAGGAAAACAAGAGTGAACATAAGACATACATTTTTAACTCCATCCTGAAGCCCAACAGCACAACTATCTGATACAGGCCGGGTTTTTACAACAGCGTACCCTTTAGAACTTACCGCAGTCTCCAGAAACTCTCCTGATAAGGGAAATTTGGTTTCAGAAATTTTATGTTAGCATATTTAACAGTTCTTAGAAAGGCAAAGCAAGAAGTGACTGTACTCTCTGGCTTCTATCACAACACTAGCTGCAGTATTTTTTAATAACTATTAAGAACCAGGAAACAGCCTAGGATCACCATGAAAATTTCTCTTTACAGCATTTTAAGTTCATCAGCCAATTATGCTACCTCCTTTCTATGTTGGATTCCTGAAGTGTGATAAATGACACTTCATTAAAGCATCTGGCTGACAGTGGTCTCGTTTAAGTTTAATAAAGCCATGCAGCTAAACCACAGTTTTTAGACGTAGGTTATATTTTGACAAATAAAAAGTTCTTTGGTAGTGTTTTAACCACTTTTGAAACTTTCACACCTGAATTTTAATAAGCAACTGCAACAGGAGTGGTATTTGCTAAATTACAATCGCAGATGTAATTTTATAAACTGACTGCTAAGAAGAAAAAACCCTACGTATGACTCATTGAAGGGTCAGAGAACATGTTTCTGGCAGCCAGTGACCCAAGATGGTTATTCACCTGGGACAGCAAAGTAAGAGAAAATGTATTCTGGAAGGACAACATATTTGCACGTTTATTCTGGAAAACATGGAATAAGAAGAGGGCATCCATGTGCCAAAAACCCACAGGAAATAATGCTTGTAAGGTTCAATACAGAAACTGGTGAAGCACTACTGACATCTAGTGCTGTAACACCGTTATCTTTAAACTGGTAATGCCACAGAAGCACCTATTTCTTTCTAATAAAAAAAAAAAAAAGAAAGAAAAACCCACAGAACTCAAAACTAGATTTGACACAACTTCAAATTTTAAGATTTAATATTTTTAAGAATAACACGTTGGGGTATTTCCCATGTTGGTACAGACCTGAAGCACCATTTCATAGCCGTGCACTGCAAAGGAGCTGCAGCACCCCTTTACATTTGGAAACCTCTGCTTGGGTAAGACATTGTCTCATCCAACATCGTTTCAGCATGAAAAGTCATGAAAACAGCAAGCAGCAGCTTGCTCACAGTCCTGAACCTTCATTTTACCTGTGTTTGACCTTTGTCAGTCGCCAACAACAGATGACAGCTAGGTAGAAGGTGACAAAGTGCAGGCAAAGCCTGCCAGATCAACACCAGGAACCGAGCCCTCGACTTACCAAAGTCAACAGCATCACTCTCACCGGTGGCAGCAGGGCAGGATTTCATTCCAGGACTTCAAAGCAGATCAGAGCTTGGATGAAGGTGCTGTGCTAAGAGGACACTGATGCGACGGCTCTGGGCTCTACCTTTTGGACAGCTGCACTTTAATAACTGCAAACAAAGCAATACCTCCTCACATATAAAGAGAAATACTTGCATGTAAAAAAAAAAAAAACCCAACCAAACAAAACACTGACACAATGTTTATTTTTTTAGAGTACCATTACACCACCAGCATCCTTGCTTGCCTTGCTGTCACCCTGTTCCTGCTTGCTATCTAGTGAGGTAACAAAAAAGCAACTCACAAACATCAAATTCAAGCTTTCTTGCTCCTACCATCAAGGCTGTCATCCTTCAAAACTGGATAAAGCCTTGAAAGCCTGCTGGGTTCAAAATGAAGTCGGGTCAGACTTGGTTACAACACACCCTAAAAAGTTCCATTCCACCAGATTTTTGTCTCAGATTATTTTTTTTTTCTTAATTTTTTCCTCTGAACAGGCATATCGGTTTGTCCACACTGACTTCTAGGATCTCCTATTTGTTTATGTCCATTACTAGACATCATAGATGTGGATCAGACTGCTGTCTGGGAACTTTTTTTTTTAAATTAAGTGTGCCTGTTATATGCACAGCAATGGCTCAACTAGATGTGACTGAAAACATGAGAAGCAGGCACTTGTTCCCAAGGGGAGCCTGTCCTGAGAACCTGCACAAGAGGCAAGAGGAGGGATCGGGAGTGCAGACACCCAGCAGAGCCACCTCCAGCGTTCACCTAGCACGCAAGCCACAGCATGACTTCTTGTGTGTGGTTCCAGCACTGCTTGGCACATCCGAATTTCTGCAAACCTAGAGCAGAGATCTCAAAGGCTACATGTTTTAGTGGTGTGTGTTTCCTTCCCTTTCTCTTCCAGTCAAGGACCAGTTTTCTGCCACACAGGCCAAAATGACCTGTCCACACAACACACGGTAAACTAATATAGCACACAATCTCTGCTGCTGCTTCCAGAGGGGGAATCCCTCAGAATCCTGACAGTGCCTTGCCCCAAAAACCCCGTGTGGGTGACCTGAATAACTCAGGACAGCCATTCTCCTTCCTTCAGCTTAGCCCATAGTTACCTCTTGTACGAAAAATCCCGTTGCCAGAAGCTCAGTGTTCACCAAGAAGACAGAGGAGTCTTCACTTCATTCGAGTAAAGGGAGAGTTCACCCGGGCTGCCGAGTCCCAGTGAGGTCTCTCACGCTGCGGGAGGACGCAGCCCCCTTTTATCCTCATTTCTTGGCCACATGAAACCCTCTCCCTTTCCCAGTGGCCGAGGCACAGGCTTCCCAACCCGCCTCTTCCATGTTCCCCCTTAACAACACACATCCCATGTTTCATTAACTCCAACTTTATGCTGCCTAGGGCGGAGAAGTTAATATACACAGGCCTATTGAACCTGCGTATTCTTAAAGCCCAAAAGTTTAGAGCATCCTTACTGTTGATTTAATTAACAGCCCAGATGGTCCCGGTGTCTCCTCAAAGGCTGCACCCTGGGACTCCCTCATCCACGAAGGACGCTCTCCTCCTTGTTCCATCACTAACATGGAAAAAACCCCACACGCTCCCCTTCTTGTTTTATCACTCATTTGTAAAAACACTCTACTTTCTTATTCTCTCACCCTCAGCCGCGTGAAAAATTAATTCCCCATGAGCCACCTTCAGCAGCTGTTCCCAAAACACCGGCCCGAGCACCTGCGAGCTTCCAATTCGCCTCAGCAGTCACAGAGACCGAACTGCGGCCCGGCTCGGGTTTACCTCAGGCGCCACCGTTGATGGCGTCCCCCCACGTCATTTTCCTCACACACGGGCAGCAAGGGATTTTAAAACCGTTTGGCTTCGCCGCAGCAAGAGTTTTATCCACACCGGGACCGGCCTTGCAGGCAGCGCCGCCTCGCTGAGCGAAAAGGGCGGGAACCCGCCATGGCGCGGCCGGGCCCAGGGGCTGGGCCTCGGCTTAAAAAAAACAAAAAAAAAGAAAAACATCAAAACCAAATCTGCGTTCGTTTTAGAGGTAAAACCAGCACTATAGAGCTGCTAGCTGGGCGTTTAGCCGCAATAGGGGATCGGCACGCCTGGGGCACAGGAACCGGTCAGTACCGCCCGCCAGCAGCGCGGCTCTACCCGGCTCCGGGGGTGAAAGCCTCCCTCAAGGCGTTATTTTTAATCAAAAAAAGAAACGGTCGCAATTTTTACTAAGGTCCTTGGCGACAACGAGCACTACTTCACCAGAAGAAACAGCACGCACACACGGGGGAAAAAAAAAAAAAAAGCCTCCCCTTACTTTAGGCACATTGCGCGGTTAAGTGTCGCCTTTTTGTCTGCTTTGTTTTCCCAACAAACGCTATCTCAGGGCTTTGTGCCCGAGTTTATCCAACCCCTTCTGTAATTACCATCTCTAAAACACTCAAAAGCCCTGAAAAATCTTTTACTGGGGGAAAAAAAAAAAACCAACCAACAAACCCGCTTCATACCTTTTGTAGTTTTACCTGCCTCTTCGTTTCTCTATTCCAGAGAAAGCTGACAACCAGCACAGAAGAGCGATCTGGCCTCAGACACCGATGAAAACCACTTAAATGTGGCCAGCAAGGCCACAGGTGAACACAAATTGCAAAGACTTGAGCTACTACATTTGCAGCTTATAGAAAAAGGGAAAAGTAAAACAATTTCCAATCGTATCGCTCAAAAACTCATCCCCACCCAACCTCTTTAAAGCTCCATTTGGCCAGTGGAGAGACAAAAAAAAATAAAAAAACAAACCTAAAAAAAACCAAAAAAACCTCAAAATCAAAACAAAAAAAAACCCAAATAACGCACAACTCACCACCAAAATCCTCAATACCCAAGACAGCACTGAAACACCGCAGGCTTACAGTTCCCTTCCAGTTTTACACTTGGAAATCCTGCTGCAAACGCTAGCAGAGCTGCAGGTAACTCCCTCGGCTTTTCACCGAGAAGCAAAAGCTTTTCCCAGCAGATCCCAACTTTACTCATCCCCTACTTCATCCACGTATTTACTCACAGCTGGTAGAGGCCCCTTCACCCTCTCTCAGAGGAGCAGCAGAGCAGAAATGGCACATTTTGCAAGGAAGGATCCATATCAGCTTTTCACCCGTGCACCATCCAATCCCCACAGCCTTCCTCCAGCCAGGTTTTAAAGAGAAACCCCCGTGCTAAATACTTAGAATAAAATAAAAATACCTTTTAAGCATTAATCACCCTGAGATGTTTCCAACTCCGTCAAGAAAGCCAACAGAAAATTGTGTTTGTCACAAGGTGAAAAATAAGCAAGATGAAATAGAAGAGGAAATACTTGACTTTAGAAGTTTTATTTCATGCTGTCCTCTTTATCAACAAAAACATATACAAGAAGGGCTTTGATGAGGCAGCTGGAGTGTGAAGGGGAGATGAGGGTGAACATGGGAAGATCTTACCTCTGCCAAACCACCCATCTGTTCCAGGGCACTTCCTTTTCTCAACGTGGCATCATGGAGCTTCTTTCCTGATGACCTCAGATGCTTCATCACAACACACCACCTCCACCAAGTGTGGGACTTGCTCCTCTAGAGAGGATAGCTGATAAGCAGCAGGGCAAGCCTGTGTCCACTGTAAACCTATATAAGGGACTAACACAAATATAAGAACTTGTATTTTCCACAGGCTTCCAGGAGCTAAGTTTTATTAGCTCCCAACAAACACCAAGGAACCAAACTGCAGTACCTACCTGGTTGAGGGCTTTTGAAGAGAGGGAATTGCTCCTGGATGGGCTATTTACAGTTGGACCTGAAGCAGCTGTAGCCAATATTTCTGCCAAAATCAACTGAATCACCCTAATGCAGTTCACTCAGGAGCTGCGTCCCCACCCCAGCTGGGAGAGCAGCTGACACTGTGTGCTCAGTGAAGGAGGTTATTACTGAACGGGTCATTCAGCTGCTTCCAGAATCATCCCAGACATCAGTGCAAAGAGCAGGAGCAGGCTCTCCTGTCATCAGGAGCTGTATGTCTCCTGGTACTGACGCAGAAGGGTGCTCTGGAGGGCCTTTGCCCCTCCTCTATTTAATAAAAAAATAGGTGCTGGGGCTATTTCAAGAGCAGACAGAGGGGAACGATTGGAGGGAAGCTAAGAGCATCGGAGAAGGGAAGAATGACCTTTAACAGTCTTACTTTTTCCACAAATACTTGTGGAAAAATCAATATTTGTAAGGAACACATTCCACTAAGCTTCCCTTGGGAAAGTGCTCCTGTTTATTATCAGTAATTAGTAATTAGCCCTAAAGCTATTTACCACAACTCCACTGACACAAGAGCTCTGTTACTTTTCTTATGTGTCTTATGAAATAATCCCATTAATGCATAGAATGGTTTCTCTAATATACATTTATAAAGCCAAGAGATATGCAGCAGTAAACCTGTCTTGGTCAAGTTTAATGTGTTGTCTCTAGCATTTTATTGGGGCAGAGCAGCTCTCTTTATTGTTGACAGTATCTCAGCTTCTACCATCAAAGAAAATAGTTATAGATCTTCAGATGAGAGAAATTCAGGGAGGTTTTCAGCAGTCACATACTCCCTCCACCACGACCTGCCTCTGGCACAAGCCACATTGCATCTCCGGCTCCAGTCCTCCACAAAATACTTTCACAATTGACAGTCCCAAATTTTAGCCTTACTTAACTAAATCTCCATTTTACCCCAAATGCTGTGCACAGGACTGACAAGCGTTGTCACTCCCTCCCCAGGTACCTGAAACATTGATTCTGGGATGCGTCACTTGGCAGCTAAAGATACCACACAGTTGAAACAAAAATACACAGCATTTTCCAAACGCACCTAAAGTCTGCAGAGCCCAGGTCATGCCAGCTGCTTCTGATTAAAAAAAGTAACCAAAAACAAGCATCACCAGCACATGATCCTGGCGTGGAACAAAAATCAAGTCTGATCAGCCTTTGATGATAACCAATGCCTTAAAAATGATTTTTATTTAAAATAATTGCAGGTCAAAAGCTAAAAGCCCTATAGGGAATAGCCATGAATTTCTCCAATCTTCATCCAGGATCATCTCGGGGTTTACTTTCCCATGTGGGTGAGATATTCCCATCCTGAATAAGAACAGAATCAGAAAGCGCAAGGGGATGTGGGAGGCTCCAGGGCCTCCCCACTGCGATGGGGATCCGCAGCCAGGCAAAATGCAACAGATGCTATCCGCCAAAAAAAAATTTTTAAAAATCCTCCATGTGTAAGAAAGCTGCATGGGATATCTGTTATGGTTAAAATAGATTATAGAATCATAGAATCATAGAACAGTTCAGGTTGGAAAAGACCCTTGCGATCATGGAGTCCAACCATTAACCCTACACTACAAGTTCACCCCTAAACCATCTCACCCAACACCACATCTAAGTGACACTTAAACACGTCCAGGGATGGCGACTCAACCCCCTCCCTGGGCAGTCTGTTCCAGTGTCTGACCACTCTTTCCGGGAAGAATTTCTTCCTCATGTCCAGCCTAAACTTGCCCTGTTGCAACTTGAACCCATTCCCCCTGGTTCTGTCCCTAATGGCCTGTGAGAAGAGACCAGCACCAACCTCTCTACAATGTCCTTTCCAGTAACTGTAGAGCATGATGAGGTCCCCCCTCAGCCTCCTCTTCCTCAAACTGAACAGTCTCAGCTCCAATGCACAAGCCAGAACTACTGTTACATATTTTCAAAATAAATGTGCTAATGGTGGAATTAAACACTGTCTGCCCATGGTGGGTTTAGCTACAGGAAAGGCAGGGAAAGGAAAAAAAACCCTGAAGCCATGGAAGAGTCTCAGGAGAGTCACTTGAAACTCTGGAACCCGATGAGTGGCACGCTGCCGAAATCGGAGCACAATTCAGGACGCTGTCCTCAAACAAACAGGATGCTCATCTAGGGCACTGAAGAAGCACAACTGAAAAGGTTTCAGCTCTGAGAAAACAGGAAAAGTGTGTGCAAAGCCGACCTGCAGCCTACGGAGGGCATCGGTGATGCTTGTGCAGGTACCACCAAAACCAGCAATGGGACCCCCCCCCCCGAGCAGACCACAGCTGCCCCACGACCCAGCCTCCAGTGCTCACCCCTACCTTGGACACACGAGCCCCACGATCCACACGGGAGGAAACCCAGAAGCTCATTTCCCCAGGTCTGACCGCCTGCAAAGTCCTAACGGGAGGAAGGAGGCCCACCCCACACCTAGCATGACCTGGAGAAAGAAGCAGCTGGTTTAGGAGGATGCTGCAAACGGTTGTTACCAGCCTCCAGACTCTCAGGACACTTGGCACTACTCTGCAGTCAGGGAAGGTGTGTGCAAGCAGAGATGGCACTGAATTCAATCAGAGGAGCAAAAGGGGCTTCTTCCAAACATATTCCAAAGAAAGCTCCTGCTGATGTCCCCGAGAAAAGGGAACAGAGTCTTCATTTCGTAATATTAACCTAAACACAACAGCTCAAGTTTTCTGTACCAAATGATAGAGGGTTTAGCTAAAAACCTAGTCCTGTTAGTGATTTTTACTTTCCAGTTTAGTGTCTTCTAAAAGGCTGCACGTTCTGAAGTCAGCAGCATGTTTTTGCAGACAGTGTGTGCTACTGGCAGTGTTAACACCTGATGTTTGCAGTCACAGCCTGGGACTGGGATGCAGAAAGGCTCTTGCTTATACTTATTCCTATAGTGACCAAGGCCACTGCTGGCTCTTGTGTGCCACGCTGGGGGTGCTGGGTAGTGAGAGGGGTTACAAGGAACTAAAAGGTTGCACCTCCGGGGGGTAATAGACAGGACAGGTGACCAACGAGAGTATTCCATCCCATATACGTCATATCTAGTAAAACTTGAGTGATCACGAGAGTTTCGCCCCTTTTCGTCCTGTTCGCCCTTCGTTTCGCCTTTTCTGCAATGGCCGGTGTCCAGAGAGGACTCCATCTGACCTCCTGCTTTTGATCTGGATCCTGAGTTCCCGAAACCAGCTCCCTGTATCCAGCTCCCGCCGCCCCTGAGCCTGGGGTTTCCCCAGTGCCTCCTGCTCTGCAGCACCAGTGCTGATTGCTGTCGGGGGAGGGAGCTGGGTTTGATATCAGGCTACTATCCATAGTTGTATATAGTTCTCTACTTTTATCTTCTCACCATTATTTCCATTATTTTCATTAAAGCTGTTCTAGTTTTTCTTCTCTAACCCATAAGTCTCTCTGCCTCATTCCCATTTCCCGTTTGGCGGGGGGGAAGAAGGGGTTAGAGAGTGTCTGTCCGTGTTAGTGGCTGGCCCAGCCCTAACCCCCGACACACTTAAACACAAAAACTGAACTGTTTTCCACTTTATCACGAAGGAATACACACAGCTGTCCCCATGGGAAGAGACAGCACTGGGATTTAGGGATCGCATAGGTAAAGATAAGGGAGCCCTTCTGCAAGTCCCAGACTCTGTTTTAGTGTGAGTTAATCAATGATTTCTGTTACTAGCCCATTACACTGGTATGCTTCACAAGCAACAAACCCTTAATTTTGTTAAATTTCTTTTATTTCCATGCACTTCTCTTTAAGCGAGAACTCCCAGTTCCCTGCAAATGAGTTCCTCCTCTTCTGTATGGTTCCCCCCCACCCCCCCCATTTTTTAATTGATCATCCATTCTGTCTTGATTTCTGTGCCCTGGGAGCTACTTTGATTTAGACAAACCTAACAATGAGGACTAAAAGCAGCATCTTCCTTTTCTGCTGGCAAAAAGAAGTTGCATCATGAAGACCTTCAGATTCATTTCTCAGATTTTCCATGCCAGCTGCACTGCTCTGAGACCCAGTGCCGTTGCTTTTGTATGGGCAAATATCAGGTAGAGATGGAAGCTTCGAATATGAAAAAGGGTCAATAAAGAAGTGAAAAATCAAGGGATTTACTTCATAGAGCTCAATCTGGGCTGGGTTGTTTCAGAAGCACCTCCTACAAAGATCTGCTGGGCTTTACTGAGACCCAAAACCGCAGCTACATGCGCTTTGATTAGCTTTAAGGACAAGTGTAATTTAGAGAAAAGGATGCGTATGGCCCATGAGTTTGGTTTATTTGTTTAACAACATAAAGGAAAGAGAAACACTTCTGCAAACTGCCCAGCTCTTGAGGCTCTTTATAATGCAGTGCATTTTTCTAATCTGCAGTGGTAATTACAAACTCCTAAAAATACATCTGTTGACCCAGACATACTGTAACTGTTGCTCTGATGCCTAGACTGCTCTTTTTCCATTTTATTGCTTCCGTTTCCCTTGTACAGACCACAAAACCAGTTTAAACCGATAAGATCCATCACGACATGTCTCTTAGTTCATTTTAAAACTATGTGTTTAATAGTTGAGTTTGGTAAAAATCAGATTTAGAAGAAGACAGGCAGGCTGAGGCCATGCTGTCTATTCACAAGAACAGTATTTTTCTTTACGAAGATTGCACAACACACTATTAATAACTATTATCTAAGCCTGGGGCAACAACTGTAGTTTAATGAGTTACTCTGAACTTTTGCTAGAGACTAAGGAGAGCAGCGGGCTTTGATAACCGATCCAGCTGGCTGCCATCCAGAGCAGTACTGGGCACCTCACAGATTAAAAATACCACTTTGTTTCTTTTTTTCTTTTCCCTGGATGCCTTTTAGCAGGTAAAAGAAAAAAGAAATGGTAAAGAACTTGCAATAAAACCTGGAATAGGGAGTCCCTGAGCTCGGCGTCTCATGGCGTAGGCAGAGAAGAAAAAAAAGATGTTCTGACCCCTAGAGCTGGGGAGGTGACGAGGCCAGAGTGACCTGAGCAGGGTCAGGAGACGCATCATCCCTGGGTGAGACAACACTGACTTGAAACAGAGTGAGACCCAACAAGAGGCTGTGGGATTCTGTCTGAGGGTTCACCCAGCTCCGCTTTTCATCAGGATTTTGAAAGCCACAGAGTATTCAAGCTCCAGGAGGACCATTGCTTTTATGGACTTACCTAGTAGCGTAACACCGCTTTCTGCTCAGATCAAATACAGATCCAGTGCGAATTCCCAGTGCTTTTTGGTTGCTGCTGAACATGATATTTTTCAGGAATTGCCTCTCCTACCTGCAAACTTAAACAGTCACAGCAGGAGCTTGAGGCCATAGGGATGGCTTTTAGTGTGCGGAAAGGATGCCAACACATCCTAAAAGAGACTCAGGGTATTTGATAAATAATGTTTGTGTTCACCAAAGCCCAGGAAGTCCGTATCTTCTTTGTAGCTGTTTCTGGCGTTTATTTTAAAAAGCAATTTTGCAAAATCGGTACTTTGGCACGGTATCCATTTGATAGCTTCCCATCTGCTCGCCCAATTTATACCCACGGAATCTGCTAACAAAATCCAGTTTTTATTGCTAGCCACACTGCAAAGCTTATAGAGCTGTGGGAAAATGGGCTGCACTCAATTTCTCCTTACACTTCATCCACCAAAGCGTATGCTGACGCCAATTTTTTTACTGACAGCACCGAGACGAAATGCCTGATATTGAAGGTAAACCTCCTTAGTGGCTCTCTAGCAATCCCGTTCCCCTTCCACAGCTACAATCTTCCACCGCTCCCACTGCGCCCAGAAGAGGCACTTCTCTCCCACAAAACGAAGCAAGTCAGGCCAGCAGAAAATTAGTCACTTAAGTGTCAGAGCGGTTTCTACCGAAACCCACTCACTGCTGAAAGCCCTGGCTGAGCTGGAGAGCGCCCAGGAACAGATTGCCCAGGGCGAGGCAAGAGCAGGACTGCAACATTTAGTATCCGTCAGCCATTAGTCATGCTTTGTGCGACAGAGAGGCAGGAAGAAATAAAGCCAGTATCTGCACGAGCAAAGACTCGCAACTAGGTCTTCATGGTAGAAGAGTAGGAGGTTCAGGATTCACACAGGGCTGTATCCAGACAGCCCCAAATCCACATCCAGCCTGGCGGGGATTTGCTCGCGGAGGGGTTCTGCGCAGTTCTCCAGCTCCTCTCTGCATCTCTTCTTTCTCTGACTCAGTTTTCAACTACGTCAGCTCCCTCGCAGCCATTCAGACACGTCAGCACAAGGAAGGAGACAGCAGAGATACAGGCTGACCCCAGCTGGGTGATACCCCCCACCCAACAAGTGACCCGAGCAGGCAACGAAGGAGCATCGTTCCGCCTTCACTCTAAAATGACAAGGAAAGGGAGTCTTCTGCAGAGGATTCTTCAATGCAGAGCCACCATTCAGATTGTTTAAATTTAAGACCTGACCAAAAAAAAACGCCCAAAAACATCAACCCTCACAAAACTACGCCTCTTGCTACAGTTGTAGCCTCACCCCATTTTTAATAATTTCTTCAATTCCGGAGCGTGGGTAGGAAGGCTGCGCAGTCCCACAGGATAACACTAAAGCTGCGGAACACATTTAGAAAGCTTTCGGTATACAAGCAAGACAACACATTACAAAGAAAAAACCCAAAACCAAACCACAACCAACCAGCCAAAAAAACCCCCAAAATATTTACAATGACACTGGAAGGCTGTTCCTGCAGCTTTCAGCATTAAGGACCCAACTGTGGGTCCTCTCATGGACCCGTTACGCGTTTTCCAGGACGAGTCTAAAGGATTACGGAAATTTTAAGCACAGATGTCCGGCGTAAACAATTTAATTCATTTACTCAAAGGTGTGGTAGGTATAAAACCAAACCCACTATGCTCTACTTTCCAAGTTAACTGCAGGCACCGTTTACAGGTATCCCTTAGCTGGAAATGACTATCGGCTGCCACCAGCTGCTCTGTTATAATGACAACCATGATGCCCATCAGTTGATTAATTTAATTTCATTATCGCATCTGCAAAGCGGTAACGCTGCTGCCTGCCTTCAGAGGCAGCCAATTCTTTCATACGCAGCTCAGAGTCCATCCTCTTTGAGGGTAACTCCCAGGATCCTGCTTTACAGCCCTGAGCACAGAAGAGCAGCTTTCCCACATGTTCATCTCACCCTTCCTTTCACTGCCCAGCTCCTCCTTTTCTTCCGAAATGCCAAGGAGAAAACTCAAGTTGGGTTTAATACCCTTAAGCTGTCATGTTCACAGCTTTCAACCAAACAGTAAAAGTAATCTTGAGGTTCAATTCTTCTGGCGTAAAATAGCTATTCCCAAGTTGCTCATCAAGGCCTGAACTGTCCCAAATATATGAAATAAATCCCCTTTTTCCCCTCCGCTATGTCTCAATTAGGGGACGGCTTTGTCTTCTCCAATTCTCTTTCCGTGCAAAGAAGCACTTCTAGCAGCGAAGAAGATTTTAGGAAAAAAGACATTGCACGCGATGCCGACCAACAAAATTCACGTGCAACAGAGCAAAGCGTGGATTTCTGTCCAAAAAAACCAAACTCTGGGGTTTTTGTTTGGTTGGGTTTGCATTTGTTTTTGTGTGTGTGTGCGTGCAGATGAGTGTTGCCTTTGTTTCTATTTCTTCCATATTCATTTATCGAGGCAATTCTTGCACACCAAAGCCGGTATTGCCAACAAACAATAGCAATGACAAAAAATGTGGTGGTAAAGTAAATCCAAGGTAACCACATTGCAGAGCCCAGAGAAAAGAGGAGTCAATCAGCAGCTTTTTCTCAACAGTCGTCCTACATTAAAAAGAAGCCAATTATACTTGCAAGTCACTTGCAGAAAATTTTAATAATTCGCCAAATATACAGCTATGAGGATTACCCTAAATATCACTTATAATTAGGTTACAAAAGTTGGTAGATTACATAGTACAATGTTCTATAAAATAAACACATGTCATATTAACAACACCCCCTGCAGTCCAGTAATGGCAAAAAATAGCAAACGAAATCACAAACACGTACAAATTAAGAGGAGATCAGGTGACAACTTCAGATCCTTGAATCAAAGAAACAGAGACTGGACTAGACGAGATACATTCATTCATCAAGCACAATTAATGTAGAATTTCAGTTTTTCAAAAACAACATCACGACATCAGGTGCAATTTCACATGCTTTCATTTACCTTCCAGTACAATTCCCAGAGGATTAAAGTGCTTTTGTGCACTGCAGTTTCATTTATAGTCAGGTGCAACACACATCAGATTTGGATGTTACTTGATAGGCCACTTTTTTAATAAAACAAAACAATCTGAAGCAATGCACGCAATTCAAACTAAGGTGGTTTAGAAGTACCTTTGTTCTATTTGCTGTTGAAGGTCATATAACAAATTAAACTGCAAAGGATCACCCTCACTAAACAAGACTACGGTAAAAGGTATTTCTTGAAGGGTGGTTTCTGGACAGTCCTTAGCTTTTCTCATCTTCCCCCCCTCTCAAACACTGCCCAAACGGTTCCCTCTGTCCTTTGGATGACAACGTTCTCCCCAGCTTTCCCCTACGGATTGCCGTGAACACGGAGAGCGGCAGCATTTGGCCCCTGGCGATCGAGAGGAAAGTCCTTCCCAGCTAACGCCCCACACCGGGCTGTCGGGACTCGATGAATACACCACCGTGTATTCTCCCTGCAAGATACTTCAAGACTTTGGATCTTACTCGCAGCCATTACCTGCACTGCAGAACTGACCACGCATCCCGCTCGAGGCTCCTTACGAACTCTCGCCGCTTTGAGCTATGCTACTTTCTTAAACCCAGACCTCCAGTAAGAAAAGGGACAGTTCCTGCAGGTCAGCTGTTACTCACCTTGCCCCCCACAATATCTTCTTCAAAGCACAGATGAAGCAGTTTCACAAAACCTGTAATCCAGTCTCCCATCAAAGCACGCTCTCCACTAATATTCTAGTCCTACTCTACCATGAGAAAAGAGCGCAACAGGGAAACTGGCATTCC
Source organism: Trogon surrucura (assembly GCA_020746105.1). Classification (NCBI taxonomy): domain Eukaryota; kingdom Metazoa; phylum Chordata; class Aves; order Trogoniformes; family Trogonidae; genus Trogon; species Trogon surrucura. The sequence continues at coordinate 38,336,649 of CM036621.1, forward strand.
TTGTAGTATTTGAGGCATTTTGATGGCATTTCTCAATACCTGCACTTCAAGAGAAGTTATGAGGCCTAAGGTTTTTTTTTTTAGGAAATAATTTCCCTTTAAATTATTGCCCAATGACACTACAGAAGGTTACCAGTGGCAAGGGCCGAAGAAGGCACTCAGGAGGAAAGCTTACTCGTAGATTAAAAAAAAAAAGAAAATTAGGAGGGCTGATGAATAACTAATAACTTTAAACAGCAGACACGGATGCGAGTCCATCCTACCGCTGTCCTCCTATACTTGAGTACTTCAAGAAGTGAGAAAACACAACGATTTGTAAGTTGAGGCTGTAAACGCACTCGGCTGACGAGGCCAGGGCGCGTGATGCTGTTACACGCGAAAAGGCTGTTGTGAACGCTGCCTAACCCAGGCTGGGGCCAGCAGGAGCTCTCGGCAGGCGAGAGAGCTTTCCTGGGGCTTGAGATGTACAATACACTAACGTCACTTAAAATACCACGCGCACCAAAGTATTTAAAGAATATACGCACTCCGTTAATCAAACCAAAGGGAATTAGTGATTTCTTATCCTAATCTACTGTGTACTTGAAAAGTTCTCCATGAACCCATGTGGGGTTATCGACAAAGAACAGTCTGACTATGCGTTACAGCAAAAAAAATAAGTAGAAACAGTACAAGTTTCATGTGAATCACAACTGTAAGTAAAGTCTCCAGTTTAGTTCATCAAACAATTGGATTAAAATATTTTAAACAAGTTGTAATGTATCGTAATTTCCAATGTAACTTATGCAACAAACTCCACCCCTATCCAAAAATACCATATATGCAAATGCTTTTTTACAAAACTTTATACAATTCAAGCTCTCATTAGGTAAGCCTAGACACAATTCTCACAATCCCCTAGGCAGAAAGTCTTCAGAAAAGCGTATTCTCAGTGCATGAGTGACAATGCTTCCACGAATCCTCCCTTTTGACAATCAATTCCACCAAATCAAACTCTTTATTGCTTAACACCGGAACAGAGGGGTCTCATCAATGACAACAGCACTCAGATGTACCAGAGCGGGAAAGGGACCTGCTTTCATGTTTCATGGGACAGAAATACCAAATAAGCTCCGTTACCATTTCTGTAACCATTTCCACCTGTTGCCTGTCCTGTACAGAGAACACCGGGAGGGAGGGAGGCACACGGATGGCAACGCATACGTTTGGCGACCAGTGTCTTCACTGTCTCATTGATTCTGTAATCGGTTTAATGATTTCTGTGAGTACATCTCCAAAAAAAAGCGATCCCATCAGGCACAAGATGCTAGAAACACCAAATTTCATACGTGCGAGAGCGACGTGAACGTAACGCCTCCGCTGGCTTAAATTCACAGTCAGTACTCTGCCAAAACACCTCTACAGCAAGCTTTATTTACACAACCTCCAAGTAAAAACACTGCTACCTCTCAAGCTACGTTTTAAATTAACAGAAATACATCCATGATAACTACCGGTAAAAAAACGTGATAAAATTACTTTCTTTCTTTCTTTCTTTTTTTTTATTCAAAATATTCTGATAGTTTAACAATATTCCAGGTGCGTTACAAACACTGCCACAGTCAACACAACAATCAATACTTAAAGAGCATTCAAACACTGAGGACGTATATCTTAAAGCAGAGACGGGAGAATGCGCTTATACTAAGAGCATACAGATCATTTTCCAATAACTGACTTCTCTGAGGCAGATGTCTGATTTCTCTGGCACAAAATGGATTAAAATCCAGAAGAGATGAATTGCAGAGGACAAAAATGCAGATGTCGAAATGTATTTCCCCATATTTTCTATAAAATGGTGTGAATTGATTATACAAGGCCGCTACCATACTAGACTACTCTAGCATTGACTAGTTATGGGACAGAATAAAATTGTTAACAGAGAAATCAGCGTCAAAGCAAACAAAAATCACAAACTCTTTCTAGAATATGGCTTAAATTAGTTCACGGAGTTGAGAACACATTAAGTCTATGGTGCAATGGAAATACCAGGTAGAAAGAAAATACTTGATCTTCCTGATATTTTTTTCCCCTCAGCCTTCAACAGAATTTGCATTCAATTTTCAAGAAAACGATACTGTCCCTCCTGCAAGCATTTTTTTCCTCCTAACAAATTATATAAACTAACAGATTGGTTTCATTCTTGAATGGATTGGCCAATATTAGCTCTAAAGCTTTAACAACGCAGTCCTGCACGTAACACCCTGTTTCTTCCAACGAACCCAGGTTCTCAAATAGAACTAGAAGTTCAGCTTTATTAAAACAGCATATTTGCTTGAAAAAGTACTTTCTGAGACAGGAAACGGATGCCAAATGGAGAAGTTGAAAAGGCGCATGCACAAAGGGGTGTGTGGTGCAGAACACCAGAGTGAGCAGCAAGGCCACAGCCTCCCATGGAAGTCCACAGGTAAAAGCTCTCTGCATCCACTGACCATATCCACTCTACAAAGGGTTACTCCTGGGTCTTGCTGAAAACATTAAAATCTTGCTCTGGGGATGGGGAGACTCCTCTGTGCCAACTTGTCACACAGCTCATTCTACAGGCACGGCGGGACAGCTACGTAAACAGCATACGAAGAGACACGCCAGAACTGCTTTGCGTATGTCATCCTGATCTCCAATGAAAGTTTCATTTTACTTTTTTTTCCCTGTGGGAAAAGAAGGAAGCGGGACAACTTTCCTATTCCACAGTTTGCCTATGTGTCATCTAAAAAAAAAAAAAAAAGATGGCTTTAGCCCGGGGTAAGAGAGCCACAACTCCACTGCAACAACCGGAGGTGTGTCTGCTTGCTCCAGGGCTGGGCTGGATCTTTGCAGCAACGGTCCCTTGCCCCCTTGCCTGTATTGCTCGTCGTCATCGTGGTTTCCAGTCGGTCCTCCCCAGCAGTGGAAATGTGAAATGCTTGTCGCAAAAATGCAAGGGGCAAAGGCTAGAGGACATCTCTGTACACTTGCTACAAAGGCTTTGTCTCCCCATTCAATCAGCCTACTTGTAAAAGCAATGTTTTGGAGAAGGGCCGTCGGCACAAAGGAGGGAGGCATTTCCCTCAGTCACATCATCAGACACCCCGTTAACAGATTGACTTAATCTCCTCAACTAAATTAGTTCCTGGAGCGACTCGTGTTTGCATTCTTTTTCTTAGGAACAAATAGTTTCTCTAGCAGCTGTGCAGTTTAAGCCTGTTAAAACATTTTACTTCAACATTTTCTTAGCACCTCAACGCAAATTAGGTTGTGGCTCGTCTGCGGTGAACACCGGCCACAGCCAACCACCAAGAGGGGAAGCGCCCGCGCCAGGAGGGGGAACAGCAGTATCATCCTCTGACACTGAATAGCACTGTCGGACACACCGGCTTCCAGGTTTGACTACTGACTCAGAAGGGGATTTCTCTCCAAGTTGGGTTAACTCCAGTTATTTAAATACAGTAAACACAAGAGGGCAGTACTGAGGACCTCAATCCTGCACGTGAAGAGTTTTCAGTCCATTTTCTATTAAAAATCTGTTAATGGAGATACGGCTCAGTGGGCAAACAAACATCACCTACGCTAAAGCTGTTACGGGAACTAACGTAACCCTTGCTTATTGTACAACTGTACTCCTTGGATTTAACCCAACCACACACATTTCAGTCTACTAATTTACCTATCCTGCCTATTCTCAAGTATCTTCATCCTTTCACACTCCCTAATTAACTATCAATTATTTTCCTGAGTGAGATTATAAAAAGTTAAACCCTTCTACCAAAAGTACAAAGACAAATAAAATATAGAACAATACAAACCCAGTTATACAGCATTACAAGTGCAGAAATTCTTCATGTTGTTGCTCTTCTTTATCATTGGCCCCCAGTAAAAAAACATAGCAAAGAATTTAGTTATCCAAAATACTCTGAAGTACTGTGATTAAATTCTTCAGGCCGTATATGTAGCCCTCATCCTTTGTGTTGCTAGGAAACACATGAGCAAAATCTATCATGCGGACTTCGACGTTTGCGCTTTCCTTGGTATCTGCTGGCACGTGACAGAAAACTTTTTCCAGTTGGGGTAAAACGTTTCCGTTCAGATGCTCCTGCGTAATGCACGTGCTGCTTTTCCACACGTTGCCTTGCTCCAAGTTTTCGACCTTGAGCGACAGCTGACTGTGGTGCCTCTTTGCGTACGCCTTTTTGTGAAGTGCATAAAACTTGGACAAGCCTTTGCTCACAGAGGCCTCGATTTTTCCATTCTCCGTAGAATTTATTACATGAATATTATTATTATACTCCAGTATGTCTCCACCTGACAAGAGTCTTTTGGGCACTCCTCTCTTCTCTGCCAAGGTGACATCACTCAGCCGCATGGTTGTTGCCTGACATGAACCTTCATAAACAAACAGTAACGAGCTCGCATAAAAGTTGAGTTGCTGCTGGCCCTCAAACCACTCCAGGATTTTTTCAATCTTCTGAATGCTGGCAGCTATCGCGTCTTTTCTCAAGCAGTACCCATTGTGGAAAAACTTCGAGATGCCTGCAAGAAGGAAGACACATTTGGGGATTATTTTCACCTCAGAAAAGACTTTTTTGTTACTTTCGGGATCAGAACGGTTCTTGATTTGAAGAAACAGGCAGCATTACCGTAGTTTCCTTTCAGGCAACTATTAATTAAAACGGAAGCGAACCGAGGAACTCTGATACCTTCAGTCACCTCACCTGTGTAAAGCTGGCCGTGTAACACTACATTTGGGCTGTAAATAAAACTGATTAATCCATATATTGAAGAGTAGACCATGGTTCCTGCTCCCTGGGTCATTTTAGCGAGTATCTGGACGGTTTGGGGCTGGAATCCATGAAATTCCCGGTCAGGGAAGCGGGAAATTTTTTGCCTTCCAATGCCTGAAGGGATCCTACAGGGAGGCTGGGGAGGGACTGTTTACAAGAGCGTCCACTGATAGGACAAGGGGAAATGGGTTTAAGTTGAAGAAGAACAGATTTAAATTAGATCTTAGGAAGAAATTCTTCAGTACGAGGGTGGCAAGACTTTGGAATAAATTCCCCAGAGATGTTGTGGCTTTTATTTACTGTTAATGTAGAGCAGCATACGGACTGACTGCTCTGGCAGGGCGCTGGACTAGATGATCTTTCGAGGTCCCTTCCAACCCCTGACATTCTGTGATTCTGTGACTTCAACAGAGATGGTCCCTTAAATGGAAAGATATATTTATAATAGCTTTTCAATATAAATGACAGGATATATTCACAGAAGACAACTAGGCACAAAAATATATCTATTACAAAGACATTAAACACTTGTTAAAGATTTCTTCTTTGTTTTAGTTTCAAGGCTGCACAGAAATTGAATTCTACCACTGTTAGTACTAAGAGATACACGATGAAGAAATTCCTATAGTCTACGCAGGAATTACAGCCAACTACAAACTTAAGATTGACACGTAATTCAAATTATACAGGAAACAGCTGAAGTCCCATCTGGCAAGAGGAGAAAAGGGGACTTATAAAATGGGAACACACAGACTAATTTTTCCGTGCAGTTCTATAAATAAGTAAATACATCAAAAATATCCGAGAGCACCAAATTCTGCGTCACAAAATCCCTTACCGTCCTTTACTGTTTCCTTTGTCAAGCTCCTCCCATAGTGCTGGTTTTGTGTCTCGTAGCTGTCAGAAGAGACGTGGTAAACCTGCGAGAAAAGAAACGAGGTAGCTCTGTGCTTATTTGGAACGACTCATATTTCTGCGGAGCTCGGAGACCCCTTCCAGACAGGCTACAAAAACCTTTGGCACCCTTGAGCCCTCAAAGAGGTTTCTGTGACCGGCAGCTGTGAGCAGCGCCCTCTGCAAAACCCTGCCCTTCACATCCTGGGGGCTACGCTACGCTTTTTTCTGCATTATCCGTGCGCTGGCAAAAAGCAACGTATCCACGATGGGAAAACATTTTACACAGCACCTGCCTTGCACATCAAAGGTGAGACTTGCAACCGTCGTACTCCTACCCACGTTACCAGGAATATTAAATCAGTAAATGAGGTCAAAAATTCAAAGCAATTGTTTCGCAGTTCTTAAAACTCTAAAAATATTTAGCCCGACAGCAAAGCAGTAAGAAATACTACGATGTGGCCAGGAATGCCCAGCTCCGTGAGACCCATCTGAAATAGTAATTGTTGGCAAAAATGAGGTTATACTAAATAAACAACAGCAGTCGAGTGAAAGCTCAGCCCCAGCACCGATTGTGGCACACACCACCTCCTGCCTGAAAGAGAGGCAACACGTCTGGGTAGTTTTGTCCATATCAGGAATTGTACAAGCTTAACAAATTAATTCAAAAATGTTTTACGCAGAGACACATATTCTCTCTAACTGAAATAATTTCCGCAGTAGAAACATGCCAGGCCCAAGCCTAATTTGTTTACGAGAGTGCAGACAATTCTTATTTGCAGAAATAATGGTGTTACCAAGCAGGCAGTTGTCTCTGGCAGAAACTTTGTGCTTGGCGCCCGTTCAGACCACCCAACCCTGTGGCACCCATCCCGCCCGCAGCGCTCTGCCCTCCCTTTGCCCGCCGTAAAAGAGAGGATCCCAAAGGAAGCAAGTCGGGGCACGTGGGCGAGGCGCCTGCCCCCGAGCTCTCCTTTGAGGTCTTTTTCTTGCTGTAGCCCACAGACAAAGTCCAGGAGAGTGAAACATCAGCCACATAAAAAGGAGTGGTACCTGAGCAATTGTTAAAATAAATAAAGAAATAAATTCTGTCTCCATTGCAGCCCTCCAGCCCAAAACATCTCTCCCTCATCCAAGTCACGATGAGCACAATATGAAAACGCAGGTCCGTAACTCCTGCCTTGCAGAGCAGCTGGGAAGAAAAATCTCAAAGAGCTCTTATTTGGAGAAAAGAGAGAGAATTAAATTCAGGGTCCCCAAGGACCCCAGGGTCCCCACAGTGTGTGGAAACTGATTTAGGCAGTAAATAACTCTAGTTATACTAAACAAATACCAGTTGTAAGTCTGAATGTTTAAACTCATGGTAGCGGAGACACATCTTGTGGTTACGATTTCCATTTCCACTGCTATGGTACTTCTAGAAACCGAGGCCCTGGTATCTACAAACGGCAGAAGAGCACAGCAGAGGTGAGTTATTCTCTGACAAGTGTGATTTTGGCTTGTTTCATGAAAACAATCATTTTTCACCACTTTTTTTTTTTTCTTCCCCCCACGAAGCACATTAAATTGTGTGGAACACAATTTATGAACTCAAAGATTACTTACGTAAATACTACTTTCCAAAACATAAAAGTTTCAAAAACTTCTTAAAGAGCCACAAGCCAAAGGTAATTAAATAACGCAAGAATAAAAGCCCATATATTGCTTTAAAAAAAGGGTCGAGACTCTGACAACTACAACTAGGTTTTCACTAGCTGTGTCTTCATTTTAATAATCTAAAAAGTCCTCATTCGGTCTACGGGCAGCTTCCTCTGCACACCAGCCCTGCAGCACACTCCCGAGCGAATAATCTTGTTTACCAGAACCTTATCTCTACCCCGTAGGAGCAAACAGTTTTTGTGACATGGGCACTTGCTCAAAAACACCGATTAAAATCTGCAAGCTCGTTTCTGTTTTCCAAAGAAACGCTGGAGCAGCACATAAGCCCCCCCCATGTTTCCAAGCTGCCTTTCCTGTGAAACCACTCGCCCTCTTCTCATAATTTGCACAAGCCGAAAGGCTTTCTCTGTCGTTTCAAAACGCCCGGGGAGGTGTGCGTGTTTTGCACCAGCAGCGCTTTTTTAACGATACAGAAACGGCCAGTGATAAACCGCCAAGTCCCACACACGTATCGACGGCGTAATGTACATATTTAACTGTCTCAGGAACAAGCAAAGGCTTGGAACGCTCCGAGTTACCAACGGGCTTGGCCGCAGGCAATAGCGTTAAAGAGCAACGTATGTAGGTAATCGTCAAAGTATTCTCTGCGTTAGCCAAAGAGCTGTCTCTTAATACTGCTTCGAGCCTTTTCTCCACTGCAAGAAGACTATCTGAAACATTCCTGGAAAACCTCAGCCAAACTCAGTTACGTTGAGCCCCGTACTGAAAGCAGAGGAACAGAAACCCAAGTTCAAACAGAAACAATCTCTCACCGGTTCTTGCTTTATCCTCATCTACCCGCCCCTCCAAAAAAAACCCTGAAACGACAGGCATGGCTGTGCTGGAGTAGCAGAAGACTAAAAATCAACTTCCTAACTTATGGATCTCTTGCTTCACAGAGCTTTTGTTCACACCATCCCTGCTACTCATCTGCTACTAACCCTGCCCACAAGGATACCGGCCTTAAAACCAACCTTTTTCTGCATCCCCGTTGTTGCAGCTGCCTGTACTAGCCCACTTCTGTCAAAGCGATGACAAGTCAAGTAAGTCAATGCTGCAACCTTAACAATGGCCAAGAAATTATTAGACAGGAAAAGCTCATTTTTCGTCCCTCTGTCGCAGCTCGTTGCGCGTTTGCTCTGTATTCACAAGGGGTTTCACTGTGTAGCGCAAGACAAAGAAAACTCCTCATACAACCTGCAAAACACTGCCTCCACGGGAATTCCTGCTTCACTGGTGATTTTTATACATCTTTTACTACACAAGATCAGAGCTGTTCGGGCTGACAGTGCCGAGGCTTCTCCCTGTGCCTACAAGCAGCTCCTATTCCATGAGGTTTCTGTGTAAATAGATCTGGAATCTGGCCTGAAAACAGGTTTGTTTTTTAATTAGTAGTAGGGACTCTGGGCAGCATATCAAAAAAAAGTCATTAGCTGTTGAAGGAAATTATCTTTGGATCTTCTCAACCTGCACTTGGCTTTTGTTTCCCCACAAGATGGTAAGTTTATGCTGCTTGCATACGCACAGGTATTTTTGTACCCTTTTTTAATTTAAGGTTAGTTCATCTGACATTCTTGAACTAAGGCAAATCCTTGAGCGAAAACAAAAAGTTGGTCCAGTGCGGTCTTGGAGAAAGCACAGCCCTCACAGGATCTCAGCAGTGACACACACCATTTGGAAATCACAGCTTTAGGACATTAAGCTGAAGACTGGATCCAGGAAAACAAGTATCAAATCTTACATGACGCTATTTGGGGTAATTCAGTACTGACTTCCATGGCGAGGCAGAAAAATACACACACTCTTGAAATACTTCTCTGCAGCAACTCTTTAACTTCTGGGAAGTATAATTTAATACATATTAATAAAGACTAGCCTGTTCAGTGGGGCTGCTGCTAGCACAAATAAAAATCTCTAGCTAATAACTTTCAGAGCTTTCACGTCTGCAAAAAAAATGAACTAATCCACATCACTGAAACCAGGGAGGGGGAATCAAAACCAAGATTTTGAGCAGGCTCATCCCATACTACAGCGGAGCAGAGCGAAGCCTGACACAATTGCACGCACGGCACAGAAACCCGCGTCGCTGATGTGAAGCGGCATCGCGTGGAGCTGCCGGTGCCCGTCCCTGCTCTCCCCGCGACACCAGCCTGAGACCTGCTCTTCTGCGCAAGGACGAGGAGATCAGAGATGTATGCTCTGATGCTGAAACACCCAGGCTTCAATGGGCTGAGCTGCCCATGCCTCGTAGTTTTTCCATAAATATACGTAATGGTCACCCCTATTTTACACTCTCATAGGTAAGAGCAAGCACTTTCATCTGTGACACTGCCTCCTGTTTACATCAAGGCATTTCTGCACTTCCATCTGTCACCTGAAGGTCAGTCCCCAGCCTGCTGCCAAAACTGGAGCCAAGCTGAAAGAGGGGCTTAAGCAGGCAGCACCTCAACTAACCCCAGGACATCAATATCAAGTTTTAGTAAGGTCCTTACATAAATAAGTTGGAAATTATGTCAAAATTAATTCAGTGAAAAAGCAGACGAATAATCTCCTAAACAGGAGAAACAACACAGTTACATCATCAACCATTTTTCAAGTAGCTTAATACACGATTTTGGACTTCCATGGAGCACGTTAGAATAAATTTCTTTTATGCTTCCTTTTTATGAGTCTTTTGTTTAAGCAAAACCTGCTGGAAAAACATGCCAAGGTACCCACACCTGCTAGAACTCGCCCAGGAGGATGACAGATGACTCTCCCAAACTCTACAAACTAAGTACTTTGAAAACAAACCCTTCGACCCGCTACGGGTACCAGAACCCGAAGAATTGCTGCTTTCAGTTCCGCAGTACAGGGTCGGCGCTGTCAGGCTGTGGAACGGAGGAGCCCAACTCAACCGCAGGAGTCGGGGAGCGACGGTGGGAAGAGGGAGAAGTGGCAGCGGTAACAAAGCCACCAGAGAGAAACCATCCAGAAAACCAGTTACTGCTCATTTCAACTGCTGCAGACATCTCTTTCTTCAGTTTGCTTTGGAGTTTCTTTTAGTTTTGTGGGGTGGTTTCGTTTGGGTTTTTTGGGTTTTTTTTAGATTTTATTTTGCGTTGTCTTCCCGTTTTGTTAAACATCAAAGCTTGGATTGGAGTTATAAATGCAAAACACCCAGCTCTGGTCATTTTTTACTGTGGAAGAATATGAATGCTAGATGCAGGATTTAACAGCTTCATTATTCTTCCCTTCCTAAATCTTGTTATTAACACATCAGAGCTTATGAAAATTACGTTAGTAGAAAGGGTTCCTAAAGAACTCATAAAGCGGACTGAGCTATGGTCAGTTTTAAAATATCTTGCAGGAACATGTGCTGTAGATTAGGAAATTCACTTGTAAAAACAGCTTTGATGAGGTACCTGCAGTAGTTACCAGGCACAAACAATAAAAGTAAATGATGGATTATACTGCTGAAGTTACGTAATCACCAGTTTGTGCTTTTAAAAACGTGGTCTAGAAATATGATGGACGACGTGATATCGCAATCAAGACGTTCTGGAAGAAAACCTGCAGCAACCAGCAATCGTGGATTCTGAAATGACTGCGAATCTGAAACGAGATCACAACCCACGCATTCTGCTCGTATTCAACAGCCTACTAAATATATTTATTTTTAATACTGCATGTCCTGCAAAGATATTTCTTGTATATCTATATGCCTACTACTGAAACCATATTGCAACTTCTGTGTTTGCTGTTGGAACCCTACCTGAGATTTCCAACTTACATTTAAACTCTCCTTACTTTCTTAACAAATCTATGTCCTCACCTGTTAAAGGAACCTCCCCACTAAATGAGATTGGGGTTTTAACCAATCTTGTTGAAATGACTGCATTTTCCAGACGTGTTTCCATGCATTTATTCTGTCCGTTCAGTGCATTAAGATGAATATAGTTCAAGTATCTGTCAAATACCACAACTATGTACACAAATCATATACTGGAGACTTGCCTCTTTTAAGAACAAACCACACATATTTTGTATATAAATATATGACTGCTTATTTACCAGCACATAAAAACAAAAAGCTGTAAACAGCTTCTGGGGTAAAAAGTCACTCTAAATTTTGGGGTAAAAAAAAAAATAAAATAAAAAAATCACCTATAACACATTCTTGCTTGTATCTCTTCCTGTCAGCTTGTTATGATGTCTGCCTTAAGAAACATAGCTAACTACATTTTCTGCTTTTCCTGGCCCTCCTTTTCTCACTCCTCTAAATTAGAAACTCAATAAGCAAGCCCGCCTCCACATTAAGGATAACATTGAACGGAGAGATTAAACCCCAAACCCTCTACGTTCGGAATCGTGTTATACCGTATTTCGTGCGGCCAATGTTACACCCGGCGCGTCAGCTGCCACAGGCAGTAACCGCCCGTACAGGAGAGAGCTTTACGTTATGGCCAGTACCTTGCAAAACTGAAGGAATCAGGCACAGAGCACCCCGTCATCAAGAGGCGGAAAGGCGAGCAGAGAAAACGCCTGCGAAGTCTGAATTCAGCAAAGCGTTGCAAGAGGGGAGGAGGAAGCTTTCGGCTTCTTTCTGGAAAACTACTTGCAACGTGCAATTTGCTACCGAAGGCACAAAACAAAACTCCTGGGGGAAACTGCAGCGCCTGGGGGGACCATCATTACACATCCAGTCTGAACTAGGGAATCAAAAGAATTTCTGCGACAGGATGAAGATGCCACTAAACGATGGTGTTAGAAGCGATAGTCACGGGCAAGAACACCGTGGAAGCAAGCATTCATTCCTTTCGCACTGGCATGAAACAAAGGAGGGCGAAGTACATTGTTTTACACGAGATAAGAAAGGTTACGTAACGACATAAGCCAAATCCAAAGCTATAATCTCCAGCCTTCCCTCTCCGTGTCAACTGTTTGACGGGTTTTTGACTCGACTCCCACGTTCCCTCTCACAGGCTTCCATAATTACTGCTCATGACCACTATAATTTGGAAGCTTATCTCAAGAACAGAGTTAAGGCTGGGAGCCGAGGCAATTAAGGAGAAAACATTACAGAGATATTAGAATTATTTCAAACAATGGTGCAATGTGGGTGCTGTTGCTATCTAACAGCAAAGGGGAAGCTTATCGAAGTCTTCAGCCATTTGTGCTTGTCGATGCAGAGCTCAAGAGGTCAGAGCTTCGCATACGTGAGAAGGGAAACAAAAATCCCTTCACCAAAAAGAAAATCATTCCTGCGCCAATTATAGCAGAAAAAAAAAAAAAAGTAGTTGAAATGCATTGCTGCATTCATTACTGACATCAACGCATTTATGTTACTGATCCACACACGTTTTATGCGGCTTTTCTGTCCTGGCTTGAGAGCAGCAGGATGAAACATTTTCTTTAAGTTGACGTTTCAGAGTGGCCAATACACAACTATGGAATCTCCATCTTTCCCCTCACCCAAGATAAGGAAATGTAAGAGAGTGAGCACGGACATCTGCAGGGCCTTACACGTTCCAAACTAACCTTCGACTGGCAGCTGCTCCTCAAGCGCATAAGCATCAAAGAGGTTTTCTTCTGGCAGAAAGCTTTTTTAAATGCAGAACACAAGCACGTATTTATAGCTACGTGCATCATCTCTGAGAGCTAACTTACTCTTCCCTAAATAGAAAAGTTACATAAAAATTATTTTTTAAAAAAACAAAACAAGGTGGAAAATTTGGAGACGTTACCGCTCGTTAATAAATTATTACAAAGACTGGTTCAGTAGGCAAATCTCTGATAGAAACCCAAAATTTAAAAAAAAATACTTGGAAAATTTGAAATAGCCTCTACGGGAGAAAAATTATTTGCAACTAAATGCAGTTTTAAATAGCTGTAGTCTGTCCCAACCTGTTTCTTGCGTACACACACAGAACCCAGGTTGCAAACAGATGCGCAGAGGGGACACGGCCAAGTTAAAAAAATACCCACTTGTTGTGAACAAGAGCAGCGTTTTGGAACATGCTTCACCCGACAGTCGATACCAATGTACTCAGATACTGCTTTATTTATGTCAAACTCAAGAGGATTGACATTTGCTAGAAAAAGGTCTGGGGTGGGACAGCATAAGCTGAATTGGAAAACAAAACAAGTTCTTACCCTCATGCCAAGTACCAAAAAGCCAATCTCTTCCATCAGCGGGTACTTGCTGACCTGCTGCTGTATCTTCTCAGCTGAAGCATACGGGTCATAACTTTTCTGACCTATTTTTACATCCATTATGCAAGGCTTATTAAACTTACGGGTCACATCTTCCAGTTTTAGATACGTATCTGTCAAAAAGACAAAACTTTAATAAACAGTGGGTCAAGGCAAAGGAATTACATCGCTTCTGCTCAGCTGCCGTGGAGGAACGACAAGAGCTTAAGGCTTAACATCACGCAAGTCCTTTAAGACTCAAATTTGTCTCTGAACACAGACAAGTCATCGACACCCACAAATTCCGCTGGCATTACATTTTAAATGCCTTATTGTTTAGAAAATTGCACACAATTAAAGCGTGCTAAACCAGCACTCAAATTCCAATTATTGCCCAGATGAAACTCACGAGTAGCTTTTATTAAGCTATTAACACACTTCAGAAAGCGTTAATAAGCACATACACATGCAGGTTACTACATAGCCAGTTTTGCAACGGAGATGGTGTTTTCTTTCTCTGTGTGAAAGGGCTAGAATTAAAACAGTCATTTCTCTTTGTGTCGTTTTAAAACTGAAATGAACATTTCGGAGTCCTTCCCTACAGAGGCTCAGATGCGTCTCATTGTTCACCTTTTTATCCCGTTGCCACCTGTTCTCGTTTCTCATGGCACACCTTTTGTGGCAAACACTCACACATCCTAGGCTGCCTCTCATGCGTTTCCAAAAGTCCCTTCAGGAGGGCGGGTGGACCGAAAAAACGAAGCCCTTGGGGCGCCTGCAGATTTAAATGAGTACCTACAACCCGGTCAAACTGGTTTATGCTTTTCTCCAGTGCGGGTCAGAGACTGTTACCAACAGGATCTCCAGGACTGTTTGTCAGAACACAACAACAACAAAACAAAAAACCTCAGTAACTGCAGGACTACAGGCAGCTCTGCTCGGAGAAGCTCACGGAGATCTCCAGCCCTGCCCGGGGCACGCTGTCCACCAAGACAACGCACGGCATTAACACACAGCTCAGCTTTCTTTCGAGCACAGCCTGCTCCAGGAGTGTATTTATTTGGCTTTATCGTAACCTGAAGACAGAAAATTGTTGTATTATCCCCCATTCCTGCATCACGATCTAAAACGGGATTACCAAAGACAGCAAAACTAGTTCAAGTTTAACAGGAGAAGAGGGATGAAGGAGCTTGTTCTGCTATCTGTGCACACGGGTAACGAAGCCAGTCAGAGTCAAGATAAAAGGAAACCAGCAACGTTCCACTTCCACTTAAGTACAAACTTAAGGATAAGAAAGGGACTCTTCTTACTCTACTACTGTAAGTTCTACTTAGAGCCTCACATTTTACGCCATCGTGATCGGCTGTCCCAATTCCCCAAGGGACGTATGTATCAACCTGAAATAGGCTTGATTTAATCCTTAGATGCTCGCTTGATGTATAAATGGGACTGAAGCATATTGTTAATGTAAAGTCATTCTCACGAAAGCCTCTCAAATCAATAAACTATTTAAAAACAATGTGGCCTTCGACTCACTCACTGTATCAGCTTATGGTACTTTTCAGTGTCTTTTGGACTTCAGAATCAATCCAGCTACAGCAAAGAGAGTTTCATTACAGACTAGCTCACCCAGCAACCGCATTTATTAACTATACCTGCAGGGATAGCCAAGCTAAAATGACTCATGCTTAACTCTGAGAAGCCACAGGCAGCCAACACACCCGATATTTGCTCACTAGATATCCTCTAAAGAAAAATGGGACAAATACTCTCCCTACCAGGAAGTATCTTCTGTATCACCTGAACTGCAGGAGACACTTTTTCTATTCAAAGATTTTATACACGTGTCTAGTTCGGCTTCTGCAGGGCTTTGGGGAACCACTGCAGAATTCAGGGGAGTCCATAGAAGCCCTTCAGCTATTGGTTATTAAAACAAAAATGGTAAAAAAACTAAACGTCACCCTGCGTACCTATCCTTTTTGCATATTACAGACATCATTGTCATCAAGAGATCTGTGTCATCGCTCTAAAACTACCCAGAAAACAACAACTAAATGAAATTCAAGGTTTTGAGTACCTAGCTCTCAAAAGCACTGAGTCAGATGTATGCCCAGAAGGGAGGTGGGGAAAGAAAATAAATACAAAAACATCTAAGCAAGTGGCTGCAGTCCTTCACCACCAGTTCCGAAAAGCTTTGATACCTTCGGAGTCAAACCATTACGACTACAAAAATTATACAAATTGCAAGTTACCACAAGCTATACAGATTGTTTAGATGCAATATTTTTACCAACCATGAAACCTAAACCGTAGAGAAGGTAGCGTAAAACATCTATTTCCTTAATGCAACAAAAAGTGAAGGAGAGAAAAGTAACTAAAAACCAGAAGCTAAACCTGCTGAACTCCAGCATGCTTCCCTTCAGGCAAGAGGCAGGCAAGATTGTCGTGCTCTTTCCACCAACAGCATTTCTAAAGCACCCACGGGTATCCGCTGTCCTCTACGCCACTGGTCCAATTCCCTCTTTTTAAGCATGCAGCACCAACGTTCAGCATCCCCAAAATATTTAAATCTTCTAAATATCTGCCACTTTCCACTTGCCCATCCATTTCAGATCTGTTAAGCTCAAATATCTCCCTTACTGGCCTCCTAAAAAAAAAAAAGTAACAATTACTATTTTTTGTTAAAAAATAAACATTAAAGTAATTTTGGAGCTAACATTAACCCAGGGAAATACTAATTACTTGGCAAAGCCTCTGAATGATCCAGAAATTACTCATCTCCCTCATACTTACTGAAATTATTATTTAAGTCTTCATTGTTAGTGAACTGCTAGCTCAGAATTAAGACTACGTCACGTTTGCTGAATGCACATCCCCACTCTCCAAAAAGCTTTTTGTCCTCGCAGGGAGCAATGGTAGCACAGATAAAGCTACTCTCCCCCTTGTGACAGCTTCAGAAAAATGCATCAACAAGTGTTTATGCTTTGGTTTTCCACTGTTTGGTTCTTACTTGCCTCGTGTTGGTGATTTACAGTCTCCTGAAACAAACCCCAAAACCACTGCATCAGAATACGTCACAATTCACAACCCTACAGGATCTCAACGCATTAAGAACAAAGTGATTCAGCCATCGGTGGGTGTCACTGGCCCAACCTTTTCAAGTCAGGCGCTCTCACAGGCTTTGAGGAACTAACTCCAATCGCTCTCGAGGTCGTCAAGAAGGCTGCGGCTGAGCTTAGACAGCTAGAGTGCTCTCCCTGTTTTGATAGCCAAAAAACCAAAATGGAGCTTTTTCAAGCAGTTTGGATTTTCTAAATTATTATGTGCTACACTGCTTACCGAATGTGCTTCTGAAAATTAAAATTGAAAAGGTTAAATTAAAATCCCCTGCAGAGAAAAGAATGCATAAAGATCTCTGTGTCTTTGCTTTGGTAGCTAATCCTGACTATATATTTCAAGGAATTAAACAAACGATTCCTCAGAGGCTTGCCCTCCCCCTTTCTATTTTTTTCAGTGGCAGGAAGACGTGACAGATTATTTACATACTTTATTACAGTCCTACGGGAGACAAACCGAAAGACCACCAAAATTCAGCATGTATGCATGGCGTGAACTATCACAGACCGCAGAAATGACGATGCGTACAGCCCTCCCTGGAATCAGAAGGGACAACATAACTTTGAGGCATCTGACTTCTTCTCATAACTTAGAAGATGTTTCTCAAAACACAGGAAGCAGCAGGGAAAAGCCTCAGTTGCTCCCAGCAACAAGGGGAGAAAAGGAAGGTTTGAAGTTGACTTGCGTTTATCTACCCTGCTCTCAGATTAGGCAACAAAAATCGGAGCACAGGATGGAATGAACAGCAGTGAAGTTACTTTATTTAAAAAAAAAAAAAATCAAAACCCAAAAACCATGCAGGGGCAACACGTAGGCAGCAAAACCCTGAACTCTCAGCAGGAGATATAAAAAGTTTAACATGCCTCCTACATCTCCACAACAACTTTTTCGCTTCTTTACTAATATAAATATAAAATAATATAAATATAATATAAATGCGCACAATGCCAGCGAGCCTGGTGTTCGAATCAAACTGTCTCGCTCCGATTTTTAGACCAGCTTAGGGAGACGGAGTGTCACCCACCTTTGACCCCACCCCCTGTGCAGCAGCACTAGGTGTGCAACAAGACAGTCACTTCACCAATTTTATCAATACTGTGAATATCAGCTTATCTTCCCTCTCATGCTTCCTCCTTTCTGATTTACACTTTATACATTTTAGTTAACGATTTCATCCAAGCACCTACATCTCTCAGCACAGAAGACTGATGCTTCTCCCGAAATATCTGTCACAGAAAGTGAACTCCTTGTCTTCTCCACCTTACCTGGTGCAGCCCCTGCTCACCTGTCACACAGAAGCTCAGAGACTCACACACCAAGTTCAGTGAGGTCCTAAATGAAGTTTCTCGTTTTTTTTTCCTCCCACCTCAAGCCTACGATTCTTTCGACGGCTCTGTGAATCTATTCAAACTCTCAAGCCTCTCCCAAAGGTAACAGCAACAATGTCACACATGCAAGACACCCTTCAGCAAAGAGCTCTCCCTCTCTCACAAATAAAAAACTTTATATGAAACAAAGACACCCATGGCCATCCTCTCTACTCCTTAGCAAATGAGGCAAGCTGTTGCTCCTCTTAAAAAATAAATAAAATATATATAGGTCAGAATATGCAGCAAGCATGGCTTGGTAACTGACAGATCGTTTAATTTTTGGTGTTTTAGAAGCCACCTATGCTCAAATTAGCAACAATAAAAAAATATTGGGTTCACTACTCAGAGGTTGAATGGAGCTGTGTCCCCAGAGTTTGTAGAGCAGCAACTGCCAAAGGAAAGGTCAGGCTTCCAGTGTCAAGACTGCAAATAAAACCTACAAATACATCCTCAGTCTACATTTAGTAACAAATGCATCCCTGGTCTTCCCCAAAACAACCCCTCCGTGTCCTTTCTCTGTGTAGTTACTTCCCATCTTCCTATTTTTCTGAACTTGTTTTCCTATGTTTTGTGCAGCCGAAACGCAACACCGCCGGCTCTTCTCCCCTCCGGCACCCAGCCCTGACGCGCACACGCAAACACAGCACCGAGGTTTTTCTTTGCCATTGGCAAAACTTCATTTGCAAACAGCCTCTAAGCAACAGGTGACTTCTAACAGGAGCCGTCACCTCCTCAGATTTGGGTGGATCCAGCACGCTCGCCTTCTGTCAAGCTCCAATTTACTCGATTTCTTCTGAGACTACACACAAAAAAATCATTAATACTACAGATAACAGCGTCAGCAGCGGAGTATTTTGTTTGCACGCCCACCATAGCTTTCTACGAAGAGGGCTGCTGACAGTGTGCAGCCTTTTCAAGAAGCAAACCAAACAAAACCAAAAGTTACTCCTCCTCTAAACAGTCATTCCTACTGTCTGTGTCCAGACGACCGGTGGAGACCTGCCAAAATTCAGCCCAGTGGTGCACGGTGCTGGTGAATTCCCAAATAAAACTAGGGATGCCTTGAATGGCCAAAGTTTGGCTGGACCACATATTTTCACATCTTAGGATCCTACTGCGAAGAGAAAAAATTGATTTGCAATTTGGAGGGGACATTCCGTGAGCTCCATGACACACATAAAACTGTGAGGGAAGGGAAAAGATAGCTCCACTAGAGCTATTTGAGTTAGTGCCAAATATGAAAGCATAAAAGCAAAACCGAGCCAAGAAAGTGCTGGGTACTACCACAATCCTCCTTGCGTTTCTTTTCAGAGTTTTTACAGCATCTTTGGACACTGCCTTACTACTCTCTTTGGAAAACAAATCTATTAAGCGACAGCGTAAGCAGAAGAAGATAAGAACACAGCATCTAGTTTTGGTGCCCACATATTTAAACAGGCTCGAGGGCATCCTTTTGCTTCTGTACGTTCCAAAAAGCTCCATTTCCTCAGTGCAAATCTCAAAAATCCCCAGAGAAAACATCAGTTTCTGTTTTAATTATAAAAAATATACATATACACGCACATACACCTTTTTCTTCCCGACTCCTAATACGCTATACAAACACCAAGAGGCCAGAACTTTGTTCCCTTCAAACCAGGAACAGAAGATGATGAGCAGAGGGTCCAGCCACTTGGGCAACGTCTGCTTTAGCAACGGTCGTGCCTCATCTGCCCCGGGAGGACGACCCCAGAGACCTAACCCAGCCAGAGGACTGCAAACTGGAAGTGGGTTTGAGAAGGAAGCTTAGTGGATTACAAAACTAACTAACTAAATAAATAAACCAACTCAAAAAACAACCCTATGGTGCTCAAGACTGCCAAAAAAAAAAATCAGTCTCCAGGAGATTTCTTCCAGGAGGTTTGGATTAAGAGATAAAATTAGAACAGTACCATTTGGTGCAGTAGGTGGTGACCAGACACCGAAGTATTTTGGCAGATACTCCCGCAGCTCCAGAAGAATGCTGTCGCAACAGTCGGAGTCATAAACCTGAAATAAATTAGGGAGGGGTGGAGAGACCATCAGTTTAAAACATTCATTTTACACTTCCAACTGCGCCATAATTATAATTTCTTGTGGCCTTTGTTTTCATATGTTTAACGTTTCTACTTGGCATTTAAAAAAACACACTCGAGACGAAGATGATAATTATCACGGTCCAACATAACTGAACAGTATCCTTTCTTTCAAATTTTAAAGTGGAAAAGATGCATCCACTCTAAGAATAATTTACGGCTTAACTCAAATAAAAATCCAAATTATAATTGTTAGCATTGAAGCCTCTGTAGTGAAAAGGGTGTTTCTCCCACCCTGGATCCAACGTGCAGCTTTTTAAAAGTTAAATCAAGCTCAGACTGGATAATATTTCCTCATTTCCTCCAAAACAACTGATCCTGTAACTACATTGCACAGACAATGCACAACTCAAACATCATTATTTTCATTTCTTTTAACGCTTTCAGCACTTTTTTTTCAACTTCTCAGAGGAAAAACAAGAGCAGTTTGGGAACAAAAGCTGGCTTATATTCCTGAAGGAGTAATCCTTCGCAGAGTTAAAAGGAAGCCTTGGATACGGAATTGTGTGACTGTCACCAGTTTGCAACACTGTTGTTAAAAGGGTTTCAAAACCATTGCCTTGACCAGATTTTTGCCCCCACTCCCTGCTCGAAGATCTAGTTACAGGCATCAGGGACCGCCTATAGCGTGGTTCAACACGCTTCGCAGACTCCGAGATCTTGACCCGCGCAAGCACAGGACTACGACCGCGTTTAAGAACCGTCTGGTCCTAATCCCCTCGCAGCCATCCCCGGCCTGAGGCTGTCAGAGCCCTGTCGTGGCTGCACGGCAATACCCACCCACCGGCGCCGCGCGGGAGTGGCCAGCACGGGGCAAATAATCCTGCCTTCGCTTCAGCACTCGAGGCACGGGAGGCAAGGCAAAAAGTTATTCAAAAGTTTTAACACAGCTCTGCAGAGTCGGCTCAGCTCGTGGCTTTGGGAACTGTATTTTACCATGGTGGGAGAATTGCTCACGTCAGAAACTACAAAGGGCCCATATTGCAAAATATATGCCGTCGGTGTTGTAATAATAATACGTTCAGGGAAAAAAAAACCAAACTGGACCTTTAGCGTTGTCATATTAACACGTTTAGGGGAAAAACATCCAGAGACCCAAGTCCAGCCGCTATTTTAGAGCATCAAGGCAAGGCTCGGCTACACTCACCGACGCCGTGTAACTCTAGACAGAGCCTCATGCAGCAGCAGAATGTTAAAATTAGTCAGTGCGGGTTTGTGCTAAATTGAGGTTTCATCGCAGAAACCTCAAACCGGGCAAACTCAACTCACCAGCGCGCTTCAACCGCGCGGCGTTGTTCCACAGCCCCTTAGGTACATCCAGTACGGGGCTCTCCTTGGCTCGTACCAACCACAACTTTGACACCTTTATGCCAGCACTGCTACAGGGCAGCAGCGACCAAAGAGGTGACACAACCACATCCTTTATGCCTGAGTATTTAATTTGGTCCATTCCTTTAACTAGCTCCTGGTGTAAGCCCTGCTTTAAAGATCCTAAGAAGGGGGCTGAACCCTCAAAGCTCAAACCACACAAATAAGTGCATGGTGTGATACAAAGTGCTGACGCACACCGACTGCCGCACCCTTTACCGCTACCGGGGCTATCTTAAGTGCATGGCACTCGCTGGGTGTGTATCTTACACGTCACGGTGTCACATCACTCTTAAGACAAAAAAACCCAACTTGCTCATTTCTGAGATCAGTGGCTTCTGTTTATTTTTACTTAAGCAACATTTCTTTGCTGAGCCTCAGATGCTGCCAGTGGAAGACAGTGCTCTCCCCAGAAGACTGCAACATAGCTTGATCTTACTAGCTTAAAGAAGAAAAAAAAATTATGGGTGAGAGAGAAGGACGGAAGCAAAAAGTGCAGCAGACAAGGAGGAGAAACACTGAATACAACTGGAAAAGCAGGCAAACCTAATAAGAACTCATTTGCTCAATTTACTTTCAAAAAGATTCTGAGAAAATGACATGTCAGAGGACCACTTCCACGTTTTAAAGAGTGGCAGCACTTCTCCTTTGACTTCCTTTTTAATCACCAATATTAGGTTGATTAAACTTAGGAAGTAACTAGGAGCACGGTTCTGTTTATTTCAAATAGTAAGATACGATAAAGACATTCAGATAATTTATAATGGGGTGTAACGGCCCAACGTCAAGGCCAAGTGGGGAAGAGAGTTCCAGAAGTGGCATCTTCCAAGCAGTCTATCCTTTAACACACTGATATAAGACATTTTAAATAGAAACTAAACTCAGAGCAATGTATTGCTCAGTATCACCCCTTGGCACAGCGGGGCGTTGTTTCTGTCCCTCAAGAAGTTATCTTGCTCCCAGACAGCACTAAAACTCCCTTCAGAAGTTTGACGTAGCACGCACGGAGCGCTTATTTGACCTTAACAGACCTCAATCTCAGCCTGAAACATATTTGCATGTCAAACTAGAATAAGCACTCAGTTAATAAAGACCAGAGGAGAGGTCATTTGGTGCAGGCGAAGGAACAAACCCAGACATTTCAGGAATTATGCTCATGCTGGGGCAGGACAGAACTGCTTCTGCTCATTGCAGAGGGGTCTCATACACGGCACCGACACCACGGGCCTTTCTTCTCGTTTCATACAACCCAACAGCAAGCTGCACATTTAGATGTCATTCAGAGTGTCAAATATAAACGTGTACATGACAAAACTATCCCTAAAATTACACAGGAAATAAACCGTGCACCTCACGCCCCAAAAGGTATCGCTACCGATATTGCTGGGAAACTCAGGGAAGAGACAGGTTATTGCTTACCCCAGAAATAAATTTTAGAAATAAACCATTGTATTTTTACTTATATTATTAATATTCCAACTTCTTTTCAAGCAGCTGCTCTCTTTTGTTTGGTTTTTTTTAATGGAATCTCAGGTCCATTTCTCCAGCATACACTGACAAATGTAAATTATTTCTGCTTTACTGGTAACTGTACCCAGAGTCTTCATCCAACACACTAAGAACTGCAAAACAATTCAGCGTCAGCTCAGCCAGGGGAGGTTTCAACTCGATGCATCACAGGCTACAATCTTCCAATAGCATCAACCGGAGACACAAATTGTAGTAACTTAGGCTTAAAAGCAAGTAAACAGGATGCTGACATTTGGAGGGGTCACAGCACGACCATTACAAATTACAGCAACTAACTCACTGGAAGAACATGCCCCAGATATGCCCTGAGGCGGCTCAGATAGTCTAACAGACACCATGAAGTCATAATTTCCAGTCACTTAGGACTTTTTAATTCCGAGGCAAATTTACCACCCCTTAGTTTTTAATCCAAAGTACACTCTGTTTGTTTTGGTTAAGTTCGATCCAAACAGATTCATCTGTTTTTTTAATGCAAACAGGGACTGCTTGGGGGGGAATGGGAATGTTCTTTTCCTTATTTAAAGCAGCACGACATTCAGGTTTTCTGAAGCTTAGCTAATCACACAAGCAAGAGAGGGAGGGCAAACCAGATGTTTAAAATTTCAACAGGAAACTATTTGCGGCAGTGCAAATCCGTCTTCAATTGCCCCGACGAAAAAATACCGCTTTGACTGTAGCTTAAAGAGATTCCTCCAAAAGAGTCGATTTAAAAGAATAGGCAAATTAAATTTGCATTTATTTTAAGGCTATTTGAGTAGGAAACTTTAAATGCCAGAGCAGGCACGTTGGTCAGAAGCATCACCTTTTCTTGCTGCCAAATATAATAAATTGTCCCTAAAGGCAGCAGCACTGTAGGTTGCAGAGCCTCAGGACACACAACCAGCTGCCAACATCAGGCAGCGAGTTCGGTCTCTGAGGTGGTTTTTTTTTTTTTGGGGGGGTGGGTCTTGAGGGGTGGGGAGCATAATAATAAGTCAGGCGCTCGAATTAGCAAACGCAAGATTTACAGATGATAGTGCAGCCTTAATTCTGTCTCCCAATGCATAGGGATTATATTAGAGACTTTAATTACCTGAGCGCACACCACGTTTCCCTCCGGACTTCTCCATCGCCCCGTTACACCATGCAAGTACAAGGGCCAAAAAAAAAAAAATGAGGCTGAAACAGCAGCTGCGGCTTCAGCAATTCTTAACTTCTTGGCTTTATAACTCAAACAGCTCTTGCCTCTTTTTCAAAGTCGTACCATCGTGTTTGGACTTGCGAGCGCCCGCAGTATTTGTTTCCACAAATGTGACTGGAACTGAGTCAGCTCTGCTTGTATTCAAAATATCTGATACCGGAATAATTCCAAAAGGTAAATGTTTGTGAATGCTGTTATATTAAATGCTATTACACTGAACTGCTTAGTTTGCAAGCTGTACTATACATGAGATTGTAATCGTTATCGTCATTGAATGTACCTACAGAAAGACCAAAAAAAAAAGCTTAAACCAAATCAGGATATATTCTCACAATTTGATCATGTAAATGGATTTTCAAGTAAGAACGGCTCATACTTGTGATTCTTCCAGGAATCAGGAAAAAAAAAATTTGCAAGAGCTGGCCATCTTACCTTCCAAAAAAAATCAAGGCCGTGAAAATAAGCTTCAAAAATCTCCCGAAGAGATACTTATTTGGTCATGTTTATCAACCAGTCATTCTCTAACAACGCCAAAAAAACAGCAGGTCTTATTTTATCTACTTCCACACATTTTATACAGACAAATTTAGGCTGACCCTAGCAAGATTTGCAGCCCTAGGCATGGAATCATCTTTACGAGAGGCAAAGCAAAGCCTGACCCATTCCTGAAGATGTGGCAGAGCTTCAAAACTGTGAGAGACCGGAAGAGAAACCAAAACGCAGCAGCAGCCAGTCAGACACGGCCACCAGCAGCAACGCTGGGCAAATACCACGGCAGAGCCGCGAGCGAAGAGCCGCAGACATCACATGCGGCAAATCGCTCCGAAACGGTCAGAGCTAAGTTGGGTAGAAGAGATAAATCATCCAGTCCCTCCTCCTTTCTGATAACCACTTGCTACAGAGGCAAGGGCAGTGAGGTATCTCAAAAGGCACAAGCAGGCACCCAACCCTACCGCATCGCAGGCAGGAAGGGCTTGTTTCCCTCTTCCCAAGACAGCAAACTCCCATCTTCCATCCCTGAAGATTCCCAGGCGACTAAAGATTAACAGCAACGCAAGTTTAAATTCTTTACCCACACATGCCCGCAATTGCTGCAAGGCACCCAGTGGAGCAGGGTAGTGGGCATCAGGGCCTTCCGGGTCAAAATTGCAAAATTACAGATCATGTTTCGTCACAAATCTCTTGCCACAGAACTGGGCTTCCTCTTGCCCTTCAGCCTCTTCCAGTTTCAGGACCTGCTAGCACAACCGCATGTTAACGTTCAGCTCTAATGGCGTAGGAGCTGGAGTCTTGAATAAACTTGAGAGCTCTTTGACATGGAAGATAAAAACTCTTTCAGGATGCACAACAAAGCCCTCACGCGCCGCAGTCCCAGTCGCCTTTTCCTTAAAAAACATCTCTTGAAGAGGATACCCAGGCAAGTGTAGGTATCTGCATTAACAGCACAAACAGCATTTAAGCAGCCTCCTAAGTAGGTTATGAGACTCTTGGGAGAATCATAGAATGGTCTAGGCTGGAAAAGACCTTAGCGATCATTTTAATCCAACCTCCCTGTTCTGTGAGGAGAATATAGCCCAAAAGTACAGAGCAAATTGCACATCGAGGTCTCTGCTCCGGAATCTACATTCCTTTGGTTCCGTTAGTCAATGTGCCGAGTTCGCATTAGGTGCTCTCCGCTAGAGGCCAAACCAAAGAGAACAGAGCCTAAAAAAACGGTTGACACATACTAGGGGGCTGGTTAGCTCACTCGGTCAGAGCACGGTGCTGATAACACCAAGGTCGCAGGTTTGATCCCCGTTGGGTCCCCATGTGTTGCCTGACCTAGTCGAGAAGCGTCCCTGCCCATGACAGGGAGGTTGGATTAAATGATCTCTAAGGTCCCTTCCAGCCTGGGCCATTCTATGATACTACCATTGGTCATCTGAAAAGCCAGTTTTGATTTTGACACGCTAACTACCTCTTCTCCCATTCTTATTTTACTCTTCCTTCTTCGTCAACACTGGCCATTCACCCTTTAGAGCTGTAGTGACCCTGTCCTGAAGTCACCCCCTACAAAAAACTCGAGCCACCAGCAGCCAGAGAGATCCAGAGAACGCCAAGGCGAAAAGTCAAAGTCACTTCGCCAACTTGTACCTCTGCTGAAGGAGTAAGGTACCACCAGCTTTCTCACCTACCTCTACAACTCTCGTGCCAAAAACCGCGACGCCCAAAGCGGTGCAATGCGAATACTGCTGAGTGTTTTAAGGGAGGACACGGACCTGGTCAGAAACCACCCGCCTGACGCACCCAAATCCTCACAGACGCAGAAGCAAGTTGAACAAAGGCAGCAGCCAGAGTGTTTTCACACACGCTTCTGCTCCAAGAAGACTTCTTTTTTTTAAAAGCAATTCCAACTGCTCAAGAGTTTACGCTTAAATTAGCCCTGAAATTGCTGAAAGAAGAGTGAAATGGTAGAACAATAGGACAAAAGGGAAAATAAAGTCAGCACGGTTGTCACACTTTGAGAACATTAATAACCTTGAAGCAGCTATACTTAAATAGGCAAAATTTAATTTTACATTTCAAAGAGACAGAAAGGGGAATCAAGTCCTGACAGACATATGCTGGGTTGTTTTTTGCCTAAAACTGCAGTGTACAGTATTAGGAAATAACAGAAAATAACGAGGCTGCAATACAGCCCCCACAAAGGCAGCTCATAATAATCTATTGTATTATTTTTATCACTTTTTTAATGGGCAGAGAAGAACGGCGCCTACTAACAGGAATTTTAGTTGACGACTTATGATTCTGGCAAAGCGTGCAACAACTCCTTCCATAAGGACTAAAAATAACCACCCCAAAACTATTCTGGCGTTTTCTGCCCAAGTACAGGTGGTTTTAGTTGTCACAGAAGACAGCAACCAACCTCCTTGCTCACCGCTGGCAAGAAAGGAAGAAGCAGCGCTAACTCGGGCCAGAACACGGGGGTGCTGGAGGGAGGGAGAAAACCAGAAAGAAGCAACAGTAATAGCACCACTAAGAAACCCTGGGAAACCTTTGATCCGAGTCTGCTCCAAGAAGGCAGAGAAAATGATCTGGGCAAGTGGATTCTGTTAGAGTCAGGCATGGTGAATCAAGTCATTTGTTTTGCTTTGTCAGCAAGATTTTTATATATATATGTCTATATATGTATATATGGATATACACATATATATATATACATACTTACATGTGGATATATGCACACATTTGTATAATACACACACACAACAAAAATACATACTCAAAGACTGAAAAATAATTGCTACCAAATTGCTTCCTAAGTATTGGGCATTACAGGAATTTTAACAAGCGTGTTATATATACAGTGGGACATTTAATATAATATTTAATGGAGTTTAATTTACTTATGGTTAGTCTGGTACCTGAGTGACCTAGAACACACCAAAACATTACATTATTTTCTACCACATGCACTGATGATTCACATCTCTTTCCACACAAACACAACCCTGGCTTTATGCAATATTCTCATGCTACAAGCCTTTTTTTTTTTTTTTTTTTTCCCTTTTAAATCCAGAAACTGGAATTCTTGGGTTTGGAGACTGAATTTATTTTCCTTTTTGTTCAAGGAGGTAACCTACACTTTCCTCAACCCCACACTGGCACTCCACCAACCATACCTTACTTTTAAATAAGCTTATAATGCACCAAGTACTATACTTTCTGTATAGCAGCAACACAGCTTCAGGAAGTGTACCCATATCCTGATACACTCAAAACTGAATTTAAGTTTAAACGATATCTGATCCACTCTAAAAAACCTACTGCTTGCATGACCCCCCTGAGCACAGCAGGAGCACTGTACTGTAACTTAATCCAATTTAACATGCTGCGGATATGCACATTAAAACTACGCGGTTTTGCTTTATTTTCAGCCAGAACCACGCTCGGAAGCAATCTTCCTCAAGATTAGGCTGGTAAGAGAACTGGATTTTTTTTTCCTGCTTACATACGTAGCGTGGACTGTAGATGACTCTGGTCTTTTACCAGCTCCACCCAGTAGTTCCACGATAGCATCAAATTGCAATAACGGCCTTTTACCGCCTCCTTCTATGAAGTTTTCTTAAGATTTACTAAAGCGAGTTGTAGCTTATTCTGTGGCACATGTTAAGGAAGGAGCACGGGGAACAGATGGTCACCAGACCCTTCCAGGTTAACGTCCCCTTCCAAATGCAGCCCTTCCAGACTTGTTTTTGCTACGGAGTCCAAGAATCACCAAAATCTGCCACACTTTTTAAACCATTTTTTTAAATCGTCTTGCTGCAGGAGGTTTTCGGTCATTTAATAGTGATCTGAAGTCCAAAAAACGCGTTTATAGGGCAGCAGTAAGAACTCAGCAGATTCTGAAACCTACACTTTATCCTCCATCTCTCTCAGACAACCCCTAATGTGAAAAAGAACCGAACGCAAGCTGCCAGTATTTCACAATTTGTTCAAAAAGGCATTTTCTTCTCGTTAGCCGAGGAGTACTGCACGTCCCTCTTTTTATTAGAATGCTTCTGCCCAGACTTGTGGTTTGAAGCACGGAGCGCGAGGCAGATTTCACACACGCTGCTTTGGGAACTTAAATTTGCTTATTTCCCCTGCAAAACAGAACCCCTCCCAGACAGTTTCTCAGGAGAAGGAACGACGCCGAGGGCAGAAATGGTCTGTACCGGGAAGTGCTCGCTGCATTTGCAAACAGGTAACGCGTACACTTCATTAGCGCTACCTCTTCTGGAGGTCTGGACGTACCCGAACGAAGCACGGCCAAAGTTAACCTTTTCGAACACCGAGCTACAGCTCCGAATGCGGTTGTGACAAAAGATTTGGGCAAGGCACTGCATCCCTAAATAAGAGATGAAAAGGTCGTTTCTCCAAGCTTGTTTCTCCAAGCTTTGTCCATACAAGACTGAAAATCAGAACCGTAGCTGGAGACTTGATCACAGGATAAGGATATTTCAGTACACAATAGCAGCACGATGGCCACCACCCGCTCCTTTTTCAGGCAAGGATAATCATCTAAATCCAGACTATAAAAATCAGTTAACTGAGTTTAGAAAATAGGGTAATTCGCCCTGAAGCAAGACACGCTTTGCCTCCCCGATCCCTTCCCTCTTCCGTCAGGAGCAGAGAGCAGTTTACGGAACGCAGGCTGCCTTCTCGTGATTTGTGCTATATAGGCTGAAAGGAGGCTGAGCCTTATGAGTCAGTTCTTGCAACTCTACGCAAAAGCTTCCAGGCCAAAACACATCTTTCAGGCTGCTGCCTTGATTTTATGCCACGGAGGGGGAGGGAAGCCACCACAAGTCTTCTGCACTGCCTGAAGCTGCTTGAATACTAATGAAAATCAGACAACGCAAAAAAAAAAAAGAAAAAAAAAAAAGAAAAAGGCACCGAGCAGTAACAAAAAGCCACAGCATAGGAGTAGCAGCAGGTTATTTAGAATTGTTTTGGTTTGGCCTGGCCAGATTTCAGCGGCGGGGGGGGAGCTGCAGGGTGGCTTCTGTAAGAAGCTGCTAGAAGCTCCCCAAGATTGATAGAGCCAATGCCAGCCGGCTACAAAGAGGGACCCGCCGCTGGCCAAGGCTGAGCCTATCAGTAAGGTGATAGCAGAGGAACGCCTCTGTGAAAAACATATTTAAGAACGGGAAAAAGAACTGCGCCACAACAGCTGGCACAGAGATGGAGGAGTGAGAATCTGTGCAGACACCAAGGTCAGTGAAGAAGGAGAGGGGGGGGAGGATGAGCTCCAGGCGCCGGAGCAGAAGGAGTCCCCCGGGTCCGTGGTGAAGACCATGGTGAAGCGGGTTGTCCCCCTGCAGCCCATGGGCGAGGTGCAGAAGTCCACCGTGAGGATCACCGCATAGATGTCCACCGAGGACTCCACGCCGTGTGGGTGGATGCCTGAAAGGGGACTGTAGCCCGTGGGAAGCCCACATCAGAGCGAGTTGCTGCCGGAACCTGTAGCCCGTGGAAGAGGGAATGCCCACGCTGGAGCAGGTTGGCAGGTGGGACTTTTGGGACGTTGTGGGTGGCTCACGCTGGAGCAGTTTCCCCCGAAGGACTGCGCCTCAGACTCACGAGGGGTGGGCTGCCCCTCGTGAGGTGTCTCACGTTGGGCAAGTTGATGAATTGCCCTTCGTGGGACGACTCACGCGGAGAAGAGAGCGTGAAGCTTGTCTCCCGTGAGAGGGACCCCACAGTGGCCCTGGGGAAGAGTGAAGAGTCCTCCCCCGGAGTGAAGAAGCGGTGGAACCAACGTCGGATGAACTGACCGCAGCCCCCATTCCCTGTCCCCCTGCGCCGCTCGGGGGGAGGAGGTGGAGAAACCGGGAGTGATGTTAAGCCCGGGAAGAAGGGAGGGATGGGGGAAGGTGTTCTGTTTAAGATTTGTTTGCTCTTTCTTACTTCTCACTACTCCTCTCTGATTAGTTCTTTTAATAAATGTACCTAATTTCCCCAAAACTGAGTCTGTTTTGCCCGGGACGGTAAATGAGGGTGATCTCCCTGTCCTTATCTCAAACCCTGAGCCCTTGAAAATATTTTCTCCCCCTGTTCAGCAGTGAAGGGGGGAGTGAGTGAGCGGCTGTGTGGGTACCTGGCGGCTGGCCAGGGTCAACCCACGACAAGAATGAAATAAATTAACCAGCAAGATGATTATTGATAATGGTCCCAAAAAAAGGCACACTTCCTGCACATTTCTTCTCTGTAACCACAGAAGCACAAGGAACTATGGTTTCAGATATACTGATGTAACTGGGTCTTCACTAACACGTCATCCTCTGGTCACAAATTCGAAGACCATTACGAAAGAGACAGCAAAAGTTGCACAAGCACCATTAATTCTGCCTTCTGTCAGGTTCAGAATGAGTAAATTCTTTAGGGGAAACAAAACAGAAAGACAGGTCATTGCCCTGTTGAAAGCTGCATTCTGATGGATCCAGCAACAGTTCGTAACAACAATTGTGCAGGCAACCACGAAACCATTAACTTCCCAGCTTTCAAGTGCCTGACTCTCACCTAACTAATGTAAATCTCTTTTACATGCTGCAGCTATTTCTGTCTCCTACATCCTGGCTTTGTTTGCAGGACATGTAACAAGAGCGAAAAACAATTTCTGTTATCTACAGTGGCAAGAGCTTCCTTGCATTCATACTATATGTCAGCAGGGCTTGAACCCTGAACTTTCACATGACTGCTTCAGCTGTTAACAGAGCCGTCATTAATCGCCAACGGGTGGAAGATCTGTTATCCAGAAGGGCCAGGTGATTAGCCCCATTATCTTTTCCCCGTGCTACGTGGGGCGAATCAGCTCCCATGGTTCCCAAGCACTGGGGTGGACATTGAAGGTTGCCAGCGCTGAGCTGGGACTGGAAGAATCCCGTCCACCTTTTCATTCCAACGCCCCAAAAATTACCTTTGCACTCTGGGACAAGGGTACCTGAGAATTCAGGCAAGACTTGCATCACAACAGCCTTGGAAACCTTAGAGTAATCCCAGGTGTGTTATTTGGAGCCACGGCTTGGCAAAATCACAAGAACCAGCTATGACAATTCTGACACGCAGCCACCAGCAAATAGGAAGAAAGAAAAATAAAATAATTTAAAAAAAAAAGGTAAGTGCACTGGAAGTTATCCATGCTACAAGAGCTTTCTCAGGGCGGTTTTCAGCAGGCAGGATGAGAGGGGTACTACTCATACCCCCAAATATCACGCAGTCACTGTAGGAGACCAGAAGGGCAATTCAAATAAAAGTATACAGGAACATGCATGGATCGTGCTCCACCTCTTACTGCTGAACACAGAGCTCGTAGGAAACTGTAGTCATGAAGGTAACCTCGACAACTGCAAATTTTCTCTTCCTCCGGTTTTAAATACTTGCACAGGCCAAGCTCTATCATCCCCTTGCGCCTGCAAAAGCAGCTGCCCTCTTTAAAGCCTGACATTCCACCTTCCTCCCTCTCTTCGGGGCATCACCAGGACAGTAGTTTCTGTGATGCTACACTCTCGATGTGACAAACGAAGAAAAACCCTGTGCTGGAGAGGATGGCTCTTAAATAGCAAGAGAGAGCTACGCTAGCACACAGTGCTCTTAGGTGTAGTCCGGCACGTAACAGACAAGAGCTCTGTACCCAGCTAAGCAGGGAGGTCTCTTTAACCTTTTCGAAGCACGCTCTTCTCACAGTTCCCAACCCGTCTGCCAGAAGAGATCACCACAGCACAGCTGAGAGGCTTCTTCCTGTCCCTCTCCCAACCCCACCGAATTAAATCAGACCATTTCCACGTGTAGAAATGCGCCCTGGCATCACGTAGGCTGGAGCCAAACGCTAAAACACACCAAGCAATAGCCCACTTCTGTGGATTTCTTAGCACATGTGTGTAGGCAGCCTCCCATAAACGCATACAGCCTTTTATCAGTTTATTTTCTTTAACTGGAATGGGTTGCTACTTCACAATATATTATACTGCATTTTCAAACAACACTATTACCCCGTTTCGACATCTTGGTATACTGCTCCCTCCTGAAACTCCTTTAAAAGCAGTCCTTCAGAGTGCCTCCCGCCTACGCGTTCTCAACGAGTATTTCCATTAGATGGAAACAACTGATCATCAGCGTAGATAGTCCTTAAAAAAACCACAACCCTTCTATTTCAATTTTTTTTTTCATTCTCTTGCTGCTCCTGCCTTTTGAAAACAAAGCATTTTGTAGCTATTCAAGGTTAAAAAAGTTCACTTTTTTTTACCCAGATAAGGGCACCAGGAGACCAGGTAAAACACTCCATGGTCATGCAGCCTCTATTTTTAAAAAGTTCACAACCTCAGGTACAGGAAGGGAGTTTGCAGGAACAAAACCAAAATGTGATTATTTTGATTTGATAACGACCGGTATTCACAGAACTCAACAGAAGATGGACATTCCCACTGGAAAGTCACACTCCAATGCAAAGTTAAGCAATACATAGTAAGTTGTTAACAACAACTACAAATGGCTCATTGTTCTACTACATTTTGTCATAGAAAGTGTTCATGTTAATCTTGTCGTACTCTACTTTTTCCCTTTCCTCATAATGCAGAATCATGGCAAGCCATTTCCTGATCAGCCGAGAATGACAACCATTGCTATAGTGGAGATAAAAGTTTGGTTTACTTGGTGAAACGATTTTTTAAGAACAAGAGTTTAATGTTGCTGTGGTCCTTTTTAAAATACTGACTTTAAATACTACCAGGAAAACAGAAAGGTAACCTCATGGCAGTGTGAGTAGGAATTACTTGAGAGATTTTCCAGTTTTCCATGTTGTCAGAGACCCACGAAATTCTTCAAAACTTCCAGTTGCCACCCACTCCTCAGCAGGTTTCAGATGACTATTAGAATTTTGCACTACAGTGCTCTTGCACAAGTTTCCATTCCAAAATGGAAACCCATTTTGATTGGGCTGTACCAATCAACACTCAGACTCGTGCTTGATAGAAAATAACCCATCGATAGCCAGGGGAAAAACTTGGTGATTCGCCAACGCAGACTATGGCCCTTTCATGTTCACATGCCCAAGAGGGCAAACCCAGCAGTTTCAGACGAGAACACCATCTCGTCCAGCTAGAAGATATGATTTAAGCTGACAGAAGGTAGGTATATCACAGTTAGACTCGTTTCTTAATACCTCGCTGTCTTCTGTCATAGCGCAATCCCTGCGACCTTCATCTCAGGAGCACTTGGGACTGAAATACCGGCTCCTGGTCACTGCTGGTTATGGGAAGACACTTCTGTCTCAGATCTATGAAGGCTGTTCTCCACCCGACTTGCGTCCCTGAAACACAATCATCTTCTTGCTACCACAAACCACAGAGGTTCTCAATTACTTCAGCAGAGGGGGTTTGCTTTACCCATCAAGTAAAAAAAACCTCACTTGTACTAATCTTAATTCAGGCCAGTGCAAGGTAGCATGCAAAGGAAGCAGTAATTGATCAATCACTACAGACAAAACAGTTACAACCACAAACAGAAAAAACAGGTGCAGAAGTAAAATTTTAAAAAGTCGCAATTAATCCACATTAACCTTCCGGTTTGATCTTCTGAACAGACTTGCTGACTCGTCCTCACGAAGTGACAGCCTCGGATTCACCAGTCTTGTTTCAGTTGTTTCGTTTCTGCACTGTTCCTCACCACCTCCTGTATCTGACTGCCTCGTAAACAACTCCTCATCTCAAGGAGTGGTAAAATTCTCCTTCCCCCGTTCCCTGGAAACTCATTAGCCTACTCCAAGGTGATAATGTCTCTTTGATTATAGACCGCAAGATGCATTGACCTCCTTCACCAAAACAGGGCAGCCTTGCTGCTGTTCCGACTGCTCATCAGTTTTATTACTCACACTGACAGAAGACAAACAAGAAACCAAATCAGTTCATCAATGTTCAAGAAAGCACCAGCATGGCACGAGGTAAAGGGAAGAATGAGAAGAAAGGCCTTTTTCTCTTGGCAGCAGCAACCTTTCTATCAGCTCAAGATGTCTGTGAAATTGCACCTTACACCAAACCTCGCAACTCACAGTAATCCCCCTCTTGTAACAACTGTATGTAGTGCTGCGGTGTCTGTATCCCGCATCACGTGGTTCTTGCCCGAGAGTCAACATGATAGCGGCTAATCACTGGGAAGCGACAAATCCCCAAGACCTTTCTCCTGTACTTTCACCTACACGACGTACACGTTTGCTCTCCTTCTCTTCTCCCACAAAAAGGCATTCCAGCCATGCAGAACTGATTTTGTACACACCTTTCCTTCCTTCGTTATTTTTCCAAGAATTGACCAACCAACTTTCCAAATGGCAAAACAAAAAACAACAACAAACCAAACAACTCTCTAATGTCAGAAGCAACCTCACAAGGCCCTGGAAGACATAACTGAAGCTAACTTTGCAAGTTACTAGTACTACCACTCAATTTCTTCCGCTATGACACGGTGAAGGAACAAGGGCAGTCCTACAGACCTTTTTCTCAAAGATTTTGTCCAGCATCTTGCTCACAGCCTGTCACGTGAGGCTAAGTAACAGGCAAAATTATAAAGCTGGTGCTGTGAAGGTTTAACATCTAAGCAACGCTCAAGCTGACCCTGCTTACCTGCTGGCTTTAGACAGGGAAAGCACATTACTGTCTGTACCTCAGGACTTGACACGTGAGTAAGCAGCCTGGTGCTCAAATGAGTCTGTTCAAGCTTTCTCCTTCTGCTGAAGTCACCGCTCATGCTGGATTGCATCTTTCTTAACCTCACCTAAACAAGTCACTGAGAAGCCTCAGGAAAATATTTACACTTAGATTTAACTGGCTCCTGCTGAGCTCCGACTATCTCAAGAACTGCCGTTTGGTCTAGCGGTCCCATCATGAGCATTACTGAGCAATGCTAATACGTGGTTCGCTTAGAGCACATTGCTTTTAATGCAAGATGTTTCCACAAAATGAGTAAGGTTTTTTTGGTAACTTAAATTAATACCCTTCTAGGGAAGAAAAAAGAAAAAAAAGAAAAACGACAAACAGCAGAACACAAGAGCACAAAAAGAGGGCCCCGAGACTCCTCTCTCTTACTGTATAAAGATTTCTACAGTTCTTGGTACCTAATAAGCCACGGAAAGTTTATACAGAAAAAATCCACATGAAGCACTATCACGAGCAGATAGGTTGGTAAGGGAAAGATGCTCCAAAACTAGGTTACCCTCCTAAGGCAACAAGCAACAGTTTTCCCAGGTTTCGTTGTTAAGGTTACCGATTAAGCAAACTGAAGATGAGTAATAGGACAAATACAAAACCCTAAAGTTAAAACAACTGAAGAGTTTCACTTTTTATTGACTTTTTAAAGGAGCTGAGTTTTAACTCAGTAAACGGAGCAATACTTCCAGCACTAAACCAGAGCAGACAGAAGCGTAAGACACGCTAAATTTAGGCGCAACCAATTCTGAGACACTCAGCAACATGAGAACGATGGGATCAAACACACCACCCTTTAATCACGGATGGAGTTAACACAAAGCTTTTCAACAAAGCCTTAGGTGCTGTGAAAACTCTGCTGTCCCAGCAGCAAATAAGCAAGCTTAAATCCCGTGAGTGAAGTAGGTCTGGTAGGGGGAAGGACATTCAAAGAGGAGAAAGTTCTAGACCATGCAGCAGGGCTGCAAGTGACCTGCCGTTCCAATATTCAGGCTGCACCTGCCCAACCGCAGCGATGAGGACGTACTTCTACAGGAAGCATCACCTCACCCGCAGCGAGCCAGCTCCCTCCACACCGCGGGACCCTCACCTTGTTGTAGAACTCCTGCTCCCTGGGACCGCGAGGCGGTGGCTGCAACTGCTTCAGGACAGTCCCATCTGGATGCTGCAGTATGCCTGGAAGAAGAAATATTTCCTTCAGGGCTTAGTTTTAAGACATACGACCTTTACCTTTTTTTTTTTTATTTTAATTTATTTTACCCCAGAAATAGCAAATATGCCATCAGGGCCAGCCTGCTTGTAAAGCTGGACTGCCTTCAGTGTATGCACAGCAGAGTGGAAATTGGCAGCACCTGCCCAAAACCCTTAGCAGGGGTTTGCTTGCATTTTTCTTTTTCAAGCCATCAGATGCTTTCCCGGGTCTAATCCTGCCCAAGGCCAGCCCATTACTAGGAGTTGACATTAAAAGTTCCACCCAAAAAAAACATTCATTCAGCTACAGAAGATTACATAGACACTCCCTTTTTAAATAACTGATGAGTTGTTTTTCCAACAATGCCAAGAAGTTGAAGGAGTTAGTACCAAGTGTAATGCATTTCTCACTAGCTAGAAGAGAAATATACATTTCCTGTGAATGTATTTCTGTAGCAGTGGCACAGAAAGAACATTTCTGTATTACTAGAAGTAGCACCCCTATAGCACTCTAAGCTAATCAGATGCTACTATTTTATCACCCATAATTACAACACAGGATTTCACTTCAGCCAGGCAACCACCTCCATCATGCCTGCACAAAAAGAAAACCCAAACACCAAAATCTCCTCCCGAAACAGCCTTAATGACTCTCCAGACAGAAGCATTGCCAAGTAGCTGCATAAAAAACGCAGCTGAATATCCAAAAGTATTCAAGAGATGAGAACAAGCAAGAATGGAGAAAAGTAACTGCATCCCCGCGAAACGCACGTTACATTTCAAGATAAGTAGTTGCAAGGGAGAAATTAAAACTCACTTATTAAAAAAAACCAAACAAACAAACTAGGATTTATTCATAGCTTTTCAGACAGTTATTTATGTTGCTTAGAAGGGAAGCGAAGATGTCAATGGTATCTAAAATAGGTTCCATCTTCAGATTACCTCTTGAGGAAACAGGGTAAAACCAAGAGCATTGTGTCCCAAAAACAGTTTGAGGTTGTAACAGCAGTTGGGTTTTCACCTTTTAAAAAGCATTATCTCTGAATGGGCTCTGCTGTGGAGTTTTGGAAACTAAACAAAACCTTTAGAGCCCAAGATATTTACTTTAAAACAACCGCCAGACATAGAAAAGTTGTTTCATTAGCTGGCTGTGTCAACGAACAAAGAGTGGGTTTTAAAATGTGTGGAGAACACTTCAAGCCATGTTGCTTGCTGAAAGTTGGTTTTTGTGTACTTTCAAGACACAGAAAAATACTGCTGTGTAACAACGTGCAGACCACCACATCACCTCGATACATATTACTTAAAGAGTTTAATATGACCCAACATTGTCTAAAGTTCCCTCATCCTCTGGATTTCTTCAAAGACTACAGCACCTACTCTGTAACTGTGACTGAGGCAGGCCTGGAAACCAAAGACTCACATTTCAACGTTCACCATGAAGATGAAAACTCTGTTACCTTCCCTCCGATCTACAACAACAACCAGAGATACCATCACGTGCAGGTCATACTAACATATGGACACAGGTCACGGTTTTGGTCCAGGGCTCCTGTTTTTTTTTCCAGCACAAATAGGGAGTAGTATTGGTTTAATACACGGATAAGTAATTTAACCTTGCTGAAGAAGTAGACGAGCCACACCAGAACTAAAATTCTGAAATACCTCACAAACACTTCTCTGTAGCTCGGCATGCAAAGCTTGCTAGCACCCTGAAATTCAAATCTGCTGCAAAATAACCAATATAGATGTAGGCACTCTTCTAAACAAACAAACAAAAAAACCCCACATCCAAACCACATGCTTCACTGAACTACAGACAAAACCTGTTCTGCATAACCATGCCGAAGGCTTACTTTAAAAAAAATCCCCTGTCCTCTAAGGATATCTAATAATGACAGACCAGTATGTATGTGCCACCTTAACCTTCACACTGGGAATATGGCAGCCGGAGTCAGTTTTGCCATTTGCATGACCAAGCGAATCGCACCAAGAGAGGGAACGTCTCCCCTCCCTACAGAATCCCACTCATGGCCGAGGGGGACCTCCAGCACTTTGTGGGTACAGGTACCAAACCACAGCCGGGGGCGGGAGGGTCTGTAAGGCGGCATCTCCCAGCAGCTCCCATCTCTCTCCACACGCCTGTGGAATTAAGCCACAACCCAAGGTGGTTACCTTACTCACTACGTTCTGTTCCGGAGGAAGCGCTACAGAACACGGCATTCGTAAAAAGGTCAATTGTAACGCCCAGAAGCTGAGGGTCTACGTGTGCGTGAGCCCTTTCTTTGGAAAGCAGTAACAGTCACAGGGAGCAAAGAGAAAATGGAAAAGGTTACTCAGGAGGGAGGGAAACCCTAGGGCAAAAAAGTTTTAAGGTGTACTTTAACACCCCCTGCACCCCCCCCCTCAAAAAAAAAAGTTAAAAAATACTTTGGATGCCTTCAAGTCCTCTGCGCGTGTGGGGACAGAAGGGAAGTCAAGCGCAGAGGACAGCAGTGACACGCAGGAGGAAGCTGAGCAGAACAAGGAAGGCTCCAAGCTTGAGTCAGTAAACAGCTCATACACTAATGCCCTCCGAGGACAACCTTCAAGGTACGTGTGCTGTGTTGTACGTGTAGCAACAGAGGTATCCTGACAAAAAGGCACACTGGTTTTATAGCTTTAGGGTTTTAAAACACCGAAGGCTCAACGGGGTAGCAAAGGGAAGAATGGAAAATATTAGGAAGGGTGACTACTGCAGGGAAAGGCAGAAAAGGTAGAAGACACGCCGGTCTCCTCCCGCATGCTTAAAGCTCCCACAGAATCTGGCACAGATTGTCTGTGGTACTCCTTACCAGTGCTATTAGCAACAACATATATCCAAACATCTGGCCACTAGCTTCACAACAAAGACACCACAGGGAGTAGCACTGCAGAATTATACATGACCCTGCATCTTTAGCATCTCGACTGCCTGCACTCCTACACACAACATCTGTAAAGAAATAAAACGAGAAGATTCAGTTACAAAAATGAGAGCCAAGTGCCAGAGCAGCTTTGGTCTTCACTTAAATGTAAAACTAGGTTTCTAAGATGACATCGTCAGCCACGGTGGTACCTCTGCACAAAAAACTTGGTCTTACTCATCAGACACAGAGGAGCAAGCTTCACCCAATCCACCTGAGCTGCACCCACAATATAGACGGTGTATCACCTCTTGATCTAACAGCAATAAAACCGACATGCCAAAGGTGAGGCTTTCCCTGCGAAAGCATTTTTTGCCCAATCCCATCCCACGGTACGACACGTCAACGACGAGTAAGATGTACAGCTCCAAGGACCCAACACACCTCCCTCAACGTTTTATTGCGCCAGCTGCAGTGGGGGCAAGGGCCGAGAGTTACTTTGCTGTGGAGATTATCAGCAGCGAGACACGCCGCGGATGCAGGTTGTAGATAAGACAAACTCACGGCGCCATTAGTGCTGTAATTCCACTCGGAGGGGTTCTGAAGTTCAGCCCTCGGCCTATCCAGCAGAGGCAGCTCCCGCTGACAGGGTTCAAGGGCAATATGACAGCAGGCACTCGTCACAGCTTCTCTCAAAGGGCACTCTGAGCCGAATGGATGTACGGATGTACACCTTACGTTTGGCTCAGAGGCAAGAGTTATAACACATGGGATATGCTGGAAGGGTGAGAAACGCCATTTGGCCACGTCAACTTGGGCCACTTGCTCTGGTGCTGACCACTGCCTACGTTAAAAGGCCCCTTCACCAGAAGGGCCAACACCTCACTTCTTGATCTGGAATTAAAACACAAATTTAAAGCTAGCCAGGGCACACTTCAAAAATACCGCATCCTCATGATCTCTGTGCAAATCGACTGCTTACCAGCCATTAGTTTTGACTTTTACCATCACATAAACAATCAACTAAGGGGTTGGTAAATCGGTTACTAACATTTTGCTGGTGGCCATAGGTTCAGGGGGTCTCCTTTAGACAAAACACTGCTTCACCATACATTCTAAGGGTACCAAAATATTGTTACCAACAATCCCTTTTTTAAATTTTAAAGGTGCCTGTTAAGACAAGGCTGAACCGCAGAGGCCCTGTGGCTTAAAGATGCCTTGTTAGGATGCCTTGTTGGGATCCCATCCCAACGGGGTCAGAAGAAAGACGTCGGGCAGTGGGGACACCGGCTGAGCTCCCACAGCTCCTCCAGCCCTCGGAGCTGGCAGGGGGGACACACCCAGACCCTGCCCGAGGCAGGCTGACCCCCCAGCACCCCGTCGGACCCCCCAGCGCCCACACCACCCTCCCTGCCCTCCCGCCTTGAGGGGGCGAGCAGGTGCCCCCACTCGGCAGGCGGGAACCTGCCCGCGCCTCCGGAGGGGGCCCGTGTGCCCCCCCGCTCTGTGAGGGGTTCCCGCCTGTCACCGACAACCACCCACCCACCCCCCGCCTCGACAGCGGAGCTCCCGGCCGGGATCTGAGGAGAATCGAAGCGAGACCCGCCCCGCCACAACCAGGTTTGGCACAAGTGCGCGGCGGGGCGGGGGTGGGCAAGCGGGGAACCCCCTCACGGCCAGCCCGCCCCGCCACACCGCCCGCCCCACCACCGCCGCCGCCGCCGCTCACCGCCTTTATCCTTGCCGTACATGTGCCCGGCCACCTGGTGCGACAGCGGCACGCAGCCGTTCAGCCCCCGCCGCCGGCCTCCCGCCGCCGCCGCCGCCGCGGGGCCCGGGGAAGCGCCGAGCGCCGGCTGGGCCGCGGCCTCCTCCCCCTCCTCCGCCTCGCCGCGCCCGCCGCCCGCGCAGCACCCGCGCCCGCCCTCGGGGCGCCCGGCTGCGGGCGGCGCCGGCCGCGGGGGTTCCGTGGCCATTTCCCGGCGAGGGGAGGGGAAGGAGGGGAGGCCGCGCTGCTGCTGCTGCTGCTGCTGCAGCGGCGGGCGGGCCTCAGCGGGCACTGCGAACCGGGGCGCGGGCGGCGAGAGCCCGCGGCTCCATCACCCCGCGCCGCTCCGCGCCGCGCCGCCTACCCCGCCGCTGAGGCTGCAGCGAGTGGCCGCCGCGCCGCCCGCCCCGCCCCGGACGCGGCTCCGCCTCCGCCCGACCGGCCCGGCCCGGCCCTTGGGGGTAGGCCGCGCCCGGGCCCCGGCGCCGCGGTGAGGCCGGAGCGGGCGGCGGCGGGGCTCGGTGTGGGTGGGTGAGAGGCGCCGCCGCGGGCTGCCCCCGAGCCCGGCGGGCGGTGCCTCGGCTGTGCCGGGAGAGAGGAACGCCTGGAGCCGGGTGTTGGAGGGCGGGGGTCCGTCCGTCCCTCTCCTCGGTTCTGGGTGGCCAGAAGCACAGCCCGAGCCAGGTTTATATCGGTTCATCCCGAGGTTTTCTTTGCTCTCCAGTAGAGCGGAGGGACTGGAAGCGAGAGCGAACTGGAGCGCGAATCCTATCAGACCTTTAACAGCGGGTAATGACCTTTAAGCGGTCCAAAATCGAGCCTTAACGTACTGCGTCGGTGCTGCTCTTGCCTTAGAGGTGGGCACACCTGGCTTGGCACCAGGTCAAAAGGGGTTTAAGGGATTAATCTCTGATCTGAATTTTAACTCCCCGTGAGGAGAGGAAGGTCCGCACACACCTTGCATCTGCTCTTCGCAGTTTGGGGGATTCACTGGGGAAACTGAAGGCTCACAGGACCCCAAAGCCCCCAGCCCACCTAGGAGACTTCATTAATGTTTCTGTTCACCAGGGCATGTATCATAATTACCGCCTTTTATTTTTGCTGTTGCTTTCCTTTATTAAATTAGCTGAACTGTATTAGATGTGCACTTTTGCCCTGGCACCCACCAGTATC
This sequence comes from Trogon surrucura, assembly GCA_020746105.1. Lineage (NCBI taxonomy): Eukaryota > Metazoa > Chordata > Aves > Trogoniformes > Trogonidae > Trogon > Trogon surrucura. The sequence goes on from CM036621.1 coordinate 38,379,123, forward strand.
AAGTCGTGTTCAGTGTTATTAGGACACAGGAATGGGAAAACAAGGCCAGATATAGGGAGATGAATTTTAACAGGTACATGATGTTCCCCCAGGTTTTATAAAAATGAGTGGATCTGTGTCAGGAATCAGAGTTGACATTAGAGGGACAACAATGCGATGAGCTCAGCCGCCTTTTCACCACCCGATAGCTGGGAGACGTGGCAGGTGGTTGAGATAACTGGATGGCAGTTTGGGGAATTTACTGAGGAAACTCAAGACTCAAAAGGAACAGGAAGGTCACAGGGAAAATGAGAGTACCGAAGAGCGAGGGGAAGTAGCACAGCATGTAAATCTGTCGGAACGGAGTTTCATTAGTTCATCGTTCATGGAACAATTTGTTTCGTGCTCTTAATTGCATAAGATGGGGAAGACAGTGGTAAAAACTCAGCAAGATCCTTTCTGCAGTAACAAGGCTGCTCAGAAAACTCATGTTTCTCCTTCCTGAATATCCTCATCATTACTGTCCAGCCCTAAAGATTAAGAGCCAGATGGTTGCAAGCGTAAGCTCCTATCTTCAGTTCCCCAACGCTTAATTTTCCCAGGGGGGGGTGCTGATGCAGGAGAGAACTACCACAGATTGGTCAACCCTTGCACAAAAAAAAAAAATAAAAAAAAATTCACTGAACCGAGGAGTACAGTGAAAAAAAAAGAAATGGTACGTGTCTGGCAGAGAGGAGACTCCCGGTCTCCGCAGCAGCAGCTGCTGCAAGATTCGGATGCCAACCTGAGCCTTGTGGAAAGATATTTCCCCCCCGCAGAGATGCAAGACACTTGGGCTGCTCTGGGTCTAAACCCAGAGAGAAAAATGTAGATGGCATTTCTGACTTGGATGCGTGCCCATCTAACACTGCCATCTACCCGAACTCGAAAGCTTAATGGAGAAGAGGATGGAGGCAAAAAAAGGGCGATTTAAAGGCTATTGAAGTATCTAGTCCTGAACAAATAGCTTCTAGATACCCTTAGAGCTACCAGGAGTGGGCCTTGAGGGGATTAAAAGAAACACCAAAGCATAATTGGAATAAGTAAACACTGTTTCCTTTTCCCTGATATTTGCTTTAGTCAGATTTATGCGCATAGAAATCGAGTGATGTGATACTGTCTTTCACTCACTCATCCCACCCTCACACTTCAACACATGGAGTCCACTAATCCTCTCCTAAAATCCAAGTGAAATCAAGAAAATACCAGAAATTGCAAACAATTTCTTTATCCACTGAGTGTGATACTGTGAGTTTGTGCTCAAAGGTGAGCCTACCAGGAAGATTCCCAAGGAAACTCCTCATCTCTGGAGAGAAAGAGGCTATAAGCAGCTCCTAAAGAAGTAGAGGGTGGTTGGGGACCCACCCACCCCCAGCAAAATGCATTTGACAAAATTATGCTTAATTCTAGATTACTCTTTCTCTCTGTTGCTGGAAATCAATCTTACCTCACTCGCTCTGGTGAAAAAGTTAACAATGCCTAGAAAATACTGCGCACGTGTTTGTTGTGCACAAACTGCTTTGCGCTGCAAAAGGATGTCTCACCAGCAGATTGCCAAGCCAAAATAAAGCCCCTTTTCAAACACGACAGCTAGTTAATAACTAACCGCAAGACGCACAGTAGTTTTGTACAGGAAATAAGCTCATACTTCAGTGGAAGCGTGGGGGGACATTAGGTAAACAGATTAGCAGGGCTGGCACTTGGCTGAAGTACTGGTGCTCTAGAAGCTCGCTGACAACAAGCACCGCGGGATTTTTCACCGTCTCTTCACACGGTTCACAGCCACTTCTTCCCCGCCTCGCCAGAAACACAGCTCCTTGGCTGGAGATGCGCTTTCTGCGCGACAGACATGGATCCCGCCGCCCGCAGAGCTGCTTCCCGCAATAGAGCGGACCTGGACCGTACACGTGGTCCCGATGAGAAACATCGATGGGTGAAACCAGTAATTTGCTGGATGGGCAAGGGCACCTGCAGCAACGCTTCTGCGGGCAGGAGGGCCTGTCCTGCTGCTTCGGCAGATGTCCCGGCAGTGTGGAAGTCGCAGCCATGTTGCAGCCTATTTTTTTTTTTCCCTCACCGTTTCACAGCTGTATTGCTCCCTCTTAAAGTAGCTCAGGGCTACTAATCCTTTGTTAAGCTCGCAGAAGTTCTGTGCCATCTTTCTGGTTCTTGTTAAGTAATGGAAAATCTAGACTTGTCTGTTTTAGCTGTAAAACTCAATGGTGCTGCTACCCCACTTTTTTCCCAGCTCCTGCCTTGTCACTTAGGCATCAGGTCCCACAACAATTAATATTTTACTTGGCTCTCAGTGACGCAAACTCTTTGACATTACTCTCCTCCCTGGCAACCAGGTACACGTGGGCTTGTCGAGGACGAAAACAAAGGGACAGTGTCAAAAGCCAGCCAACGCTGTCGTGGAGATAGAACAGTATGGTTAAACAAAAAAAAAAAGACTGTGTGGTTAATTCATGGCAGTTGTGTGTTTTCTGGATCACCTTTTCTACAAAACAGAACCACAGCTGTAAATTTTGGTAGGTCTGTTTTGTATTAGAAGGCTACCAGGACTATGAAGGTGAGAAGCTCATTTCAGAAGTTCCTTTCTTCCTCGCAGTCCTTGGATTTTTATATTTTTTTGGTGATCATTAAAGAAACTAAGCACGGAGTTTGCAGGAAAGGTTCATTTTTGGACTGAGAGGAGGTTAAGGTGTGGGAAGCAAGTGGAAGGGCTTTCCTGGTGGAAAGGAGGCAGCAGTAGGCATTTGCTGAGTCTGGTTTCATTCAACCTCTTCCTTCACGACCCGCAGAAGGGAATATACGCGACGTCTCCGGGTTGGCAGATGCTCCTGACCTCCTTAGGGCAGTCAACTACCTCACCGAGGGCAAAGAAGTCCCGCAGGATCTCATAAAACTGAGCAAAAGGCAAAATGTTGGTACAGGAGCTTTAGTGCGGATAAACGTAGGGTAACACACATAGAGGAAAATAACCCAAACCAGAGCTCTTTGATGCTGATCCTGGAACTGGCTGTCACGGCCCAGGGAAGAGATCCTGAAGCCCCTGTTGACAGTTGTCTGAGATCATCAGCCTGGTGCATGTCAGCAGCAAAAAACAAAAAAAAGCCAACAAAATGTTGGGCAACATTGGGATGAGCGTTGCGAGAAGGACAAAAGGTGTAATTTTGCTGCTATGAGCATGCCGCGTATTGAGTCCGGCTTCTACGCCTGGTCTCTAATGGAGAATAGGAACATACCAGTCATTAACTGGTGCAGAAGATGGAATTAAACTGTGATTTGTGGAGAGTCTAAATTGGTGGAACATGTTTGAGCTGCCTCCAGCCCTGGAAAAGAGCAGTAAGATGCCTGTGCACTGACACACTTGCGCAAGAACTTGGGCATCTTTCTGAAACAGAGGCGTTAGAGCCAAATCTTCAGTAATATCTCCTGGTCTTGTGGCTTACAATGAGTTAAAGATTATAACCTTCACCTTTCTAAACGAAGATTTTCCGTGTATGGCTTCGTACCTTTATCAGCGGGTCGCTCAGCGTTTACAAATGCATGATGGCATTTCCCAGTCACATCCTAATGCTTTAGGATAGCCCCAGTATTTGATTTAAGGCGATTAGTAAGCCAGGAGGTTTATTTAAAACGCCTCTTTGTCTTTTCCTAGAGGCTACTTACATCACCTCCACCGGCAGAAGAATCAAACACCTATTTACTGACTAAACCTGCTGCCAACTGACATTAAGAAAAGTCTCTTCAACAGTATTCTACGACTGAACTTTGTCTGCAAAGCAACAGAATTTTGACCCTTAAAAAGTAATTTAACCTGTGCATATGCTGGAGCCAAGAATGGGATAGAAAGAGCAAGATCATGCTGTTTTGAAAGAGCAACAAATTTAATAATTACTGAAGTGAAAGTCTGTTCTGGCCATTGCTACCCGAGTCTCGAGCAAGTGTCCTGGCGGCAAACAGTGTGTCTTGACCACATCTTACCCGTGTATGGTTATATTTGCCAGCTGCAGAAAAATATTTGAGAAAAGTTACGCGGTCAGTGACCTTATCATTCATTTTGCTGTGTTTCTGCTGCCAGCTGACTTGACTGAACGGCACAAACATTCCAGCTACTAAGCAGATCCTCACAGTGCGCTGCATTCTGAACGCTTTGCACATGAAAGCTGTAATTCCTGGCATGCTCAGGAGCTTCTCTTTTCTGCACAGCGATCTCTCAGAGAGCAGAAGCACTTTTTTCTTTTTTTTTTTTTTTTGCATAAATGCGCCATGCATTCAAAAATACTAAAAGAAAACTGCAGCCCGCGTGACAAAAATGATGCAGAGCGGAGCGGATTAAGGGCAGTGCAATGTCAAACCAGAGAGGACGGGCGGTTCAGGCTTCAGATAGATAATAACAAGAGAAATGATCTCTCTGTACTCACGTGAGGTGTACGCAACGTCCCTGCACTGCAGAATCTTCTTAAATCTTCTGTAATTTGATTCACCCCTTTTTGCTAACACCCAGCAATGTTACATGGCGTCAAAACTTTTCTAGCCTGTGCTCTCCTCCCACCTGCCACTTTACTACTTCTTTTTCCCCTTCTTGTTTCTCTCCACACTTTTTTTTTTTTTCAAATGGTATTTAGTTTCTATTCAGCTCCTCTCAGCATCAGGCAACCTGGAAATCATCCTGCCCGAGAAACGCGCTGCACATTTCAGACAGCACAGCTACAGGAGAAAACAAGCAGCAGAGAGCTCCAAGCAGCAGCCGCTGGTACCCATCTTAAATTAGCTCTTGGAAAACAATTGTTCTCCTGCTGGTGCAGAGAAGCCACTCATCAGTGCAGGAAAACCAGGGCAGAACAAGCCTGGGTGCCGGAAGCAGTTGGGGAAAGAGGTATCTGATGTGGCTGGGTGTAATGTGAATCACAGAATCACTGAGGCTGGAAAAGACCTCTGAGATCATCAAGTCCAGCCTATGACCCAACACCACCACATCGGCCAGACCACGGCACTAAGTGTGCTCTAAGTGAAGTAGCAAGAAGCAAGGCATCTGGTCTTCTCAGCAGGTCCACATGAAATGTTCTGACAGGACTGAAACGAGATGCTGAGCATTGACAAACTCGGGGCATCCCCTTTCTGCCCCTGCGCTGCATGTTCTTCTGCCTAATCCAGCCAGGGCCCTGCCGGGTGGGTTTTGTCAGCCTCAAAGCTTCAGGAGTTGAAATGAAAAGCCAAGTTTAGTAAGAGATTCCATGCTCAGGATGGCTAAAGAGAAGCCAGCTGACGAGAAGGCTTCTTTGCCACGCCAATGCTTAGTTTCACGCCTACGTTCTTATCCTTCCTGCTATTATAAAATGTTCTTCCGTTGCTGCAGTGAGCGGCTGTGATACGGCAGTGACTCACATCTCCATGCCTTTATCTAGCTGGATTACACTGAAGGGAAAATCCCAGTCCAACTGCTGTGTAGCTATGCAAAATAAATTTTATAAGCCCCCGAGAGCACCAGAACGAGGTCTAAATCGCAACGATGTGGTGAAAATTTTAGTGGGGCCTGCGGTCAGTAATGCAGGTGGCTGTCAGGGAACTGGGGATACAATTCGGAGCTCCAAAGTGCATGAAAAGCTGCTTAGTACCAAGCACGTTCATGCAGCACTTCCAGGTGCCTGCACTCAGACAGAAATACACATAAATATACGCGTGTATTAAAATAAAACAAACCATAAATCCAGTGTTTTCCACATCAAGGAGCATCCATTACCCAGCGTTTGTTTCCTCCTAGTGGACCAGCGTGTGACTGCAACGCTGGCCTCCACCAGCGGAAACTACCCATGAGATCAACGGTGCTTGAATTAAATATTAAACTTACAGCCATCTCCTCTTCAAGTCACTTCTAGGAGCACTTGAATACTCGACACTCAGACCGTTTTCATGAGTCACACTCAGCTGCTGCAGAATCACTACTTCAATTTGTTCGTCTTCCTAACGAACACTCACATGTTGAAAAATGACAGAAACACACTTTTACTCTTGGGATGGGAATCCTTCGCTGCTTTCGCATGAAGGATTTGTACCACAGTTTCACGTAGGAGTTTTGACGTGAGCTGAAAATGGCATGTTCTCAGAAGAATTTCTTTATGGTTAAAACTTGGCAAAAATCTAACCGATTCACTTAATATTCTAGGGCTCGTTTGAGGAAAGCACCAGCAAACAGATTTCAGAAAGCACTCAGACCATCAGAACATGATAAGCTGTTTGGAACTAAGGAAAAAAAAATTAAGCATTCTCTGTGATGCTCATCAAGACCGCAGGCAAGTTCGTTAACTCAAATGCAAGTGTCTCTCTTCATTATCACATTCAAACAGCTCATCACATACCTGAGTAATAGGTACTTTTAGGTACAGTAGAGAAAGATGTACATACATCAAAATCAGATTTAACCACATCGTGTCAACATTTAGAAATGAGACATATCTCCACAACAAACTCACCAGAATGTGTATCAACACTCTGGTGCCGCATTTTTGCTTCCCAGTAACAAAAACTTCCCATGGAGCCCACTTCCCTGACACCCAAACTCCAGGAAACATGTTATTGGCAAATGCCAGGAAACAGTTTTAGGACTCGGGAGACTCATCGGAAACTTCAGGACTTCATCTCTCAGAACATTAATGCAGTTTCCGGGGAACTTTTATTCTTTCAAGAGCAGCCAGGCTTTGCTGCTAACAGGAAAAAAAAAAGTTTCAGAAGGAAAACGTGACTCAGACACAGGTTTATGATTATGGCACTACGCACAGAGCAACTCTCCCCTCGAAAGAAACAGCACGCCCATGAGATAACACAGACATTACAACATCAAGATTAAGACGAGCTCAAATGTGTATTTGACAAAAATACAGAAATATCCAGTGTCATATTCTAATAATACAGAAACAACTTTGTTGTGGATAAAAGCAACGTATCTGATAATTTAAGGTTAAAACAACTTTCCATCTGCATCAGTACTCGGCCAAGTAAAAAAAAATCAAGTACCTTTACAGTCAAGACAGGAAGAAAAAGATAGAAACTAAATATATTTAACTGCAACTTCTTACAAGTAGAGGTGTCTCACGGACAGTAGCTGTCCCCACTGTAGTGCTCCACCTGCAAACCCTCTTTCTCTACCTCTGTGCCACTTCCTCTGCTTTTTGTGCCTCCGGCCCAAAACTCAGGCCAGTCAGCTAAGACCTCAGCCTCTGAGAATCAACAAAGCATTTTCTTCAATGTTAACCAGTCACGCCAACCACACCCTTATAAAAATATTAAATAAAACTTCTACTGCCCCAGTCATCTGGAAGAATCCTTAAGGGTCCAGGTTAAAATGTCAACTTCTGGAAAAGGCCTTTCTTCTAGTTCTGAGGTAGTCTCTCTCTCTTGGGACACTGAAAGCTCCATCTTAGGCTGCAATTGCGCTAACGGATCAGGTTTAATAAAAAACTGCCCTCTGCCACCCCGCTCTTTGGATTTTGCTTTGTAGTAATTCACATGATAATAAATCAAAGCTATTTTATTTAAGGAAATCAAGGCGATAGCCATTAGTGCGACTGTGCTAGATCTACGCAAACAAGTGCCATGTGAAAGGAGGGTAAGAGCTCTCCTTGTCTCATCCTTCCTTTCCCTCATTTCTGTCGCCAAAGCCTTTCCTTGTCCACGTCAGTACTTTTGGTAGTATTAGCTGAACCACATTAACAGTTAGCCCAGGGAGAGGGGAATTGTTTAAGACACATAGAGCCTAAGGCCACTTGGTACAAAAGGTGTGCCTCCTCCCTCCACAGTGAGAAGAGTCCTCCGGAACCAGCCAGAGCAACGACAAAGCAAGACAACAACGATGGGCGGGGGTTTAGTTTTTATTTTAGCTTCTGGATCGAGTCAGCATAGCCTTGCCCCCCCAGAAGGGTCCTGTAGTGTGAGGAAGTCAGCTTCACCGCTCAAGACTCCAAGTGAAACTAAGGCTTTCTAGCAGCAAAGACAGCCCCGCCACCCCCTTGGAGCACTTCGTATCACTCTGCTTGTCTGTCAAGAAAAGCTCTCACGGAGACCGTCTTCCTAATCCCACTCTAAATACGGGCCTGCAGTTCCAGTAGTAAGTTCTGGATACCATACGGTAGTAGGGTCAAGTTTCATTACTGCCGTAAAATGAAAAGTAAAGTTGCCCTTTAGCCCCATCTTGCCATAAGCCTTTTATGTTGTCTGTTCATAGTTAAGAAATTTTGAATTCGCTCTTCTGTTACACGATAGAACAGTCGTGTAATAGGCCAAACCTGACACCTATAGAAAATGCAGCATAATCAGAGGTTTGGCTGCAATTTGGCACCATGATTTCTTTCCTTCTGCTGCCTTTTCCACAGAAACCTCTCCAGACCTGTGATTTTAGAATCCCTCCACGATTTTAGGATCTACGTTTTGAACACAAGCTCTACCAAATAGCCTCAGAGTAGTACACATGTATTTGAAAATAATTTAATACCTACTTTCTGAATGAAGTACATTCTGTGTGTCATTTTAGTCTCATACTCACTTCACAGGACAGAAATTTAAACCATGACTATTTAGTAAATTATGCATTGTAGTGATTAACACAAGACAAGCACTGGAGAAAATACATATACTGAAGCCTGCTATATATACTACACTGGAAAGTCTTTAGTGACATGACAAAGAATTTGTGGTTGTCCCCCCCAATTACATGTGAGCAGAGGATTTATCAGACAGTCGTTTTGTAGCTTCTACTGTCCGCTCTACGCCTCCTTCCTCTTGATGATCAGAGGCCCAACGTTGTCACCAGTTTCCTCATTGTACTTTGTGTGAGAGCCATCACACAGCGGGAACTGAAAAAAAGAAAGAATAAACACATCTCAAGTACATCCAGAGTCAGAATTAAAAACCTAGGTTGAAAGTTTGTTAGAATGTCCTCTCACTAAATCTACTGTGAGCGAATGCTAGTTTTGCCCACGTGAGTGCAGAGGGGACGAGAGGCTTGTTATGAAGAAGTAACAACTTAGCTCCACTCTAGTGTTCCTGCCTCAGGCCAGTAATGAGGAAAACGCAGCCTGAGCTGACCTTCATCTGTAACCTACCTGGAGGAACTTGCTCTCAACCTTGCCCATGCTCTGTCTTCCCAGGAAAGAGCCAGAGCTGAGTGCAGTCACAGAAGACAAGTGGGGTGAGGAAGAGAAATACGAAAAGATCCTTAGCTGATCTTTTTTCCTGGTTTTCCGTATCACACAGTGAGAAAAAGGAGTGTTTCCCTAGCTCATCTCTTATTTAATAGACACCTACAGATTAATCCTGCCTCCAGGCAGTGAGAGTGGCAAGCTGCCTTTGCTTCATCCCAACACAGCTAACTTATTTCATCAAGACGAAGGTCGCAAGGGTCCCTTTGCGCAAGCTGGCTTCCACATCGGGATTCTGGCCTGCTAATGGAAATAAACTGCACTTCCAACTGACACGGCTATTCATCCATGGCTCTTAAGGGTAGCACGGAGGAAGTAATTTGAAAAGTGTGTGTGTTCCATAAAAAAAAGAACCCTTGAACAGCCTGGTCAGAGCAAGACCCACGAGGACCCACCGTTTAGCCAGCTCTAACTGCCCAAGTCCCAGACCAGCGACAACCACTCCACTCCTCGGCAGCTCTTTCCATGTGAAAGAGCCGAGGGATGTCCTGTGGAGCAACAAGAGTGAGGTTTGATGCCAGCACTTCCTCAAGGATGCATTTTCAGGGCTACGCAGCCTCTGCAAGGAAAACTTAGGAGGCGATCACAGAAATCACACACCAGTATTTTGCCTTCAGTTACTATGTGGTTTGCTTAGAAGTAATGGGAATCAAAGTTGGGCACTACTCAGCTTTTACCTTTGCAACAGCAATATTCCCTTGCGGCACACTTGCCATCAGTCTTTGACACTCCACTGACCCCCATGTTCATGCCTCAGTCATAGCCCTTGAAAAAAATTAACAATCTATCACCCATGCTTAGTTAGAATAAAAGATTTCAAAGTACTGCATGAAAACAATATACTTGAAAAAAAAACCTCCCAGAGCTCTAAAAATAAAGCTACATGTCCTGTTGTGTAACATGGTGGGGGGACAGAAAGGTGTTTCAGAGTTACCAAATATCAAACCCCAAGCTATATAAATGGCAGGTGACTTTTCCAAATAAAGAAACTCTGAATTCAGAGAATGCTCACATAAACCCATTCATCCAGGAGCTTTATCATCACATCAGTCCTTTGTGACATAATGAGTAGGTACTGACAGGTACTTGGGCAAACAAGAACGTATATTCACAGGATGCTGACCAGCTTCCAACCCAGGTGTTCCTGGGCCAGTTGTTTTTCTGTGCAACACCACAGCGCCCTGGTCTTCACAGAAGCATCGACATTAATGTCTCACATGCCCCAAGAAGGCAAGCCTAAGCTCCAGCTACAGCAACATCATCACTACAAATTTGCAAGCGACAAATGGTGGGATCCGTAAGCTTCAGATAGCATTGAGACATCTGTAACAGCTAGCAATGTGAACTGCTCTGAATTTGTCCTCTGGGTTGGCTGGTCTGCAAATCATCGGCTCTCAGAGGCAGGGACACTAGATCTGAGCTTCTCAGAAAAAAACCCAACACTTTTCCAGAGCTCCCACTTGGTCACCTTGAGGACCAGATACTTGAACAGAGGAATCCTAGGCCTGACTCATGTTGATCCTTCATTAAGAAAGAGCAGGCTAGCAACAGCAGACAATGTTCAGACCCTGAGGGAGTAGTGCAGTCATCTCGACAGCTGAACTTACTTCTCTTGACACTGAACAGGTTTAGATTCCCTAACACTATTTCTGCTGATGTTCTGCAGCAATACCACTCAACCCACAGCCTGGGGACTAACACTTCTCTGGAAGGCACAGAGGTTGCAGGTCATTGTGTAAGAAAGCAAATTAACTGATTCCTCCCAGCTCACACACTTCAAAATGCAGAAGAGTAAAAAAAAAAAAAAAAAAAAAAAAAATCACCAAAACATTCTAACCTTAGTCTAACTACAGTTTGGTTTTAAGACAAAGCTCCTGTACCTACACCAGTAAATTTGAACACTGGGTTTTTCCACAGAACCTGACAAGCAGGACTACGAAGTGCCTGCAGAGCACAACACTGAAGAGGAAAGGGCCATTTAGAGAACTACCTATCACCTCCTTTAACAAATAATTACATCCCAAGACAGACTCATTTGAAAATACCACTTTTGTGTTTAGGGGTGGGGTTTTTTATACACATGCACTCCACAAAGACTTTGGCCAGCACAAACAAAAAAAACACCAAACACCTTTTAATACACTCTTTCAGGAAAAAACCCAACTGAAAATAATCCTGCTCCTTTTTTAAGAGCTACTCCAAAACCCCCAGCTAGAGACCGTTTTCTTATTGTCCGTGCAGGAGGAACACCACGTGAAGGCAGCCGTACAGCATTCATGCTGTCGGTGCACACAAGAAGAATCCTGGGCTTCATAACCCTACTGGCGCTACTAACAGCCTCACGCCTGAGAAGGGGCTAAATCTGGTGAGAAGTGCTCAGTCGCACAAGAGGCCGAGTCTTCTAACCTGTACATGGGACAGAGATCCCCACACACCACTTCCATAACAAAAACGCAGCAGGTACTTGCTGCTTATTCATTGGAATCCCCTGCACTGGAAGAACACACATTCTACAAGTTTGCCACACGATAAACATTATCTTAGAAATTTTAACAGGATCTTAGTTTGAGAGCTGTAAAAAACAGATAATGCTAGTTAACTACTTCCAAAGATGACAAGCATGTTAGAAAGATGAAGGATGTCTCTTTATTTTATTACTGCTTGACAATAACTGAACATGAGAAGATCTTAAAGATCACGCTATCCACCACAGAAGCAGAACATGCCGATTAAAACACTTATTATTAAATATCAGCAAAAGAAAACAAATGACTTCCAGAATTTTCCAGTGACCCCCTTAATGCCTTTACAAGGCCTTTCAGATCAGAGTTCTGAGAACAAACTTATCATCAAGTAGTCCCATCTACTTCCTTTCAGTGTGTGATTACAGAGCCCCAACTCAGCAGGACAGCACGTTCCTGAACTGACAACATACCTTTGAGAAGCCAAAACATACTTCATATGATTTTTATTTCACAAGAAAAAAAAAAGACAGTATCAAACAATGGCTAGAGTATTGGCAGGAGCTGCAATGCAACCACTAAAACCAGACACTACCTTCCATTTCTGTTTAGAAAACAAGAGTAGGAAGCAGAAAGTACAAACACCAAGGTTCAGGTTTAGATTTTGGGGGGTTTTTTGCAGAAGCACTGAAGGAAGCACCTAAATTATTTCAGATATTAAATTCAGACATTAAAACAAAGTGCAGATACTTAGAGCGGCCTTCTCCTCCCCACTTTTCTTTTCTGAAGCTGTAGCCCTCATGGCAGCTTCCAATGCTGGATTCTGTCAGCTGAGACTTCGACCACAAAGATTTAGCAGCAATGCTACTCTACACATGCCTGACCTGCAGGCTGTAAAGCCATCAGCACTGCACGGATACATAAACGTATACATTTCTCCTGATATACGTAGTGAACGGAGCACATTCATTGTGGGGTGAGGGGAGAAGAAGAAATTTTAAAAAATCTGGTTTTAAGTTCAGACCCAGACAGAGCAGACACGCAAAGCCCATCTCCACCTGACTACTTCAGAGTCAAGTCATGACACTGTTTAAGGCTCAATAGTGTTTCAGTGTTAAACAAAATACAGCTACAGGTGGGTAACTTACTGAATTATTGTCACCCGCAAGGTAATGAAGTCAGATCTGACAACAGCAAGAACCAGAAGTTACAGCACCCAGAAAATGGCGGTGTGGCCCAGTTAAACCAGTGTCTAAGGCTGGAGAAGTCCAGTGTTCAGTTACTGATGGAGAGAGAGCTAGATTTCAAGGCTGCTGGCCTCAGTTACCTGGCTTTGAAGGTTTATATTATTTGTCTCCACACGTTAATACCAAGGCTTCTAAACCAGCTTTTAAAAGTGTGCCGGTGGTAAATGGGAGACATGGCTGCTCAAGCAATCTGCTTTCTCTCACTGTAGATCCCAGAACTACCACTACAGACAAATTACACGGATCTCAGCTACATCAAACATCACCCATCTCTGCCTCAGATTTAAATCTGATCTTAGTGTTACTGAAAGGTTAGGTATTAGGTTTACTGCTAATTTTAGGCAGCTGAGGCAATGCAACTTTGTATGCAAATAAGCAGGACCAGTGTCTAGGCCAGACTTCTAATTGCTCAAAAACAGAGGTTTAAAGTACATCATCATGATTTTACTGATTTTACTTTAGGATTACCCATTTTGAGTTGTTAAGGCGCATATACATTAAGTCCACCTGTCCAGGAGCTTCAAAAGCTTTTAACCACAAGGACTTCTTTTTAGATTATCTCCATCACCACTGGTAACAATTTGCCGCTGTACTCATTCCTGTGGCAAAAGGGAGCTATCCATAGTACATGACAGTGCAACAATGAACTCAGGAGAGAACAGCGGTACCGCCACAACGTCATCTATGCAAGTCAGACTCTTCCCAAAACAATTCTGTACTCACTCCATCTACAAGATCTAATAATGACACCAGCTCTGGCACACCAAGAGACTTCTTCATTGCTTTGCGTTATTAATGCCATGAACTAGTAGCAAGGTACTTTCTCACTGACAGAAGAAGTTTCCAGCTTCCTCCAGTAAAAGGTGTTTAAGGTCCTCTCAGACTGTGGGTCCTGAGCTCCTACTGCCCACAGGTCAGTAGTTTTGGGTAAGCCTCAGCACCAGCACAGGCAGCACACAAAATGCTATCTGTCCTCCGTGACTGTGACTGCTCCACACAGCATCTGTCCTTTCAAGGGATCCACTTCTTCAGAGCTACAGAAACACGTTGTTCACCATTAGCACTGATCCGCAGGCTTTACTCTGAGTGACAGCACAAATCTACATAGCTTTACGGATTAAAATATTGCTACATCGCACTGCAGAACAGCTGAGGTGAAAAGAAGATCGTTTCTTCTAAATAAAGCAGTTTAAAAACAGTTTTGTTGAAAGATGCATGCACACGAACAAAACTGGACCATTTATTCTCCTCTTACCTTCTTAGATCTCCAACAACGACAGTACACAGCCTTGTCTCCCAGATCTTCCATATCAAATGCATGGACTACCTTGGGGTTATCCTTCTGGATATGGGGGTTCACTATTGCTTTGCAGCATTTGTCTTTAGAGAGAAATTTTTTGTAAGCTAGATACCCAATAGCAGCTGCTCCAGCAGCTAAGGAGATGGCAGCAATGCATTCGACTAGAATAAAAAAGAAAAAAAGAGAGACCGTCAGGTTTTGACCACAATATTCTATTAATACTACTCAGTAGTAAATGTCTTCGTGCTTGTGGCAACACCTTTACTTTCCAACAGACCTTTTTGTCCTGTAGCAATAATGCAGGACTTCAGAAGAATGATTTCTTTTGACACTCACCTAGTTAATCTACTCCTGTCTACTGACCGATGTGAGTTCTCCTTCATCCCAATCGCTTCTACACAAGGGTGAGGATTAACCTTTGGAGTTTTTTTTAAACTTTTATTTGGGAAGCTCCAATATCAACATCAGTAGTATAGCATTGCCAAGCTCAGCAAATTAAACCAGCTGTGAGTACGCACCACAGAAGCAAAAAAAACTTCTAGTTTTTTGTTTCATCTGCAAGAAAGTCACTAAGGAAGAAAGCTCAGCACAAACAACCCAAGCAGGATCCTCCCCAAGGAACGGGTACTGAGTAGCTTTTAATACAATGCACCTTCCAACTCAAAAATTCAACACGTGTTTGGCAATGGGGAAATTATAAATAATTACATAATATACTACCACCAGTAACAAAAGCCAGCTTCGATTAAATCCCTAGTGTGACATACAGGAAATAAAAAGGATCCCAAAAGATTATATTTCAGAATAATAGCACAAGTTTATTTTAACTGGATTAGGTCTTGACTCTTGAAAGGTAACTTCCATTAAAAAATTCCTCTTTCCACCACCTCTCATCCTCACTTCTCCTCCCTCTAGTTGTATCTCTAAAATCTTATCAGCCTTGCTCCCTTAAGGCAATTTCCTTTTCTGCAAGAAGTTTTCCTACCTTTTTGCAGCTCTATTGTTTTGTCTCTGCCTCATGAAAATATGTTGGACTTTGGCCCACAGGTTCCAGTTGCGGCAACAGCCCCAGCCATTTCCCTCACAGCAGGACGTGGCTGCTCTTTCTTTGCTTTTTATCCACCACTTCTACTCACACGCATACTCATGACATTTACAAACAGTTTGGCTGACTCCGCGGACAAATAAATCAAACAGAAATTTAAGTCTGAGCGCATTTGCACAACTTAAGAAAACCAGAACAGTCTCCAGTTGGGAATTTCTGCGTTGCCCTTCCGTATGCGCATAAGACTTGAAAGATGCCAAGCCAGATGGCATCTTTGGAGCAAGAGAGACATTAGTGCATTAAAGGCTAAAAAGAAACAAAAAGCCTGCATTAGTTCTTGCTGCTTTCCACAGCCAACTGACTTGCTGTATTGCCACTGTGAGTAAAAAGGATCAAGGTTTTCTGCCCCACAGCTTTTTCTAAAATCCATTTCAAGCCCTTTCCTCAGGTAAAATCATGTGTTAGCTCATAGGCACCATGCTGGGCATGCAGGGTCTGGATGTAGCAACATATGGAATTAGCGAAATGTTTGTACGCTGTCTGCAGCCCTGTAAGATCAGGGAAGGCAGGCACTCCTTTAGAGTCTTTCTTTAAAGATGCAGAAATCAGAAATCCTTCTGAGATCATTTTCTTAGCAAATGAAGCAGGAGAGACAAACACACACCGAGACACCCCCTGCAAAAGACTGACAAACCTCTCCTGTAACAACAGGGTGATATTAAGATACAGAAAACCATCTTTAACGTCAAAGAATTTAGGGCATGTTTCCCTGCTCCCAAACCCCTTAAAACAGTAAGAGTCCAGAGAGTATATTGTCAATTCAGTGGTTTATATTCACCCAGGGAGTTCTCGCCTCTCTATCTCCCCATTACAAACTAGCCAAAGCAATGCATTAATATTAATAGGGTGAAGAAGCGAGGGGTTACGAAATTAAAGAGATTCTGTGAAAATCTGCTTTAATTTAGCAAAACAACTCAAAGTAATAAAAAACCCAGCCAGAGCTGAAATCAGAGGCAGCAGATTTTCCCAAGGAAAGCCACCGCAGAGAGTCTGCAGCACCCTGTCCTCTTGTCCCTTGAGCTGTGGCAGGGAGGAGGCACCAGCCAGCTCAGGGACAAGCTGGGTCTGACAAGTCTGAAGTGATTTCTGATGAAACACCAAGTGCAGCCATGACAGTGGCAGTCAGAATGTTGGGATGGCCCACACAGGGGATTTCAGAAAAGCAGCAGTTGCAAGGATTTGCGCAAGCCACTAGTCGATGTGTTGTCAATGGATTGGACCTTAACACACGTTTTTATCCCATCTCTGGAGCTCTATCACGGTGGAAAAAGGTATCAACTGCTAAAATCCATATATTTAAAGCAGTCTAGTCTTTAGATTTCAGCACTGCCTTAATAAACATCATGTAAAGTTAAGAAAGCTCTTTGAATTTAACAAAATAACTCTTCTCAGGATATCCTGCAACACTTCACAGGCAATTAGTTTTGTTGACAAGTGGTGTTTTGTTTCACAGACCAGACTTGGAAGAGCTGGAATGTCCATTTTGCCTCCCAAACTAAGTTAACCTAAAACTGCACCTGGAAGGAAAACACTTTTCAGAAGTTTTTCAGTACTTCAAATTCTGTTTCGAGAGGTGTCTGGTGCCAATTCAGCAGTTTGCTGCCAAACTCTTAAGGTCACGCATGTACTACTTGAAGAGGCATCTGTCAACAGAGTGACATTGATGTGGAAGGTCAAGGGGTTTTTTTATTTCTTTAAAAATTAAAATTGCTAAAAGCAACTTTGGAGTGATTATCAAACAAATCCCTGTTCTAGTATAATACCAAAACACTACGTTACAAGTCACTACAGGACAAGACACCACAGGCCTGTGTAGCACTACAGAAAAATTCTTTCAATGTCACAAACACTAAACAAGGTAGAAAATAACACACAAAGGAGAGGAGAAAAGAGAAGACCAAACAATGCAACCCCAGGGGAGCAGGCAGCGCTCAGAAGTGAACCAAAAAAATAAATCAGAAGATGAACACAGCAACAAGCTGATGCTAGGAATTTATTTTCTTCAATGTCCTCTGGATTTATCTTAATGAACAAGAGATTGGTATCACAAAGCTTCTCGTCTCTTCTCA
Source organism: Trogon surrucura (assembly GCA_020746105.1). Taxonomy (NCBI): domain Eukaryota; kingdom Metazoa; phylum Chordata; class Aves; order Trogoniformes; family Trogonidae; genus Trogon; species Trogon surrucura. The sequence goes on from CM036621.1 coordinate 38,396,524, forward strand.
CTCTAAACAGCTAGATTATTACTCTGGATGTTTCCAGATCTAGGCTACAGAGGTAGCCTTAGGATCTACCAGAGGGCAGAGAGAGATTTTATGTGCAGGAAGAACACGCATTTACCATCTGCGCTGGTAAGTGCATGAAGAAACTGAGATGGTCTTGGCTCCACCAGGAGTACATCGTCCTCATTATGACACAGATCAATTTACTTTCCAGGAACTAACAACAACAGGGGGGATAGCTGCAGCCCTACATAGCCCAACACAGTCCTAAGAGGCAATATCCAAGTTTCCTCTGCTTAAAAAATATCCACGTTATCTGAAAGTCAGCTATTGGAGCACTAACTCCAGACACAAAAGTACGTATTTTTTTTTGTCTTCAGAAGTGGTTATAATTTTCAAGCGTTGTTGTCCTCTTGTTGCCAGCAAAGAGGGTATTATTGTCCAGAAGTTGTTTATGACAGTCCAGTAATTGCCCGTAACAAAAGGCTGCCTTTCTGCAGGCTCCGAGAAACACAAGGAATCATCAGGATAACTGGCTGCCCAGAAAGCCTAATAGTAAAACCCAACCAGTCAAGCAGATGAAGTGACCTCTATCGCTTCGCAGCATCCACAAGAAACGGGATTTTGACTGACAGGCTTAATTTAATGCAACCCGTAAGGTAAGGAGGCCATCTGAGGGAGAAAGACTGTTGTACCTGGCTCTTAAGCAGCAAACAAGTCACCGTGATCAGACGTGTGGTCAGTGTGGGGTCACACCTGTAAACAACCACATTACTCGCACCAAATCGCACGAGCTTTGCTACGGGCTGCCTTCCAAAGGGTAACATTTCAGCACATACGCACACCAACACCTACAGAAGCAATGAACTCTCCAGTTACTGCCAGGAATTAAATCCCACAAAAACACATGAAGTTTCTGGCATCTAGTTTTCACCAGGGAATAAGGCGTTAGCACAATTTCCAAACTTCATCGACCTGAGGTGCGGGCAAGCTGAGGAAAGAGCTGTGACCAGCCCATCACCGACCAAATTTAATCTTGAAAACTCACATTAACCGTATGCCACCACCTCCTAAACGAAGCATGCTTCAGGCTGCTGTTCCCCTGCTTTCCGGAGATAAGGAAGATACTCGCAGTTTGACGAGGAGCACATTCTTCTTTCCCTTGCCACAAATTTTCTTCTCAATTCCAAACTTACAGGAACCATTCTAATTCTTGCAAGCATTTAAGCGACAGCAAGCCACAGCAGGGCACGCAGCCTAGCTGCAAGCTACCACCAAGCGATCCTCAGGGCTTTGGATTGATTATTTTAATAAGCACAGCCTCCCATCGCTATAACCCATTTTAGACTACAGCCTTTGCCAACAGTGTAACCCAAAATAAAAAAAAAAAATCTATCTGGGTGTAGTCCCCTGACTTAAACAAGCCATGAAAAGCCTTACAACTGGAAAACATGGCCTAACAGATGAAGCTTTTTTTTTTTTCTTAAAAGGAAAAATCAGATAATTTATTTCTCTGCTCTGCCCTCCATCCACCCACCCCCCCCCGCCCTTTCACCCTGCCCTGTTGCTCAACAGCACCTAACACAGCGTTACCTCAGGGGCTGTCTAGGTCAACCATTACACGGCAGTTGCACAGAAGTGGGGTAAGTTAAAAACATCTAAATTTACTTTTTTTTTTTTCCTACTTTTCCGTGAAATCGACGCCAAGTGGCCTCACATACTACGGGGCCTAAACCAAGCGACGCGCCAGAAGGGAAGGAGAGGCAAGAACCTCTCGCCCTCCCTGCCCGGCTACAGAGGAGGGTTTTATTTATATACTCGCCCAGCCACCCGCCCCGCACGCCTAACGGGGGCGGCCACGCCGCCATTTTAACCCCAGGGAGGAGGGCGAGGGGTGTGTGGCGGGGGGGGGGGGGGGGGGTAGGTCCCAGCGGGGCGGGAAACGGGGGGCGCCCACCCCACCCGCTGCTCCCCACCCCCCGGCACGCGGGCTGCGCGCGGCCGCCCCGCGCGCGCCCTTCCCGCCTCCTTCCTCCCCGCTGCCGGGCGCGCGCCCCTACCCCTCACGGCGGAATTCTGCCCCGGCCCCATGGCTCGCGCTCCAGACGCCGCAGAGGGCACGCGCAGCTCCCGCGGACGCCGCCTCAACCGCGCGTGCGCAGCCACCGGCCCGCCCGCGGAACAGCGGCGGGGCCCGCCCCCTTAAAGGCCGCCTCACCCGAAAAGGTGCTCCAAGGGTGGGCCCTGCTTGTCCAGAGGAGAAGCTCTCTTGGCGTGGCCTTTGTGCTGTCCACTGCCAGTAATGCCGTGTGTGATCAAGAATCCAAACGTTAAAAAACCCCACAAACCAGGCAATTAACGGCAGGCTGCCTTAACAATTGGCCGCCCAATGTTTGAAAATCTAAGCGTTGTTATTCACCTTGGGATAAGAACGCTCTAAGATAGCCAATGCCAGGATACGGAGATGCACGTCTTGGTGTTTATCAATATACCGATATGATAAGTTAGCAAAGTCTTGTTATACTGGTGTCCTTTGAGTGAACTCTCTCATTACAATACAAAAAAACAACTGAGGTCAAGCTACTCCCAAGAGAAAATCTCTACCCCCTGGGCATAGGTGTTGGAATCTCAAGGCAAGAAAAGAACTAACCCATAGTAATTAAGCAGGTGTAGCCTAAAGGGTGACTAACCCTATATGAATATGCACGCTTAAGGTCAGCTAGGTGTGATAACTTTGCGGAATTACCACTCAGCACCCACTTTTGTGCTAACTTGGAATAAACAAAATCTCGGCTCGGTGTGTCAGATGGGCTTCTGCACACGGGGGTACCTGAACCCGCTTGTGGAGCAACAATGTTGTTGCATGGCTTGGGTTACCCGGACTACAAACTGCTTAGAACATGTAGGAGCTTTCTCCTGGGTAGCCCAGGAGAGATGAACAAAAGACTGATGCCCCCCAAGTAGTAGCTACTTCAAACCTCACCAGCTTGGGTATTGGCAGGAGAAATACTAGTCTTGAATATTACTGGAGTGATTAAGGACTTGCTGGTCTGGGACCTACTCAATAGCCTTTTCAACCAGCACACCTCTATTCCTCTAGCAGGCATCGTGAAGGCGGCGCCTGGCTTTCCCTGAGGCGCAAGGCGACTCCGAAGCTCCCTTCGATTAGTTTCCTTTTCTTTGCGTCTCGGTGAAAGGCCGTGACCTTCGCTTTGGACGCCAAGGGCCTAACGGTGCTTTAGTTTCCCAGTCACCCACGGCATTCCCGGGGGGAATGAAAGAGGACGGGACCGAACCACAAACCGCTGGCAAAGCACAATAAATTTAAAGACGGAGAACGCTGGGGCCTCGCAGAGGTGACCCCTCACGGTGTGTTGTGGGGGGGGGAGAGGGTGCCGCGCGCACCGCCGGCCGCCAGGGGGCGCGCGCGGCAGCCGCGAGCGGCGTTGCGCGGGCGCAGGGCGGACAAACAAAGAGCCCGGCGGGCGCGCGCCCCGCCCTCCTCCACCCCCCTCCCCCCGCTTTCACTCCCGCCTACCGCCGCCGCGGCGCGCGCGGATGCCGTTACCCGCCCGCTCCGCCCCCCCCGGCCGCGCTCCCTCAACAGCCGTCGCCGCCTCCGCCGCCCGCCCCGCGCTCCCATGGCGCTGAAGCGGATACACAAAGTGAGTGGGGCCCGGGGGTGTGAGGGGCGAGGGAAGGGGAACGGCCCTCCGCCCCGCTGCTGTCCTGAGAGGAGCGGCGGGGGGGGGGGGAGGTGGCGGCGGCGGCGGGCCCGCGGCTCGCCGGGAGGCGTCCTCAGAGCAGCCGTTGCCCCGCGTTGTCTCCCCTTGGGGGTCGTCCTTCCGCTTCGCGTCGAGCCCTCGCTGCCCTCCCTGGAGCCGGTGCCAGTGGGAGCAAGGGCGGCCGGTGTCGGTGTGGTTGGGGTGCCGGCACTCTTCGCCTTCTTGAAACCTCCCTCCCCCCCCTCAGCAACTCGCCGAGTAGTCCGGGTGAAAGTGTCGTTAATAAAAGATCTGAGGTATTTTCCCGAGGGTACGGCCGGGTGGTTGTGAAACGGTGGGTGAAAGGCGAGTTATCTTTAGTAGAGGTGTTAAGTAAAATATCTGTTGGCAAAATACTCCTTGGTTAGCTCTGTGCATGAGTGGTTTGGATTTTTTTTCTTCCACATTAGAGAGTGCTGTCAGCCTCGATACTTCATATGACCTTTGAATGTGTCCCGGTTGTAGAGTCTTGGGATATGAGGAATGGATTGATTTTAATCGCGGTGTAAATATCTCGATTCCTTTTGTTTGACAGGGCCTAACTGGACATTGTGCAGTGCAAGTGAAAAAAAATGTTATGGATGGTAAACATACAAGTTAGGTTAATGTTAGTGCTTTGGCTGTGTTATAGAATACATGGTATTTTGTTGCTGTTGACGTGCAACGTTTAGCTGGGACTTGAGCTCTCCTGGTTCTGTGACTGTGCTGTGAAGTTGTTGTTCTGTATTCCCTGTTGTTGTTGTTGGGCCACAGTGTAGAATTCTATAATGACCAGTTAACCCTGAAGTGAGCAAATTTGGGATACTTTACAATAGATACAAAGGTTTTTTGGGTGGATTTCTACCAGACCTCAGCAGTCGTGTCTCATGCTTCAGATCTTGCTGTGCCTTTACATGTAGTGCAATTAAAGGAGATTTTTGTTGGTTTGTATCACATATTTGTTGTGAATGTTGTATTTGAGCATTATATCAAAGACTAATAAATACAGTGATTTTTCTCTAGAAATAACTCTGTCATGCTTGTACCTGTTATGAGAATGCTTTACCTACTGTTGCATATTTAATTTCCCACTTTTTCTTGGACCAGTTCTTACTCTTGTGTTTATAACAAAAAGATTCTTCTGAACACCTTCTCTTTCCTCCTCTTGTTCAGCTTCATTCTGTAAAGGTGAACAGACAAAGAAAAAGTGGAATGTCTGTTAGTCTTCTGATGTCTTTGAGATGGAGTGGTAGTTTCTGGCCTTCCAATTGAGGTCCTGCTCGAATAGGATTTTTCTCTTAATTGTATTCCTGTGTAACTTTTCTTTCTGCTTTAGAGACTTCCATATGTCTTGAAAACCCACTATATTCTTTAGTGTGGCATTTAAAGACTTTGATAAACGTGAAATTATGGATAGACTGTTTATAGAAGAGTGTCTTTCATGCTGTTAGCCTTACTAGTTTCTGTTTCTACTCTTTAAAAATGAAGAAATGCTTACCAGGATGCTGCCTTCAAGGTAGTATGAGATTACCTGATGTCGCGGGTTAGGGCTGGGCGGGCCACTAACACTGACAGATGCTCTCTAACCCCCTCTCCCCCCACCCCAAACGGGAAGAGAAAATGGAATGAGGCAGAGAGACTTACAGGTTAGGAAAGACAAAACAGAACAGCTTTAATGAAAATAATGGAAATAATGGTGAGAAAAGTAGAGAACTATATACAACTACAGATAGTAGCCCGATATCAAACCCAACTCCCTCCCCCAATGGCAATCCCCACTGGTGCTGCAGAGCAGGAGGCACTGGGGAAACCCCAGGCTCAGGGGCGGCGGGAGCTGGATACAGGGAGCTGGATTCGGGAACTCAGGATCCGGATCAAAATCAGGAGGTCAGATGGAGTCCTCTCTGGACACTGGCCATTGCAGAAGAGGGCGAAAAGGCGAAAAAAGGGGAAAAGGGCGAAAGGACAGAAACTCTTGTGATCACTCAATTGATATGAAATATGACGTATATGGGATGGAATACTCTCGTTGGTCACCTGTCCTGTCTATTACCCCCTGGAGGTGCAACCTTTTACTTCCTTGTAACCCCTCTTACTACCCAGCACCCCCAGCGTGGCACACAAGAGCCAGCAGTGGCCTTGGTCACTATAGGAGTAAGTATAAGCACGAGCCTTTCTGCATCCCAGCCCCCAGGCAGTGACTGTAAACATCAGGTGTTATCACTGCCAGTAGCACACACTGTCTGCAAAAACATGCTGCTAACTTCGGAACATGCAGCCTTTTAGAAGACACTAAACTGGAAAGTAAAAATCACTAAACAGGACTGGGTTTTTAGCTAAACCCAGGACAGCTGATTATGCAATAACTTCTCCCTGAAACATGAAGAGATATTAAGGAAGGACCTACCAGAAGAGTTGAGATTATTTCAGAGCTAGTTGCACCTTGCTTCTGTTGTGCTGCAGAAAAGATAGTTGCTGTTTTTCTTTTTTTTTTTTCTTTAAGTACTCTCATCACTATCCGGTGCTGCCTTTCCCGGGTAAGAAAAAAGTACCGCTGGAGAAGTTTGGCTGGCAGCCTGCCTTCAGAGCAGTAGAGGAGGAAGGTGGCAAGGAAATAGAATTGTTTCGAGTGGAAAGTTAAAATGAAGAGGAGGAATTGGAAAAGACAAGCTATCTGCATGGCAGTGTAGCGCTTTCCTGATAATTGCAAAACTGGAAGTTTAATGCTGGGTGAAATGTATTCTGCGACAGTGTGTTTATCCCATCTAACTTTCTGATGTTTCAGACTGGTGTCGAGGGTTAGGGCTGGGCTGGCCACTGACAACTGGGTATAAAGGTTGATAGCTATGTTGTATCTCGGGGGTAAGAAGGATAAGATCTGGAGTAGAGGAGATACTGTCAGGACTTCATAGTTTCCCACAGTGCCTGGAGGAACTCTTTGGAGAACAAAGCACTGTAAGAAAACACAGTGTTATTACTTGGGAACTTGTCAATCTAGACATACTGTCTGAAGTTAAGCTTGGGTGGTGTTAGGGTGGTTCAGAATTGCACTTTAACACAGCTGATGGATTTTGGTGGCAAGCTTGAGTGTTTGTTCAACAGTAATTTTGATAATCTCTGTGTTCAGGGTGGTGGCACCTACAGAAAAAGCAAAACTGAAATATATGAAAGTGTTAGGAAGCATTTTTTTGTCTCATACCAGTTGGGACTCCAGTTTCTAAATAGTTATTGCCATTGTGATGTGTGTTGTTCCATTCTGTCTTTTGTTGGCCAGTCTTGAGGGACCCTTGAAACGAGAACAGCGTGCAGACTTCAAGGCTGCACACTGGTAGCAGAAAGATATATTGTACTCGGGAGCTGTCTTAAAAAATGATCAACGGAATAACCTATGAACAAGATGATTACTGCACGGGAAAGTATGTTCAGCTTATGCTGCCAGTGGAAGAGCAATGAGGACATCAAGCCCTGCTGTGCAAGCATTGTTGTTGGTGCTGCATCCTTGACAAATTCATCTCGGAGTTCCTCAGAGTCTCGGCATGGGGGATTCTTACTGATCTTAGGCTGAGAAACCTCTATTACTTTACCTGGTCGGTCTTTTGTTTTGCTATTGCATGAAAGAGAGGCACTATGTTTCTATGCTGTCAAAAACTTCAGCGTGTGCTCTGCGTGTGGTGCAGAATAGATGTGTACCCTGGGGCGGGAGTTGCTTCACTGTGTGTGATGCACCAGTGGAAGTATAACTTGTGTTTGTGTGGGCATTGTAAATTCCAAATGTTGCAAATGATGAAAACAAATAGTGTAGGTTTTAGCTGGGAAGGAGTGTTATGCAAAGAGGCCTTTGTTGTTACCCCTTTTGAAATGAGAGGCAATGGGGTTTGTGCAAGATAGATAGCAATTGAGGCTGTCAGGTGATGCAAGTTAGCACATAGGTTGGTTCTGTCCAGCTGTCCTATGCAGAATTATTTTTCAGTTCAGTATGACAGTTGAGGTAATACTTTTCATCATAAATCCTTTACTTCTGAGTGCTCCCCCAGTGTTAATGGGGGCTTGATGTTGTGCTTCTTAATGGTCCAGATTGTTTTGAAATGCACACAAAACCAGCATTTACTTTTGTTATAGGCATAAAAAATTTGATTTAAAAGAGGTTTTTGAAACCAGTTCAAAGAGACATATTTGAAGACTGATTTAAAAATAGCTGTTGTTTTTTTATCTTGTTGGTACATAGCACTTAATTGTTTTTCTCTTACAATTCAGTAAGAATAGGAGCATTCAAACATTCACATATGTCAAAGAATAGATTTGTTTCACTGTGTTTCATATATGCTAGACTAACAGGACATACAGACTTGAATATTTATGTTGAAAAGAACTTTTGTTACTGTAAATTGACTCAAGGTAAATACCATTTTATCAGTATTTGGGGTTTAGGTTTTGACCTTAATTGTTGAATCATGTGCTGTCCTTGGTATATGATAAACGTACTGATGAAACTTTTCTTTGGACCTGTAATATAAAATGTTTTAATTCACTTTCAAAACATCACCTGTGATATCATAGAATCATAGAATGTTAGGGATTGGAAGGGACCTCGAAAGATCAAGTCCAATCCCCCTGCCAGAGCAGGAATGCCTAGACTATGCCACACAGGAACGTGTCCAGGCAGGTCTTGAATGTCTCTGGAAAAGGAGACTCCACAGCCTCTCTGGGCAGCCTGTTCCAGTGTTCCGTCACCCTCACTGAGAAGAAGTTTCTTCTCGAGTTTAAGCGGAACCTCTTATGTTCCAGTTTCAGCCCATTACCCCTTGTCCTATCAGTGGTTGTCACCGAGAAGAGCCTGGCTCCATCCTCGTGACACTCACCCTTGATATATTTGTAAACATTAATGAGGTCACCCCTCAGTCTCCTCTTCTCCAAACTAAAGAGCCCCAACTCCCTCAGTCTTTTCTCATAAGGGAGATGCTCCACTCCCTTAATCATCCTAGTTGCCCTGTGCTGGACTCTCTCCAGCAGTTCCCTGTCTTTCTTGAACTGAGGGGCCCAGAACTGGACACAGTATTCCAGATGGGGGTCTCACCAGGGCAGAGTAGAGGGGAAGGAGAACCTCTCTCGACCTACTAACCACCCCCCTTCTAACACACCCCAGGATGCCATTGGCCTTCCTGGCCACAAGGGCACAGTGCTGGCTCATGGCCATCCTGCTGTCCACCAAGACTCCCAGGTCCCTTTCCCCTACACTACTCTCTAAAAAGTCATTCCCCAACTTATACTGGAACCTGGGGTTGTTCCTACCCAGATGCAAGACCCTACATTTACCCTTGTTATATTTCATTAAATTTTTCCCCACCCAACGCTCCAGCCTGTCCAGATCTTGCTGGATGGCAGCACAGCCTTCTGGTGTGTCAGCCACTCCTCCCAGCTTGGTGTCATCAGCAAACTTGCTGATAGTACTCTCTAGTCCCTCATCCAAGTCATCGATGAATATATTGAATAATACAGGCACTCTACTGGGTACAGGTCTCCAACCAGACTCCGCCCCATTGACCACAACTCTTTGGCTTCTTCCCCTTAGATCACAGCTTTTTTTTTTTTGCATTAACGTAATGCATATAACATAGAACATGTACTTTAATGCTGACTTACCTTTATATTGAGAAATGGTGTGATAAATATTTGCATTACATTGACCAAATTTATGAAGAACAAAGAATCCTTTAACTAGTCTAAATATAATCACTGGGTGGTTTTGACAGATGGTTCCAAACAGCTTTAATATAATAGCAGCAGTGTGTGCATGGAGTTCGTAGGAAGTGAGTCTGTGGTCTACAGTGCGTTTTGTCCAAGAAAGTAAGAACATAGCTGGCAAATATAAAAACCTACTTAAAAAAATAATGGTGTGGAAAATGGCTCTGGTTGTGGTTTTATGTCGCTTAAAGAATTAAAATAACTTCTAGTGATGCTGCCTGCAGTTTATTTTGGTCTTCTGATAGTCTGCAGTAGGTTTATTTTCTGACCTTTTTTTTTTAAAAAACTGAAAAAAAAAGACTTTTTAGGGCTTTATTTTTGCGACTGCTTATGATCATAGCCATTGAACATCCATGGTTACTCTGCTGAGAATATTTATCTCCTTGTTATCATCGTATCCTTTACCGTGTTCTAGTAGCTTTCTAGGAGAGAAGCCTGACCTCTGATAAAGTGTTAAGCTAGCCTTCCAGTCTTCACCAGCTTTATACTTTTGTGGAATACATCTTGAATTATATTTTGACAATGAGTAATAGTCTGCACGTTCAGAAATATTTCCAGCATTTGTCGGATTATACTGTAGCATGTGTTTTACATTTGTTAAACTCAATCTTTAAATTTTTGCCTCATGCTGCCCACAGAGCTATTTTACAGTGTGTGTGGTGCAATGAAAGGTGATAATTTGGCAGCTTTGTTGTGTCCATTTCCAGTAATTGTTGTTTAGCGTTTGTAGCATTAAGTTAATATTCCTTTATTAGCAACACCAGGACACAGATCCTGCTCTGCCTGTGCTCTGCTGCTGCCTGTAGTTGCAAACAGAAGAAATAGTTTTCTGCAGTACCCATTCACTGCATACAGGTAGAGGCATAAAATTAACGGTATTCTATTCTACTCTGTAATGTTTTCTGTATTTGGGAGGATTAGAAGATTTATTCCTACTGCTGTCCTCAGGTTAGCTGTTTTCTCTAGTACGAGTGTATCCTGGCTGTGCCGGGACAGTGTGGTATGTGTTGGAGCTCTTGATGGATGATTTTATGCTGTGGCTACGTGTTTAAAATCATTGATACTTCCATTTGTGCCTCTTGCAGACAAAATGTAGGTGTTGTGTATTCTCGTAAAAGGTGTTGCACCGGTGTACACTGCATCATCATTGCAACTTTTGCACGGTGTTTGGGTGTGCATGCTGGTAAGTCAGTCTGACTTGGAGTCATTCTAACTGTCTCCTTGCGTCGTTTCGAAAGATGTGGAAAAGCTTGAAGCCTAACTCTTCAGATAATTTTGCTTTTAATATGAGGCTTAGACACCATAATTAACAATATAAAGCTGAACAGTTCTTATCACAGCTTGATCTAAGTTTCTGTATGTATAGGCTCAAAGTGTTAACACTGTGAACTTCAGTTGGCAAAGTTTCATCACATTGCCATTTGTGGGTTTACACCACGTTAGCTTCAGTACCGTATTTCTTGTGCTTGGAAAATATGGCTTGAATTTGCGCTGTTAGGATTTTGAAGTTTGGTCTGGCTTTGTTTTCTGGCTGCAGAAGCTCCCTCTATGTATCCATGAACCTTACTCTTGTTTAGTGGAGTCGGTTGGAGAGACCCTTTTCTTCATCATTATTAGGAAAATATTAATAACAGGAGTTGATAATTCTTAGTCCCCTCAAGGTATGATTAAAAACATGTTGGTTTTTTTTTATTGGGGATGAATTTTAGGGCTTTTAGCCTGACCAAATTGAAAGTGTATACCTGAGGAGCCTCCCTCTGTTCCTGCCAATTCTGAAGTATGTGTGCGCGTATGAAAGAAAACCAATTTATGTGGTTTCGGGGTATGTAAAGTTATTGAAGAAAGAATCTAGCAAATGAGAATGCTGTTTTAGACTTGCGCCTCCAAAATTAAGTGCTTGCCTGACAGTTTGTGAATGCTTATGGAAATGTTTGTGTATGTTTTAGAGACTTTGAAGAGTTGAAGCTATGTATTTTTCCTGTCATTGCCTTTAATAGGCAGGCATAACGACTATAAAATGCATAATTTTTAGGCATTGAGTTATCTGTTGTGGCTAACAGTCTTGTGCAGCTCCCCTTTTTTTCTTTTTTTGTGTGTGCATACAAAACTTAATCTTGTTGGGTTAGATCTTGAGTTGCAAATTAGTGTAGACAGTGGCTGTAACCTCTGCTGCTGGTAATGCTTGCTACAACTCCCATGACTACTGGAAATTTGAGACTTGTTGACTCCTTTTGGGTACTGGCAATGACTTGGTTTTGCATAGATTACTGGTTCTCTGTATCACTCCCTTAGTGAAATGTGAATCCTTTGATCAAAAAGGGAACTGCACTTTTTAAAGAGTTTTGCTATTGACTTTATTAGTCAAAGCTTAGCCCTGTTGTTTCTGAACCAGCACATAATTTCAGCAACAGAATAAAGTTAAGGGCAGACAAGTAATGCCAGTTGGCAACCTGATCTATTTTAGTATATGATAGAACTGTCTCTTTTGTTTTAAATTGCGCAGATTGTGTGAGGAGTGACTTCAGAGCAAGTAGTCACATTTTAGCCAGTTAATAGAGTAGTAGATATGTTGCTTTGCATTTCTTTGAATTCATAGCCAAGCTGGACCTGAAAGAAGTGTGCCTGAATTTAGGTGCCAGGTCCATGGTAAACTGGCTTCATTGAAGAGAGTGCTCTGTTCATTGAAATGCTTCCTGGATGTCATAAATGGATAAATACATCACAGCAATTGAAGTGTGGACTTTTAACCCTTCAAATTGTAAGGACTGATCACACTACAGGTCTGATCACACTACATACATAAATTCCACACTTGCATTAAACTTCACTCCAACTTAAACCTTGATTTTGGAAGTAGCTGTCATGACTAATGATTTTTGAGTAGAAAAGTTTCCATTGTTATTCCTTAAACTAAACTCAGGGAGGTATTTACAGTCATGTCTATTGTTGACTTAAATGTGTATGTTTTGAGTAATTTTGAGTGACTTATGAGCAGTGGTTTAGCACACATAATTTATTTCAATGGAAGTATGCATAATTGTTAAACTTATTGCACTATCAGCTTAGCATTGGAAAAAATTGTTATTAGTACAGTAAAATTTCAGACATCAAAAGTAGTATATGGAATTAAACAAAGAAGATGAACCAACATGAACACCCAGCTTTTTGTGCATTAGTGATGATAAATCAGATGAAAAGCTGAGCTGGTTTTGTGTAATTAAATCATGATTTTAAATTGTTTGGGACTTTATGGACTTCTGTAAGAGAAATAAATCAGTTGACCTGCAAAAGCTTCTCTTAAATTTCAACTTTCTTGGGAGATTTTTAGTAGTCATTTAAAAAAAATAATGCAAGGAATTAAATGAATGTATTGTTAAACGAGGTGAAGAGCTAGTATTTTTTCTTTATTTTCTAGTTTATTTAAGAACCTTTGTTACGATCATATATTATCTCAAACCAGACCGCAAGCATTTTATGAGCTAGATAACTGAGATAGTGTACATAGATTAGGCCAGTGCAAGAAGCTTTTTTAAAATCAAAAGTTAAAGGAACAGTCAGATTAGCACATGAATTTCTAAACTAAACAACGATTTTACAGGAAATCAAGAAACTGTTTTTTTTTTTTTTCCCTGTATCTATTTCAGTGTATTTAGCTGCTTATGAACTTGACTATAACTTACATACTTCCAGATATTAATTTATGGCACATTGTCTTTAGCTGCAGACCTGTCTGGCGAAAAAAAACATTTTCAGTATCAACAGGTATTTTGAGTGTTGCTTTCTTTAAAAATACCACAGGTCTATTTAAAAATAGACCTGCTTGTGGTCTCACTTTTGAAGTGATGCTGCTGGATGGTGTGTATTTTCATGCTCATGTCTTTCACCTGTGTTTCTTACAGGAACTGAATGATCTGCAGCGAGACCCACCAGCCCACTGTTCAGCTGGACCTGTTGGAGATGACTGTAAGATCTTCATAGTACACTGTCGCATTTCTTAACCCTTTTTGATTAAGAAAACATTTGGAAAATCTCTGATTGTTATATGTTTTTTACTTCCAGTGTTTCATTGGCAAGCAACAATTATGGGACCTGTAAGTATATAATTCATGCCCCTTAAAGTAGACCTTGTTTCTCTGTTACTGAAGGATTCATTTGGGTTTCTGTAAACATGGCAATCAAATTCAACTGTGCTGTGTATAGATTAAAGATTTAGGGTGGGATTGTTATTTTCTAGTAGTCTGGTACTAGTTTCTTTCTGCAACTGTTCAAAAATCTGTCCTCTTCATGAAGTTAGGAGTGCTTAATTAGTCAACTGCAATGTTTGGATTGGTGGTGTGAGCTTTAAAGTGAGAAGTTTACTTTTCAGAGATGTTCATTTAAATTCTGGAAGATTCATCCATCTGAAAGGAGGAAGAGTGGGTGTAATCCAGTGTTAAAGTTGGTAACTGTAAACAAGAGTGGAGTTGCACAGGGTGATTTTATGGATTTTAGATAGAGTTTATTTGCTGGCTGTGATGTGACTTTGGCAAAAACAGATGGCTTCTGTGAACTGTAGGCCAGCAACTGCAGGTACTTTGGGTTTCTGCATAACAAAGGCCTGCTTTCCTTCCGTTCAGAGAGACCTCTAAAAGACAGCTTTTATGACTCTTGTCAAGGAGAAGACATAAGAAATGACAATAAAGCTTAAGAACAAAGTTTTAAAGGAAGACAAAAGGTTTTAGCAAAAAGAAAAAAAGAATGTGACCTGAGGGAAGGGGTGTATATTAGTGTGATGGCAAGGAGTTTGTATTCCTAATGTTTTCCTTTTGGATTTACTAATTCGAAGAGTTGCGTTCAGATGGTAAGCTGAATCATTGTGCTAATTGAAGGTTCAGGACAATGCTTAATCCGTTAAGATGCAGCATCACATGGTGGAGAAAAGTGGAACTGTGTCCTCTTTGAGAGTCTTCCTGTGTTTTCAGCACAGCTGCTCTGAAGCAGTGAAAGAGCAGCAACTGGTTTGCCAGTGATATGCTGGAGTCTGTTGTTCCAAGGGCCCAGCAGCAACTGGGACCGTCTGTAGCATACCATGCTGTTGTCATTTTTCTTTAACAACTGTGTTTTCACATACAAAGTCATACCAACCGTTGCCCTTCTGTGCTACTTAAAGGTAAATGACAAAACAGCAAAGAAATTAAGAGTTAACAAAAGCTTATGTACGATTGCCGCCAACAATGTCTCAGTCCTGAATGACTCCTGATGACCTGAGTAAGGGAAATGGTAGCACATAAATCCTGACTTAAATGCTGTTTTTTCTTTCAGCTTGCAGTTCACCTTTCATATTCTGTAGTGCGAAATACTCTTCTCTTTGCTTCAGCTTCCTCAGATTTCTCTAGTTAAGGATAAGAATGAGCATCTCTTGACAGCCGTTCTCAGCCACATCAGCTGAGATAAAAGGAACACCATCAGGATATTAATCTTTTATCTTGATAACAGAAGGAGATAAGGATGCATGTCCTGTATGTTTCTTGATGGCCTCAGGGAAGCATAGGACTAAAGGTTACCTTCAGAATTCACTCTCTGTGTGTCACATTAGGGTAACCTCTTCTCCTGTCTACAGAAAACACAGTGTGATTTCACTTTGCCTTCTTGCTGACACTGAACTCATCTTCGGCTTATTTTAACTTTGACAAATCCCTTTAGTATGCATGCAAGCAGTCCTTTCAAACCTAATTGCAAGTACAGTGGCAATCTCTTCTGATGTTACCTAATGCTGACTTCTTAGCAATACTATATATAACCTACCTTACGTGGCAATGCTGTCTGCATTTTGATTGTCTAAGACAACATGTCTTAGTGGACCAGTTGTAACTTTGCCTCTTACATTCATCTCCAAAACTGTTATTTTTTGCTGATTTCAAAGGTAAATATTTTATTGAAAAAAGGCTACCTTTGCTTCCATAAGCAAACCGAAAAACTTGATCTTCTGCAGCTTTACTGAGATTGAATTCCTGTGTTGCTGTTTAAAACTTACTGAGTAGTGAGAAAGGTTCTCTTCTCCTTCCCTTAATCAGAAATGGCAGCACCACTCTCTATCATTAAGCATTGAGACTTCCCCTCACTTCTCTAGTTGATAAAAGCGAAAGATTTCCTCAAACGATGACTGCAACAAAGTTATTTCTATTAATTGTGTGCAACCTGGACGTAAACCTGTGCACATGTTCTCTAACAAAATGCATGTTCACAGATTTGTACAGGTCACAAAGATGTTGTGTGTTTTAAAACTCCCTGATGTCATCATGATCAACTGAATTATGTTGGAAAATCCTACTCTTTGCATCTGCAAAGAGAAACCACTTCTGAAGGTAAGTATATTTGTAGCTTAAGGCTGGAGGAGGATCAGAGCAGCTGTGGTGGTGCACAGAGACAGGACTTGGAAGACCTGCTCTGGGTTTTGTATTCCCCTTGGCGTGGTGGAGCTCCTGGATCAGCGGATTTGTAGCTCCACCAGTCAAACACTGCTCCCTCCCTATCTCTCCCCAGGAAGGGCAGCACTCAGTAGTAGCCATGGTTGGCTCTACTGTAGCTCTGCAGGCCCGTGGAAGGGTCCGGTTCCCTCAGTGCCTTCCCAGTACACAGCCCATGGTGGGCAGTGGCCCATAGCGTGAGCTGTGTACTGGGCAGAAAACGGATTTTCTAAGATACTCACAGCTTTGGGAGGTTATCTGTGTTCAGAAGGGAAGCTCCAAAACAACTGAAATGTATTAATGTGGTTTGTTTGTTTTGTTTTTTTCCCCAGCCTGATAGTGCGTATCAAGGGGGAGTATTTTTTCTCACAATACACTTTCCAACAGACTATCCTTTCAAACCACCAAAGGTATGTCCATTCAAAACTTAAGAGTTTTTTGGTCAAAGCTTTGTTTCTGTGTCTTAGTTCTTCGAGGCTTGATTTTGGAAGTCTAAACCAGAAAGGCCAGCACTCTAGAGTATGTGTTCATAGTGGATGAATAGATCAGACTGTACAATAAATTATATTGACAGATCTGGAATGACGGAAACTGAAGAAATGACGTTAAGGATTCCAAATGTCATAAACATAACTTGTTTTTTTATTTACTACTTTTATTCTAGATTGCTTTTACAACAAAAATATACCACCCAAACATAAACAGTAATGGGAGCATTTGTCTTGATATCCTGAGATCACAGTGGTCACCAGCTCTGACTATATCTAAAGGTAAACTCGCGTATTTGCTAATGTTTTGGTGAAAAGCCATGAAATGTCATTGCGCGCTTTTGTGTATGACTGCACTAAGGGTGGCAGTGGGAACTTGTCCTTCATGTTATAGAAGTGTCATATTCCGCTGGAATTCTTAATGATCTGAGATCTCGTGTAGTTTATTTGGAATGTCACACTGAGTAATATTTTATGTGCATGGCAGAAAAATGTTCTGAAACAAGTTGGGTAAGATAATAAATGTGCAATTAGCCTGAAATGCAGCTTCTGTGTTGTAGCTGACTGTGCACGCAGAACTGAGGAGAAACTGGTGAGCAGAGCTTCAAAAGCAAATTAATTTGAATGTAAATGGAAAAGCCTGATACTGACATGTGTGGGCTTACCTGATTCCATATTGATGGCTCTTTGGGTTGCCTGAGCATCCTTGTGTGGGCTAAGGTCTTAATTACACTTTATTTTAAGATCAGATAGATTGTTCTGGTTTACCTTCCTCTATAAGATGACTGTTTTAAATTGTAGCTGCTTTCAAAGTCATGAGTAAAAGATTTATTAAAATATTCCAGTCCTGTAGTTAAGCTTTCTCAAGTTGAACACTGTAGATTTTTGGAAAGTTGAGGTTACAGTTTAGCAGTTCTTTTGTGGTAGGTATTCTGTGTCACTTCAAAAGCTGCTTAAAATGTGGGTGCTCTCATTGTTTTTTCTCACCCATCTTCAGAATGCTTACGCACACTTATAGTCATGTTACAGAAAGGTCTGGTGACTCAAAAGGTTAAACAGTATCACATCTTACTTATGTGCTTGAGAGCTCTCTAAACCATGTGTCTTTTTTTAGAATGGTGTCATTGCGTTCGGTGTACAGGCAAGGAAAAAAGTGTTAGTCGCTGTCCAATGGAAATTGCTCGAGGTTAACTAAACTCTAGGTTTAATACTGTTTACTCAAGTAGTTGCTGAAGACATGCATTGTTACTTGTGCGTAACTGGTATCAACTTTTCACAGAAATTGGTTGTTTTATTGCCGAGCAAAAATTGGTTTGTTTCTAGTTATTTAGAATGTATTTAGCAAATGAAAGTTGACACATATCCTGTTTAACAGTTGGTATTTTTTACAACTGAAAACTAACTTTTTAGATCTTTAGCACTATTCTGTCTTTACTTGCTGAGGGTTCCTTCAGTTATAAAGCGGAATGGCCTGCTGGTCTTACGTGTTCTGATTTGACATGCTTTTAACATGCTTGCACGTTGTATGTTTCATAAACTGGAAATTAGATTGATGGCTTATGAAAGTTTTTCCTTTATAGTTTTTGGTTTACTGAATCAAGGGATTACAACATACTGATAGCACCTCTGATTGGTGTGACTAAAGTATTCTAACTCAATTTTCTAATATTACTGATGTATTTAGCACTTAATGAAATATACCGGTACTAAGTGGCCAAGCTTGCTACAGCTGAAAATAGGTGTTAGTCCAGGCTCTTTGGTAACAAGACAAAAAAGCAAGCGGGGGAAAAAAAGCCTCTTCTACAGCATATGCTTATGGTAGCAACAAATTCCCTCTTGCAGCACATTTAGAATTGTTGACCTGTGTACTTATGAATTCATATTAGTTCTGAATATAAAAATAGAAATTTCCTGAAAAGTATGGACTGAAAACATTAGAAAAATCAAACATCCTTGGTTCAATACCATGAAATGAATGTGGAATTATTACTGAATACCTGCATGTAATGCCAATGAAGTGTTTTCCCCAAATGGAAGTCACACTTAAATGTTCGTAGGAAGGAGAAAATAACGGTCAGCCCAGAAATGGAGAAAGATACGCACAAATGGAGTACTGCATGGCAGTGTAATATTGACAGTATTCATTAGCTTAAATAATTGTAGGTGGAAGGGCTTAGTTTGGTCAAATGTTGATAGGTTAACTATGTAGTCCATTTAATGTTCGTAGCTTAAAATATGGGAATAAGACCATGACAAAAGGTACAGGTCGATGGGTTACAAGTTCTCTAGGCTAGTATAAGGTGTTTTTACTTAAGACCTAGCAAAATGATGCTGTATAAACATTTCTCAGCGGAACTGCTGTGTGAAAACTTAATACTAATATGCATTCTCTTTCCAATCTTCCTTCCACCAATCTCCTTCAGAATATTGGAATATATTAAAAGATTATAGAAATAAAGTAAGCTAACTTGTTTAATCTAGTGTCTCTTTTATTTAGTTTTATTGTCCATATGCTCCTTACTTTGTGATCCTAATCCAGATGATCCGTTAGTACCGGATATTGCACAGGTCTACAAGTCAGACAAGGAAAAGTGAGTATAACATAAACATAATTGTGTGTGGTACTTGCAGATAGTTATCTGCTGTGCACCTTCTATTGTAACTGTTAAAGATACTCTTCTCATAGATTTCTACAGGATTAGATTTTTAAATCTTGAAAATGCTGATCAGCAGAGTGGCAAGCAGAAAACCCCAGGTGTACATTACTGTTGGATACTCACTCATTTTTTGTACTTAGTCACATAAAACCTTCACACTCATTTATGTGTCATCTTCATATTCACTGCATGAAAAATAATTTCCCGAATAGGACTTATTTGTTGCTGCTGTCATCCTCTGGTTGCACAACCTATGCCTTTAGTAAGACGTTAGATACAAACAACAAACATAGCTTCTGACACCGTTTTATGAAGGTGGGGTAGACTAATATTCAGCTCTTTGTAGTGCTAAGAACCGTTGTCACATTGCAATTTGCAGCATCTTGCAGACCCAAGAACCTTTTTTACTTTCTGGAACAGCCATAGAACTTGCAGGAAGTTTCTGATCTTGGGAAGGTAACATGGACACACATAACTTAAGTATTACATGCTTCTGGGCCAAACTTGCTTTTGATTTGAGGAGTTTTAACTCTAAAAGCAGTCTACTGACTGGAACATCTGTTCTGGAGTCTTTTACTTGTAGTGCAGAACCACATGAACTTCCCGAAGTTCAGTTTTAAGGCTTGCTGACTTGTTGTATGTGACTTCTGAGGAGGGTTTCGAAACTGTGTCTTAGAACTACGTACGTGGCTGAACCCTCACAATGTCACGACAGGATTTAGAGCTCACTAGCAAGCCTGGTGCTTTGGCCATCGTGGTGTTTCTTTCCAGAGCACTACCTCTCTAGAGCGAATCGTCTGAGTGCTCAGACTTCCAGTAGTGGCATCTGTGGATATCTGAGCAAAGTGATGCATCAGCTTCTGAAGAGTTGCAGCTGTGGGTGGCAGAAAACTTGGGTCCTTTATTCCACAGATTACACTGCATGATTTCCAAAAGATTTTATGGAGGAAATATTACTTGTGTGAGATATTTCTGTCTTTGCTGCTTTCTGCCCATATATCAGCTACCTGCTTCTCCTGGGCTTACAAACTTGAAAAACTTTATGCATGGCAAAGGTTACAGAATCGGTGATCCAGGAAGGAAATACTATTTTGCTTACCACTGGCAGATTTTGTTGAACTCTGCTGCTCTAGGTGTTTTCAGCACAATTCAGGATGTAGTCTACAATCTATCAGCATGGCCTGAACTATCTTCTCTAACAGAATTTTTGCACCTGAGGATTTTCTAGGTGTGTCAGGGATTAAGAAAGACTGAAACATAAGACCAATTTAGGATAGTTACAGGGAGTAGGAGTCTCTTAAGGTTTTTCCAAATACTTCCAGTCCTAATTTGCGAAGAATGGAATAACCTTCCCAAAAATCAGTCTGCCACAAATTTTTGTATGGCCTTGACAATAAATTAAATAGTTACAGCCATGCAGCACATTCTTAGACAGCCTGTTCACCACCGCTGTTTGTCTGACTTCTTCAAGCGGTGGAAAAGGATATGGATTTAGTTTGGGGCAGGCTTTTTATCCTTGGTGCTTAAGCTGCTTTTCAGTAACGTTGCTGTTAACTGTTTTAATTGTTTGATACCCTCCTTCAGATTCTGGAGTATGTTTGTGATATCCAGAATTTTTGACTTTGTGGTTAACTGACTGAGAAATCGTTTGGCACTTACTTTTTTAGTACTGAGCCTTTGAAGACTTCTTGCAATGCATGCTCATGGCCTGTGGTTCTCTCTAAGAATTAATTAAATGGCCCTTTTCTCTCACAACTGTCGGTTTGATGTCTGATACAATCAAATCATGTAACTCCAAACTGAGGGTGTTTTGCCTCAGCTTCTCCCTGTTTGTATCTCAGTTTTTGTCCACCCATTTAATAATAGGGACTTCAGCTGTTGTGCCTCCTGTTGGTGAAGGAAGTGAATGAGAGATGTTTCTCTATCTCCAAAACTCAAAATTTAATCATTGTGAGAGAAAGTGAGGGAAGACTTGCAGAGTAGCATATTCTTAAGAAGAGAACCAGTTGGTACATGAGCTGCTAAACTGATATTAAAAAAACAATTTAAAAACTTGTCAGCATTTTGTCTGGAGGACCCAGAAGAAAGTGAATCTAGTCTGGAGTGGAATGTAACAAATGTAAGCACCAGAGGGGAAGTTATTGACTGACTGAGAACATTTACCTTTGGGAATGCTAATCAGCTTTGTACCAGAAGCAAAAGGCCCAGAACTTAAAATCTAGGGGGAAAAAAATCATTTCAGAAAATTTTCCTTTCACATTCTGAAATGCAGATGGCAGTGCAGAATGGAGGGGAAAAAAAACCCAAACCCAAACAAAACCACTGTGCCTTCTATCCCCAGCCTTTCCAAAACCAGTTAATTGTGCTGAATTTAATGTAAGGTAAAATGTGTGAACTTTGTCAGGCTGTTAATAGCACACATGTTTAGGAATAATTGACAGTAAATTCCTGTTAAGGTACAAATAAGGGAACAAGTTGTGAAATGCAAATGAGGTGTGCACAATGATCAGCATTTTAATACAAACCTGCAAGATTAGTTTTGAGCCTAAATAGCTTTGGGTAACTGAATGTCCAGTGGGCGTATGTTTCTTGGTTTTCAGACTATTTTAACATTATTTGAATCAATGCTAAGAGGTGAAAAGCTCAATTATGTTTGTATTAAGTAAATTTGCGGCCATTGTCAGTGTATCACTAACGGCTCTTCATTGTAATGCCTTCTTTCTGCACGTACAGATACAACAGACATGCAAGAGAATGGACTCAGAAATATGCAATGTAAACTCGTGAAGACTTTTTCATATACCACAAAGTACTGTAAATTCTAGGGTTTTTTTTCAAAATTAAAAGGAAATGGAGCACAGTTTACTGTTACAATGTGTCATGATGCCCCTTGAATTTTTTTCACCCATTTAAGTGTGTTTCTGGAGCAAAGTAGAACAAACTTCCAAAAATAAACTTATGACTGTGATAAGAGTATTTGTCCTCTTTGTATGCTTTGCGGAAGACATTTATTATGTTTTTGGCATTTTTTTAAAAGTTGGACATCTGCATTTTCAGACTATGAGATCCGTAATGCAGTTGTAAAGCAACCAAATTACTTTTGTGGGAAAAAGTAGCTGTTTTTATGTGATGAATACTGTATGTGTGTCCTTAAGTACGTTGTCAGTTTCATAAGTGTGTTCAGATTTCATTTTGTTAGTTCACTTATATAATTTGTAGGGGTTTTTTTTACTGTATAGACTTATTTTATTTACTATGTAAGTCATTTCATTTTAGACTTACTTGCTTGTGCACAGTATTGACAAGTTACAACTGCTAGTAATGAAAGTAATTGGAGTATCCCACCTGTTAGGGTATTCGAACGACTGACTGCAGATTCCTTAAAACCTAAAATGATCTTTGCACTGTAATTCTTTGTACGCTGATTTTTGAGAAACACTTGGGTTTGATTCTGTTGCATACTTGACTTAATTTTATTGCAATGTGAACTAATTGCACTGCTACTTAGAAAGATATGTAACCGTTTTGTTGCTATTCACAACTGATTTTTCTCATGTGGGCAACATAACACTATCACAGACCTTTTACAAATCTAAATGTAGCCTTTTCCATATAAATAAAATGCGTTTTCTACTACTTGTCTTGGCTATTTTTTAAAAAAACCAAAACTTGTATCATATTAAAGTGCTTGTTCTAACATTAGAGAGTCAAAGTATTGAGCGTGCATGTGTCTTGTAGATAAAAGGGAAAATAAAGCCATCGCATACTACTTAGAAGGGCATTGCAATTTTTACGCTAGCTTTAGCCTAATTTATTTAGCATGCTGTGCTCATTGTTTTATATAGGATTTCAGCCAGTTTAATGACATGTTTCATCTATATTCATTTATGGAAGAAATACCACAAGTGTTGGAACATCTAACACTTTGGTTAAGGTGGCCTATTTGCAGTAGCAGAATGCTTCCGACTATGCATGTGGAAAACCAGTAGTGCTGGAGAGGGGCAATTTTTTCTTATAAAGTAGATTAAAAGCAGAAAAACCATTAATTTCCTACAGTATGTTCTTCTCGGATATCAGAAAATAAAAATGTCTAACTAGTGACTTGCAGTTGGGAAACTTGTCATCATAAAATACATTTTTTAAGACAACAACTTTTTTTTTTTTTTTTGCTGCAGTGAATGCCAAACTGGAATTTGGGCTGTGGGTGGGAAGCATGCACAATAGGAACTTCTATTCATGCAGGTGGAATATTGTTACGTTCATGCTTGTTGACTTACCCACTCAAACGCAAAAGGTCGTCACCTATGGGAGAATGCCCCTTCTGTGCTGATGGTTTTATCTCTGATGTAATGACTTTTGAAACAAACACTTCACGGCGAGTGGCTCTGTTAATCTTAAAACACCCTTGTTAAGGCTGTGAGCCGAATCCATGTGGGGCGTTTTGTTGCTGAGTGCTTTGTTATACTGGAACTAGGACAATGTAGCTAGGAAGGCAAAGCCATGGTTTATACTTATTGCTAAAACGGTGGTAGAAAACTTTGACCATCAGAATGTGTTCCCAGAGCTTTTATTTTTTCTAGATGAGTAGTGACATGTTTGCACTAGACGTTATTTAAAATGTTTGCAATATCTGTATTGAACTGTGTGAAGTTGGAAATTTGACTTGAGTCTTGGAATACTCTCTTCTGGTTTACTGCTTTGTCTTAGGGATGGTTTGAAAATGTTTGTACTTCAACCGGTGATTTTTCTGCTGTGTGCCAAGCAGGCAGGAATGACTTTCCATCACAGTGCACGGCCAGCAGGATGATCAAAGACAAGTAAGGCATTCTGCGTGCAGCGTTATCTAAAGACTCAAAAAAACAAATGCATGTCTTGTTGAACGTGCTGTTCTAGAGGCATGAAGTTAAGTCTGATTCCTCCTAGCGGCTCAGCCTTTCTGCTTATGAACTGACAGGAGAAATAAATACACTGTACAGTCTTGGAGAGAATTGGTTGGATTTCCGTAGGGAGATCAACATCCCTGCTCCTTTGTCAGAGCCCCTCTGTTAATGCGTTTTACTTAAACGCCGTTTCAAAGGGGTACTCCCTCCTGTGCTGTTCGCTGTGATGGAAAAGACTGACATCATCGCTGCAGCCTTTTTTTACTCCCCCGCCTGCTGTTCCAGGCCGGCGGCCACCCTGCGGGCTCTGCCTGTGACACACCCGCAGCCAGAAGCTGGGGATGGCGAGGAGGTCGGGTGGAACTGCTGAGGGGGTTTGGCCGCAGCCCATCAACTTCTGCTTCTTCCCTTTCTGAGCTCCGCGCTGTTCGCCGCCCGCACGTGTGACCGGCGGTCTTGCACAATAAACATGGAAGGATATACTGTCATGAAGCTCGTGTGCCTCTTTTAAAGGCTGCTGCCCTGCGTGCGTCTGCTTGGGGGGGGTGTCACCGGCGGCGTTGAACTGCCGGGCAGGGGACGAGGGTGGGGGTGGGGCGCTGGGGGCAGCGCCCGCCGCGGGGTCACCTTGGCCGCGGCTTTTCCCGCCGAGGGGGCGGGGCGTCTGCCCTTCGCCCCGCCCACCCCCCTGCTTACGTCACGGCGCCGGGCAGCCAATCGGCTCGCGCAGAAGGCCGCTCTCCCGGCGTGCCCCTTGCGCGCGCAGGGGGGGCTGGAAAGATGGCGGCGGCGTTGGCGCTGCTGGGCCGGGCCGCGGCCCTCGTTACCGGCGCGCAGCGGCTCCTCAGGTGCCGGCGGGGCGGGGCGGGGCGGGGCGGGGCGGGGCGGGGCGGGGGGGGCTCCCGGACCGCGTGTGGGAGTCTGCATCCGTGCGTGCGAGGGGTCGGCCCTGCTCGGCGGGGCGAGGGCGTGCGCAGGGCCTGCCGTGCCGCGGCGCGGCGGTAACGGTGGGTGCGGTTGTGTGGCAGGGTCGGCGGCGCGGCGGAAAGGTGCCTCTCCGCGGGGATCGGCTCTGCGGAGCCCCCCAAGAAGCCGCTGACGGCCTATTTCCGCTTCGTGAAGGAGAACCATTCCGCGTTCCGGCAGAAAAACCCAGGTACGAGGGCCCCGAGCGGGAGGGCCCGCGGTCGGCCTGGCTGGGCCTAGGGAAGCGCCGGGTCTTACCGCGTCAGAGCGCCGAAGGTTTTGTGTCAGAGCTCCTGACACCTTGAGTGCGGTGTTTTCCCTTCAGGCTGTGTGATGTAAAAAAGAAAGAACTGGAACAAAATGTTGTTCAGTAACACCAGGCGTCACGAAGCAGCTGAAGTACATTACTCTGACCAAAACCTCCTTCTTACCTATAGCGCTGTGCAAACAAATTCGGTATCACTGTACTCACTGCCCGTACGCGTGTCGCCCCGGTGTTCTCTGCTTAATAATGCAAAAATAAGGAGCATTTGTGTGTAACTTGGAAAGCGTTTGAAAAAGGAGCTTCCCTAGAAAATGCTTGTTAACGATGATTTGTGGTTTTCAGTTATTTTTAAGTCTGTGTGTGTTTGAAGGGCACCGCAGTTCATAAACGACCTGGTCTGGTGCGAAGTGTCCCTGCTCATAGCAGGGGGTTGGAACTATGTGATATCGAAGGTCCCTTCCAGCCCAAACCATCCTGACCCAAGGAGCTGTGTATAATTTTATTCTGATCCTTGGTAATTTAAAACCCCCACGTACTGCATTGCCTTGCTGTATGCAGGAGAAAAAGGGACCCTATTTATTGGAAAGCTCTATCCTGTGAATGCATTTAATTTGTTATCAAAAACTTCGTTAATAGGCAGTGCAGTCGCTCTTGTCAGAGAGCAGCAAAATGGCAAGCTGTGCCGATTTTGAAAATACTGTTTAAATGAATGTTTAAGGAGTTGTGGTGATATTGGGCAAGTCACGAGGTAAGCTCAAGTAGGGAAAACCATTTGCCACCCTGTTCTGCTTGGTAATTCAAGAGTTCAGTGGTCTGAAAGGTTGAGAGCTGAACTTGCAGAGCTTATTGTAGTTACGTGCCACACTCGTGTTTTCTACATATTTCCAAAACATAAATGACCTGCAAATAAATGGACTGTATCTCATATGCAAATCGGGAATTTGGGGTTTTCTAGTTCCGGTAGAGGGAATGTTCAAAAATAAGCTGATAACTTGTTTTCTTTTATCTTTGGCCAAGCATCATATTTTCAGAGGTTTTACGATTGATATACTTGGACTGAAACCTCTCCATCCGTCTTGATTTTCCAGAACTGTGGAAGTCAGGTTACTGATAAGAGCTTAGTTCTGCTTTTCCACTGTTGAGATGTCTGATCTTTACATTTGAGGGGGGAGAGAGGAAGATCCATTTTTTACTTTTAGTGTGAAGTCCTGTGAAGAGCTTTTAAAGATAAGGAAAAGCTTAGATCCTTTTCCCACCATGTGCAGGATTTTTATTTGGTGGGAGAGGAGGTATAATTATTATTTTTTCCCCCTTCACAAATTCAGGTCTGGCTGGAAACCTCATGCAGTGACCATAGTGCAAGAGCCAGAGTTAAAAGCCGTCAGCTGAAAGCCAGAGCAGGTTCAAGAAGCTGTAATTTTGTTTGTGGAAGAAGGGAATTTTTCTTTAACCTTCTGTTCAATAATATCTTAAATAAAGGACTTTATTAAAGCTTGAGCATATGTGCTGTATCAGGTGCGTAAGGTCACGTTATACTTCCTTTGAAAAATCTTCTTGCCAAACAAAATGAGAACTGGGAATTTTTCTTTGGGTTTCTTCCCTGGCCCGACCCCCTCCAAGTTCAGACCATCTCGTGTTGTATAGGAAAGGATCCAACTCGAAAGAAAAATAACGAAACTGCTGTGGAGTGGTAATAGCTGCCTGTCTTGAAGTGGTGCTTCAGTTTATCAATCACTGCATGTTTCATTTGAATTTGAACCAAGAGCAGGGACTCTTTCCCTTCCCAAGTATTACAGTTCACTTCAACCGCCAGAGGAAGGAGGAAAATATACAGGAAAAGGTAGTAGTGACAGCTTTCCCTGAGGGAAAAAAAAAATGAAAAAAGCTTACTGAAGATACAATACTGATTTTTTGTTTTTTTCTTGCTTTCTGATTTTAATGTACAGAAATGAACAACAGGGAGCTGGTTAAGAAAATTTCAGATACCTGGAAGGAGTTACCAGCATCACAGAAGCAGGTGAGTTTGTATCTTTTTCCTGTGCACTTAGAACACTGTGATTCTGTAATAGAGTAGTAGTGGTTGTTTACGTGGTTTGGTGTCTTCTGTGTTTTTTTTGTTTTGTGGGATGTGTTTTCATTGTGAATTTTTTTTTGAACAATAATAAAAAAGCACTCATGTGCCAAGGTTCAGACATGAAAAGTGATTCTGAAGAGAATTGGGAGTTTTGAGATACTCCGAGAAAGATATTTGGATACTTCTGCACATGACCTTTAGTATTTTTAATGTGTTGCCTGAGAAACAGCTGAGAGGGCTCTCGCTGTGTGCGGCTCTAGGGCTGAGAACCAGTACCTTGTTTTTGTTTGAGTGTTTTGTTTTTTTTGTGTGTGTGTGTGTGTGTGTGCATTGCATGTAGAACAGCGTAAGTATTGTAAAGTTGTTCTGCTTTCATGTGCATAAGTTAGGTGAAACCTCCGTGAATTTTGATGAAAGGACCAACTTTTCTTGCTGATTAGAGAGTAAACAGAGACCTTATTTACAGGTAACTTAATGCAAGTTTCATCTAATTTACTTTTTGTCATAGGTAGCGAAATTTCTTTAAGACTGGAAATTTCAAGGGATAGTGTAAAAAGAAAACCTCTGAATTGCTAATCATTGCTGAATACGAGTACCGTTTACAGGAAAGTCTTGATTGCTCTTCCTTGATTGCAGTTAGCGGTTACATCCACTTAGGAACTAACTGCAGTTTTCCAGCTGAAGTAAGACCTCTTATATCCCTTCTGGACCTCTCGCTCTACGCACCTTAGTATAAAATACGCCTCTTCGCTTGGATGTCTGAAATAGAGAACAGGATGGTGTTTTTTCTCAGGCCTACCTGAATGCTTGGTAGCTTGGCTCAGCGCTTCTTGGTGCCTCCCTACCGAGGCCGTGATTTTATGGTACTTCTGTGCTTATTACTGGCTGGTGTAGAAATGTTTGGTGACTGCAGCGCTCGAGCGCTGCGATGGATGTACACGCCTTAAGAGTAATCATTTTAACCAGCCTTCAGCTTCTCCTCCTTCTGTGGAAGGTTGTTACTGCTTTGAGCTGCGTCAGAAAATTCATCTTAGTTTATCAGATTAGCTGAAATAGTCCATGGGAAAAGCTTGGGTTTTGAATCTGACGTCCTCTGAATCTGTTCTACCAATCAAATCTAGAATCACTACGCTACGTTTACAACTGTGTTCTGGGGTGGTCTGTAATTTTTTTTTATATTAATAGGTTTGAAGCGTTAGCTTGTTTTGTGGGCAAGTGTGTCTGACTGAAAGTAGTTTAAGGCTGGTGATTGTGTGCGTTGCAGGTTTATGAGGAAGCTAGAAAGACAGAGTGGCAAAGATACGTAAAAGAGATGGCCGCATTTAAAGCACAGCTAACCCCAGCCCAGGCTGCGGCTTTGAAAGAAGAGAGGAGAATACGACTGGCAAAAAGAAGGTCATTGAGGGCAAAAAAAGTAAGTATTTTGAAGTTCAAGTTTCTTTTCTCTCAAGGAAGCTGAAGTCTGTTTGTCTGGTGAACAGAGTAGAGTAGAGGTATGTTCAGAAACATAAAAGCAACTCGCAGAACAAACAAAAAAATTAAAAAAACACCCAAAACAAACACACAACACGACAGAAAAACACAAACCCAAAAGAAAACAAATGCCTCAAAACCCCCCAGTTATTAAATTGCTGTTAAAATGATGGCTGGTGTCAGCAGTTAGTTTAGTGGCCTTCCTGTGCTTGAAGACCAGAGCTAGTGCATATCTTTGCGCTCGCAGGCGGCTTCTCTGTGCTTTTTCCTTCCTGTTCCTAAAGCTACCTGAGGATCGATAACACGATAAAAGACACTTGAACCAGCAACACTTTTTTGGTTGAGAAGACATCCAGAAGTAGCTTTTCACGGAGGTCTTGTGTGTGTTACTTCAGTGGCCCTGTTTCAAGTAGCCTTTTTTCCATCCTTTCTTAGGATTCTGCCACTTTGCTCTGTGGGTAGTGCTCATGTGTTGAATTAGGGCTGCATAACGGCCTGTCTGTCAATGTCCTTTGTTAATTTATTCATACAGATCACCTTCTCTATTCCGTTTTTACTGGTTTATATGTAAATCCTCAAGAGACAGAACCATCTGTAAAGCTACGACATTATGGTTTGTCCAGTGGCAAAATCAGTTGAAGGGGGAGTCACCTGTTGCTTGTTCATTTCTGTGAATTAAAATGCTGGTGTGACATTGCCCTCACTGGCAAAAGTGAAACGAACTTGGTTTAAAAGACCCCTTTTTAGACCAAGTTTTTAATCCAAATTATTGTCCCGATCCTTTTTTAGAGTATGGTACCGCAAAGAATTTAACTGACATACCTGATATCTAAGCAGATGTTAATTTGCAGCACCCAGGCTGCAGCGGGGAGGTCTTAGGGCTGGAGAAAACAACAAGAGCAATTGCATCCGTAACTTGCTGTACTTCCCCTCTCTCGCCGTCGTCTCTGTAGGCGTTCTCATAGCAGAAACCTAGTTCTGTTTCCCTGGAAATCTGCTGGTTCTGTTCCACCTTCTCACCTCTCACAAGGTTGGGGATCTGCCCTCCTCTCTGCAAGCAGGCAGTATGTCACACCAGAAACCGAAGCCTTACGAAGACAATAGAAAACCCGTCGTCATGACTTTGTTACTGAGTGGAATTTAGTAGCAGTCTTTTGGTTTCTGGAAGACTTAGCTAAAGTAAGAATCAGTTTAAAATGCCTTTTTTTTTTTTTTTTTTAAATGTCTGTGAAAATTCAAGTCGTTAGCGTTTCTTAGTTTAGCGTAGCATTTGTCTTGACGGGTGGTGAGAGCATCTTGACGTACAGTCCGGTTTACAAAATAAAACACGAAGAAAGTGAATTGGAGTCTGATTTTTGTATAAAACATAAAGAGAAATGGTAAGTTTGGCTTTGGAAAAAAATGCATTAGTAGATTGGAATAACTTTTCTTGTTATTTTTAAAGGAGTTGAATATGCTTGGAAAACCTAAAAGACCTCGTAGCGGCTTTAACATCTTTGTGTCAGAACACTATAAAGAAAGTGAGGGAATTTCACCTACGGTAAGCCGGGAAAGTTCGTTCTTTAAAAGAAATCTGTTTTATTCACAAAATCTGTTTTAAATTCTGTCATTTTCTAAGAAGCTCTTCAGTCATTCGGTATGCGGATTTTGCTCTGCCTAGGTTATTTTTTTTTTCCAGGCTGTGGCATGTCCTATATAAACTGTTGTGTGGGTATACACACCTAAAATATTTGTGCTATTTTTTCGCACTCCAGTGCTACAGACTTCATGTGTTCCTTCTGCAAGGAGAGAATTCTACTTCTCTTTGGTTTGGTGCAGAAATGCAGCAGTTTTTTCACACAGTTGTCGTGGTCTCCGTTTCTGTTAGTAGTGGTTGTACCTCGTGGGGAGTAGTTGGTGTTATGGAACACGCAAGAGTTCTCAGTAAAGTCACAAGTTCTGCCCAGAGCTGTGTTTCAGGGTGATTTAAGTTACGTTGGGGATGACATCATGCGAAATACTGAAAACCTCCCCTGTATATTCCTTACCTGATGCATTTAGTCAGTCGGTCAGGATGGTGGAAATACTTTGTTCCTCGCTTTTCGATCTACTTTGTGCTTTTTTGCATTGGTTGACGCTCAGCGTTCACTAGTGTGGCATTCACCTGTAACCCTCTGGGCTCGGTCAAGAATCCTCACGTCTTGCATATTCTGTATCCCGTAGGCAAAGATGAAGCAATTATTTGATACGTGGCAAAAACTGTCCAGTTCTCAAAAGCAGGTACGTCAGTGGATTTTGTTACGGCTCTGGTCTGGTGGGGAAATGACCGACTTGAGTAGAAAATGAATGAATACATACAAAATCTTGAACTCAGCTGCTCAAAATTGAATGCTGAGGAACATACTCTGAGATCTTACTTGGGCGTGTTGAGAAGGATTGGCATTCCTTCTATTCCAGTAGCGCCCATTTCTTTCGCGGTGTTGACAAAATGTGGAATGGGGTAGGATGGTGGAAGCTTTGTATACCTGGAAACAGATGCTGAGTGGCATCTGAGGAGGAAGGTGGGATAACTTAGAACAATTCTATTTTTTTTTCCCACTACTGTCTAATATTTTTAAATGCCAGCATAATAATTCGCTGCTCGTGGAAAGATTTTTGACAGATTAAAGCAAGAGAAATCTACTAAGGGATGTGCACACAGTAACTTATTAACTTTGGTTGTCTTGAGGATGATTTTCTGCCGTCTTTCTGAAAGTGTTGAAGTATGAATGTGCAGATGGATGTATGAAAAGCAGAGGGGTGCTCCACTGAAATGTAATCTAAACTGCCAGATTTTTCAAGTATTCTGTGCCCTACTGGGCTTCTTCCTGCATGCCCTTCTTCCAGCTTGTTTTGAATGTGTACTTAGAATGTGCACTACCTTCCTGTTGTTTTTTTCTACAGAAAAAGAATTTGAAATAGTTGTGCAGATACATCTATTCCTGCTTCTTACATGAGCCAGCTCTCTCAAACTAGTACTCAAATAAAAAGCCTTGGCTCTTAGTAGCAATATTGAATAAACCTCTTCAGGAGTGCCCATCTGTTGACATAACTGTAACTCAATGCTAAGGTTTCGTATTTGTGCGCAAGTTTGATGGTTTTTGAATTTTCTGGAGGCAAAAGTAGAATGCCTGGGCTGTGCCCTGCACAGGTCCTGCAGTAAGTCACCTTGGTATCCAAGGGGAGATGTGACAGAGCAGTTCTCCTGACAAAGCCCCTTCTGTAACTCTTGATACGTCATTTTCCTCCAGACGTACCTGCAGCTTGCTGAAGATGATAAGGTTCGGTATGAAAACGAAATCAAGTCGTGGGAAGCAAAAATGATTGAACTCGGACGTGAAGACCTGACCCGTTTCAAAAAGAAAATGCCAGAAAGTAAAAAGAAGGCTGGAACGGCCAAGAAAGCTGGAACAGCCAAGAAAGCTGGAACAGCCAAGAAAGCTGGAACAGCGAAGAAAGCTGAGACAGCCAAAGCTTCCTCACATGAAAACAAGGCGAAGTTAAAGTTGAAAAAATCGGAAGAGTGAAATGGTTTAAGTATTTTATATTTGATGCCCTTTGGCTGTCACGTCTTTATCCTGCTGTGTTAACGCTGTAGTCAGCGTTGGCACTGGAATTTGGAAACCCCTCAAGGGCCCACGGGAGAAGTAGAAAAGGTGACCAGGCGAGGGAGGATTTGGTGTCTTTCGGAACTGACTGAAGTCATCATTGCAGGTGTAGCCTGAACTGTCCAACAGTAACCGGTTAATCAAGCTGTGAATAGTGATACTGACATCAGCAGAGCTCTCCAATAACAGTAGATAACAGCTAGCTTTTCTAAGATGTTTTTTTATGAAAGCGAGAATATTCTACAATGTTACCGTCGAAATTTTGTAAATAAGTTGAAATCTGAGCTAACGCTGCTGTGTTTTATTCCCTCCATGGTATTGGTAGTGAAGAGAAATGTCCTACGTTTCAGCTCAAGGCACGAGAAATGTAAAATATGAACTTTTATTTTATGTATCTGTCTTTTTTGTACGTATCAATCTGTGTGTACCACTCATGTTGCGTTTAATTAAAACCATGAGTTTTGTATAAACATCTTTATTGGACTTTTATTCCATGGTTTTGTTAGGATACGTGCAAACACTTCTCTTCCTGTTGTCACATTTGGGACAGCCTGGAAGGAAAAGGAGATGTGTGAACTGTTAGAACTTTGGGTTCTGATGCAATAAACAGAGGTATTTTGAAGAGCTGCTTGGGTTTTTTGGTTTTGGTTTGTTTTTTTTCCCCTGGGGTCTCTGTGTCTTAATGAAAGTCTTGTAGGTATTTTAGAGCATATGCGTTCTTAAAATGAAGGCAAGGCATTTTCGGTGGACTCGGTTGAGCGTGGTGCTGCAACACCGAAGGTCATGGGTTTGATTCCCGTTCGGTCCCCGTGTGTTGCCTGATCCAGTTGAGAGACGTCCCTGCCATGACAGGGAGGTTGGATTAAATGATCTCGGTCCCTTCCAGCCTGGGCCATTCTAGAATTCTATGATTTCATCCATCAGTGGCCTACAAAAGCCAGCAAAGCTTGTTTCCCAGTGGGAAGTGGAAAACCAAAGAGGAGTCTTCTGCCTTTATGTTTTTTTTCCCAATGCTAGGAGCCAAGGCCGTGAGAACCCCGTTCAATAAGGCCAAGGGACTGGGTCCTGAGGTTGGATCACAATCGCCCCGAGCAATGCTACAGGCTTGGGGAGGGGGTGGCTGGAGAGCTGCTGGGTGGAAAAGCATCTGGGGGTGTTGGTGGACAGTGGGTGACCATGAGCCAGCAGGGTGCCCAAGGGGACAAGAAGGCCAACGGGCGTCTGTGCCTGGGTCAGGAATGGTGTCAGCAGGAGCTGGGAGGTGATCGTTCCCCTGTGCTCAGCTTTGGTGAGGCCACACCTCGAGTGCTGTGTCCAGTTCTGGGCCCCTCACTTCAAGAGGGACATTGAGGTGCTGGAGAGGGTACAGAGAAGGGCAAGGGAGCTGATGAAGCGTCTGGAGAACAAATCTTAGGAGGAGCGGCTGAGGCACCTGGGGTTGTTCAGCTGGAGAAGAGGAGGCTGAGGGGAGGCCTTAGCGCTCTCTGCAACTCCCTGACAGGAGGCTGTAGCGAGGCGGGGCCGGTCTTTTCTCCCAGATAACAAGGGATCAGGCAGGAGGAAACGGCCTCACGTTGCACCAGGGGAAGTTTAGGTTGGGCGCTGGGGGTTGTGCAGCGTTTTGCAACGCAGTGGGAGAGTCACGGTCCCTGGAGGTGTTTACAGCCCGGGTCGCAGCGCTGGGCCTGGCGGCGCTGAGGCGAGCGGCTGCGCCCGGCGCCTTTAAAGCCTTTTCTCCCGCCGCCCGCCCCGCGCATGCGCGCCCCCGCCCCGCGCTCGCGAGAGGCCGCGCTTGGCGCTCTCGGGGCGGCCGGCGGGAGCTCACCCGGTGCCGGTGGTCGGGATGGGGCTGCTCGAGGAGTGCGAGGCCGCCTTCGGCTCCGCCGACCTCTACGGCGTCCTGGGGGTCCGCCGGGAGGCGTCGCCCGAGGAGATCCGCCGCGGCTACCACCGCGCCTCGCTCCGCGTACACCCCGACCGCGCCGAGCCCGCCGTCAAGGAGGAGGCGACGCGGCGGTTCCAGGTGAGGAGAAAACGGGAGGGCGGCGGTTGCGGCCTCATCCACCCACCCGCGGACTGACCGGCCTCCGTGTTCCCCCGCAGCTCCTCGGCAAGGCTTACGCCGTGCTGAGCGACGCGGAGCAGCGCGCCGTGTATGACGAGCAGGGCTGCGTGGACGAGGAGGGCGAGGCGCTGAGGGGCGAGCGGGACTGGCGGGAGTACTGGCGGCTGCTCTTCAAGAAGGTGAGAGGCGGCGGGAGCGGCTCTGGGGACCGGCAGCCGGGCGGCAAACACAGCCCCTCCCCGCTCCCCCCGCTGCCTCCCCGGGAGTTGGACCCCTGTGGGAAACGCGGGGTTGGTTTGGGTTCTTTTTCGCCAGTCTTTGCGGGGAGTGAACGCTTGTGACTCGGGCAGTGACACCTGTTCTGCTTCAGATAACAGTGAAGGATATCGAGGACTTCGAAAAGGGCTACAAAGGTTCGGAAGAAGAGCTCGCCGACGTTAAAGCAGCGTACGTGGGTTTCAAGGGTGACATGGACAGGATAATGGAGTCTGTGTTGTGTGCCGACTACACCGATGAAGAGCGGATACGCCACATCATAGAAGCAGCCATTGAAGCCGGAGAAGTCCCGTCCTACAAAAGTTTTGTCAAAGAGTCGAAGCAGAAAAAGCTGGCAAGGAAAAGGCAGGTAGGTTGTATCAGTCAGGGACCGGAGGGAAGCGTTATCTATGATAAGCTTTTAATCTCCCTTGGCAGAAATAAGCAAAGCTCTTGACACAAATGTTTGCCACAGGTGGACGGGTTACAGGTCTTCGCAGTGTCTCTCGCTTTCACGCTTGTGTTCTCCACACCCCCTCCCAAATCATGAAAGCCTTTCGAGTTATTTAGGCTGCTGTCTATTACTTAGTTCTTTTATTTCCTTGTTAAACAACAGTGGCTTATTTCAGTTTAGCACGTCCCTGCGTTTATTTACAAAGCCATGAGCTGCTGGAGTTAAGAAGTGTACCTGGTGGAAATACATTACACCTGCCTTTTGCAAGTGTGAAATAACATTCTGGACCAAAGGGACCTCTGCTCCAACCTGCTTTGTTTTTTTTTCTTACAACACTGTAGAGTATGCTCTGCACACATCACAGTAACCTTTCCCTAAGTTAAAGAAAATGTTATAGAAAAGACAAAAAAAGTGTAGGTAGGGGGAACGGGGATGGGGGTAGGCATCACATTCAGCCTTGTGAAACAGCAAAAAAACTGCCCCGCTCTACTAAATTGTGACATTGGAATGGGCTTTCCTTGAGTGATTTCTCATCCATGGCTAAACTGGGAAACTATTCCTGTGTTCTTCTAGC
The DNA here is from genome assembly GCA_020746105.1 of Trogon surrucura. Classification (NCBI taxonomy): domain Eukaryota; kingdom Metazoa; phylum Chordata; class Aves; order Trogoniformes; family Trogonidae; genus Trogon; species Trogon surrucura. The sequence goes on from CM036621.1 coordinate 38,432,229, forward strand.
TGTTTGTATACAGATACCAATTCTGCCCCCCCCCCAAAAAAACCCTGCTATAAGACTTAGTCAAATAACATGTAAAATACTTAAAAAAAAAAAACCTAGTTTGCTATTTTAGGCAGAAAAAGAAGCTAAGGAGGCGGAGAAGAGCAGAGATGAACTGGGCCTTGGTGGAGAAGATGACTTGAAAGCGCTGATTGAAGTAAGGCTTTTTGTGTGTCTGTTGAAAATTATTATGTTACTGGCTTATAATTATGTTTTCCCTGAGCATCTTTGTATTTTGGATCCTTGCAACTCTTCTGAGTTCCTGAGGTTAAAACTTGACCTTAATGTTAACTATCTGTGTACTTTTAACAGTTGAGCATGGTGTGGATTTTACTGCCTGTGGCTTTTTAAAAATTAACAAAGCTTTATTCTAATATCCTTTGTGCATACACAAAATATTTGACTTCTAGTTTTAGGCAGTTATACAGAGAGGGTTAATGATTCTTTCTTTCTGAAGGATTCCGTGAGGACGTAAAAGATGATGCATCTTACTATTTTGCTTTTCTGTCCTGAGGATTTGAGGAAAGATACATACTGTTTACATTGCGTTTTGTGGAACATTTTCCCTTACTTCTTTCTTATTGTCGGGTGGGTTTCCTAGAATGTTCATCCTTAATCATTCTTCAAATTGAAACAAGAGTTTTAAGCTAGAAATTTCTTTGCTTTTCCTAGCCTTACGTCATGAATTTCTGTAATTATTCTTCACATCTATATTGATATTTCAGGAGCCTTGAGTACGAGTTGGCTTTTGCTTGACCATACTATACTTCCTGTAGCTTGTATTCCTTGTTTAACATATTCTAAGATTTTAGATGGCTGTCTAACTTTGACAGAATATTCTGGATTGGGAAGTGGTAAAAGTTTTGGGTTTTTTTTTTTTTCCTCTTCCAGAGCAGAAAAAAAGATCGAAAAAAGGAAATGGATGACTTTTTGGCCCAAATGGAAGCAAAATATGGGAATACCGCTAAAAAAGGAGGAAAGAAGACTGCAGCCAAGAAAGGAAAGAAATAAAGAACTGTGTTGGCTGAAATACGAGGTATCATTTTGCATGGTAACTTGTGGATTTGGGAGAATTCTCGAATTTTCCTGGGCTACCCTTTCAGAGTGTTTACGCATCAACTTGCTGTGCCTGGAAGGTGTGGTACAGAACACATCGTGAAAAAGAAAGACCAAATATTCTGGTGCTGCTGTTTAAAATCCTTTGGGTGCTCTTCAGTTAAGATCGAACAGATCCTGTTGCACTAAGGAAGCAGTGTGACACTTGTGATGGCAGTCGTGTATTAAACTTGTGCTGAAGCACCTTCCTCCCAAACCCCTAACGGATATTGGTCCAACTGATGGTGTGAAACAACGTACTCCCGCACCTCTGAGAGTCTTCAATACCGATTCCCGTGGTTTCTTATTTGGAAACCTTGCCTTTTTGCTCTGTACACATTTCTTTTGTGACAAACTGTCTGTTTTTAACAGCGCTTGTACTTTAGCTCAACATGTGTTTTTCAGATATTCTAGTGCTTTTATAAAGGTAACTTTGGAGAATTGCAGATTTAATAAATTTTTTTGCAGAATCCTGTGCTATGTTGCTTCCCAAGCCCTCCCTTCGTTTTCTAAGCAGCTGGTCAAAACAAACTGATTGTGTGGGCTCTTCTCACTGATTTAAGCCCAGTAAATGCTACATACTTCTACAGCCGCTGGAAAAATGGCTGTATTGGTAAGGGTGGTTAGCAGTCAGGTCTGCTGTAGGCTGGGAGAGATCAGCTACTTCACTGTTGGTCAACATTTCTGTTATTTCAGATGTGAATTACTTCTGTATGAGGTGTGAGCGCTTTGAAGGTTCTTTGCTTCGGCGGTGTTTTTAAACCACTTGACATAGCATGCAGGAGTATGAATTTGAAGGGTAGCTCGTTTTGAATTTGCTATAGCTCAAAGGAATGAGGTATTCCTCAAAGGAACTAGGAGCTTGTTTTGTGGATTGTTTTTTTTCCAAGGCTTATGAGCCACGAGGTAAACACTTGGTTTTGAGCTGAAGGTCCTCGTTTCAGTGACGGCATTCAGGAACTGACTATTTAACAGCTTCTGCTAGAGATAGGTGTTAGCGCTCTTCCTTTTTACTTGTCTGCTTTCAGAAATTATCGCGGTTCTGAGAGAATAGAGTAGATCGCATCACATAACATGTGGACAGAACATTTCTTTTACTATACAAAATAGGTGTCTTAACAGCCCAGGAGAAGTCTCTGGTGTCAGCCGTGGGAACAGAAACCAAAAATTACCTTACGATGAGACTGCTTTTGCTTTTTTACCACACGGACTCCTCTAGGCTATTAAATACTACATTTTGTTACTGGTTTCTTTGTCTATGTTTGTAACTTACTAGCTTGATTCCTGAGGAATGGCACTGGACAGGAGGAAGATGCTTGTCTCCAGTTAGCTTGAGATAACTAAATGACAAGCTGGACAATGTTGCGGCGGTCCTACTGTTACGAGAAATTGTGTTTTGGACAGGTTTACTGGATAGAGGCCTCTCTTTAGCATCACTCTCAATTTAGATTGAGCCTAGAGCTTTTTTTCCCCCCTCGTCTAGAAATGCAAAGTAACATTACACTTGCACAGTTCTGCTTTGATTAGGACATGCTTCAATCAATTGGACTCAAGAGCTTCAATAGTGGTTACAGGTTATTAGCTGTTCTGTAGGTGCCACTGACATTTGATAGATGGTGTAACGTCAGGGTGGAGAAGTAAGAGCCACTTCCTAAAGAATACTGATGAGTTTTTTTCTGTTACGGATTGCAATTTGGAAAATACTAATAAGGAAATTTAGGAAAAAGTGCTCTTTAATTGGATTTAATAAGGGAACGACTGTTTTTGTGCAGTGCCCTAACTTTGTTAAAAAATACAGTAAGGGGTTATCTTTGCCTTGTCTTTACGCTTGGAGCCTGACGCTTACTGTTAGGGACTAAGACCTTGAACTAATCAGCTATTTTGAGCAGCTTGTATTTCATGTGTTTGTCCTACTTGGAGCCACAAGGGCAACTGAACTAGAGCCGATACCTCTGGTCTGTCTCACACAGGGCAGAACACATCTACTAAAAGCTATGTTGTGTCTGTGGGTTGTGGAGCGCAGAAATCTTGTATAATGGCGAGTATTTTTAGAAAGGAAGATTGATCCATTCTGCAAAACTAGCGTAAAATATCTCACCAGGAAGACAGTGTACTTTCTTGGAAGGCTGGCTGGAACTACTTGCAGCAAGAGACTCCTTTTTGCCTCTTAAACCTTCTTCAGTCACCCAGGAAGAGGTGGGAGTAACACAGTAAGAGTCAGGGCTGTGCTACCCTTAAAGCTCTCAGTTCTGTTCCTCTGGTTCATTGCTACCTTATTTTTACACAGCTGTGTTTATATCTGCTGCAATTAATCCAGGATTCATAACCTGTTTAAATTGAGTGGTAGAAGCAGTATCGTGTGCAGTGCTTGCTTCTGATAGCGTAATATTGCTTTAAAGATATAGCTTTAAAAATGTGAACTGCTACTGCCATGGAAGGCCTGGTTAATTTTTCGTAGAGCTAACGGAAAAAATCAGCATGTTCTGAAGTACCTGCCTATAACAACATTTCCCAGTAATGGGAAACCAGCAACGACTGAGAGCGTTCTCTAGATTTTCTGGAAGTTGGGCTTTACTGTGCACTGGAGTATATTCACCCTCCCACTGGAGTATAACCTCTGCTACCGGTAGAAAATGGAATGTTTAAGTATACCCCTTCTAATCTTTGGCAGCTGCTTCTTAAGCTTTATATAAAAATAACTTTTCATGAGGAAGGGTGTCTGAAAACTCTCTTGTAAACAATGTTGACGCTGCTGAGCGCGAGAGGTGGTTCATGGCTCTCCGGAGACGGGCGGACGCTTCTTCGCGGTGTGTCAGAACCCCTGTTTGCTTTTTGTGACCGATCCACTTCGACTGTGGGCTGTCACAGAACCGTGCGGCTGAACACCTGATAAACACAGATCATGCACATCTTTTAATTAAGACTTCTGGAAGGTGTTAAACCTATCAGATACATCTCTTTCAGCTTAAAACTAAAATGCTTTTCAATTTTTTTTTTGGCTTTTTGTTCCAGTACATAACAATCGGCTGCATTACGTATAACTTCAGCAAGTCAGAGACAAGTGGCTGGCCTTCCACCAGGGGTAAAGCTTGTGCTTTCGTACTTGCTGCACTGCAGGGAACTAAGCGTATTCCTAGAAGCATTCAAATCTACAATGTTCTGCTGATTTCAACTTTTAATTTATCTTTTTTGTTGCTGTTTATACAGCAGTCAAAACTCATCTTGCATTTAAAAGACAGTGAGGTGGTTTGGGGTTTTTTGCAAGGAGCAGATACTTCAATTTTAGTAGGAGCCACTCCTTTCTCGTTTAAAAAGAGTAAAACAGTGTAGTGCCTTTGTTAAACTGGAGCTGCCTCTTGCACCCCTTACAGTAGCGAAGTGGGCCATTCAGCTATAAAACAAGCTTAAAAGACCCTTCCTGTTCTCTAATCATCACCCACGTGCTCGCTGGCAGCTTCCTTTAACTCTGCAACTTCTTTTAATGTGGAACTTCTGACAACTCTATAAGGAATCCCAAAACACTGCAATGGAAGGAATCCAGCGCAACTTCTCCTGACAGGCCTGGTTTTCAGAAAGCGCATCTGACGCCCTGCTCTGGGCCACCCTTTCCAGGCAGAGGAGTTACTTCACTTTGTTTTGAAGCTAACAAGGAGTGCTCAAGGTGAGCTTGGCTGAGAGCTATAAAAATGGCATTGCCACAGGGCACAAAAGTTAACTTTCTCCTCTGCCATAATCTCTGAACAAACTCCCTTCTAACTGACTAGCCCTTGTGTGTGCAGCAAGAGCTTGAAACCTAAATCTCTGAGGTTCTTTGGTCAGCCCTGATACTTGTGTACACTCATGCAGCGTAGCATTGTAGCTTCCGGCTATTAAAAAAGATAAAATCAACAAACAGCCAAAAACGCACCACAAAACAACTCTGGGTTTGCCTGTGAAACTACTTTGAAGCATATAGGAAGACTGTTTTCCAAGGATATTTACCATTAATGGTTTAAGGAGGTGACTTTGCAACGAAGGAAGGGAAACTAGAGGGAAGAGTTACATGCAACAAAAATGCCTTCCTGCTGCCCTGGTCCTTTCATCAATTAAAAATAAATAATTTCAGATGAGATTCACTTTAGGTTATGCCCAGTACCTCCACGAACTTCATCCAGTTGTTACAAATTAAACAGTACAAGCAAATCTGATTTCAGAGAATGCCTGTGAATTGTACTGGTACAGTTGTTACTGGCTTTAAAATGCACCTCAACTTCACCAAATGCAGTTTTACAATCTAGTGCAGATCCAGCAGACTCCCTTCCAAATAATTTTCGTTTGGACATAATGCCATTCCTTTCACTTGTATAGCTGAGCATAAGAGAAACCCTTGGACAGAAAGTAGTTGTTGCTATTTTCTCTTTAAAGTGGCAGCTCCTGTTCTTAACTTTGACACAAGAGGCACTAGGGCTGATCGCATTAAGCTTCCTTAAAATGATTTAAAAGACCAAGTGGTAATAAAAGAACACGCCCAAACATACTCTCTATGCAGGTATAAAACTTGTATAATGGAAATTTTAAAACATTAAATGCAACTTTAAAAAACCTCCTCAGTGTAACTACCTAAGTAGGAAACGTGTCCCTGTCCCAAAAGCCTACCTGTGGCTTGATCAGACTGAGTTCTCTGACTGATGGGCGTACCTGAGCCTGCTGATCCTCTGCGTGTCCGAGGGTGGTTACTGTTATCAATCACAGTGCAAGAACGGCGGCGCTGTGGATCTGGCTGAAAAGACAGTTCGAGTTATTTCTGTTTGCGTGAAAGAGAATTTTAAACGTTAAGATTATAACAGAGCTGCAGACTACTTCAACATAGGCATTTCCTAATTTGTAAAATGCTGTAAAGGTCTAAGTAGAGCTTTTACAAGTTTAAGGAGGGTTAAATCAACTTCAGGAGTAGAAAATATACTTCTATAACACTGTTACTTAAGAACAATCACTGGGACAGTTAAGGGCATTCTCCCTACTTGTGGAAATTGTTCTGTTTCAAAATAGATTTTACAAAGTTTGTATATTCAGCTGCTAAGTCAGTGATGTTAAAATTATGCACAGAAACCAAACAAGGAGCTATTTAAAAGCTACTGCTGAAATTCCAGCTTTTAAAGCCTAGATAAAAACACTTTGCTAGATCAGACAAGATACCAATAGAGTAGGTGTTTCAGTAAACTAAGCCAAGAGCATTTGATACTGCAACAGTGGACATTAATAGTGCAGCAAACTTGGGTGAGAAAGCAACGAAGACTGTTCCACTCTTGTGTTTCTGACTACAGCTGTGGGAATGACTTCCCAACATCTGCACAAACCTTGAAAGCATCCTCCCCTACCCCACGGTTCTTGGGCCTTTACAGAGGATGCCAGATTGGATGTTACACCTCCAGTAACACTTTTGCTTTTTCCCCCAAGGAAATCAAACCTGGCTTCTTAAGGAAAAGTGTGGTACCTCCACCTGCTCCTAGGAGTAGTCAGGAGCTGGAAATAGTTATCTGTGAACAAGCAACTCACCCCATTAACCTCTGAGTACCTAATCAAGTGGCGAACTTAATGAAATCCTTGGCACTGTGACATTTGGTTCTCCAGGCATGTTTATCTGTGTTAACCAAGTCACTAAGGATGACTTGGTACGATTTGTTTTACCGAGAATGCGTTGGTTGTGTTAGGCCTGGAGAAATGATCGGGTAAGAAAAGCCGCTCCTGTAGCTGCTGGTGGGTATCTTCACGTGTCGTTGCACTGTGAGCTCGACTTGAGTTCCCTCGAGATTTCTGCATTGAAGAATAACACATTTATGGCTTATTGCAGCAGTAGCTTTAAAATAATTAGCCTAGGAATTAAAGCTAATCTTCCAAGTCAATCATTCTACGTGTAGTTATGGGAGGGAAAAAATTTGGGCATTAATTGGAATTAAAGCATTGAACTCTGGGTGATACTGTTAGAACTGGCACTTTTGTTCTGTGCACCTATTTCAGCTGGTGTCACAAGGTGACAAATAAATTGGACCTCTTGGGCTCGGCAACTTGGATCACCAGAGATTACAATTTTAGAGTAAAACTGAGTAAACAATCTTAGCAGTAAAACTGTTGTGCGTGTTACCGTTTGTCGCTGGGATCCCACAGCGCTGGTGAGCTCTGCCACGCTGGCGGTAGTAATAGGTGGTAGGAGATTATTGCGGCTCAGGAGCAGTGGGGAGGGTGAGGTCAGCTGCTCGTGTGCAGTCGAACTGAAATGCACCAGTAAGAACAGAAAAAAACACGGTTTCTGTGTTTTGTATTGCATAAGCATACAACGTGGTTTGTCTGGCATTCAGCAGACAATGTTAACACCAAGAGCAACGGTTGCAGAATTTTGCTGTAAGATGCTGGCGTTAGGGCTGACTGTTGGAAACTAGATTTAAGAGAGTTCTGTAGTGGGTGAAGTTTGGGGGAAATCTTTTTTCAACTATTAACAGGAACTTTTAGTTTTCTTGATGTTTAATATTAAGCGTGTAGGCCATGAGTCTGAGAATGAGTACCTCAGTAGAAATCCTGGCAGTGGGTGTATATAAAAGTTAAAATGCACCTCATCTAGTGCGTTTGGTAGGAGTGTGCTGAGGGGCTGGTACTGCAGAATAAATGTGCGTGTGTATAAAGGTGTCTTCATGGGTAGTTACTGTACAATGGCAGAATATTCCCTGCCCTTTCCCAGACACGGCATTATTTTCTGTTCACGTCCTTTAGGCTGAAGTGCTGCTTACTGCTAACGACAGCCTAGTCACTGAAGATAAAACAGCAAGCCTAGAAAGCAGAGTATTTTAAGCAGAGCAATTAAAAAAAAAAAAAAGCTACATAATGCAAGTGCTTATTTCATGTGGCAGAAATTATGAAGAGGCCTTAGCTCCAGCTGTGTTTTGGAGTTGACTGAAGGAAGGATGTTCTGTAATACATTAGAAAAGCTTCAAAATACAGTCGGCATGCTTTCTACATACATTTATACCTGGTAATAAAAGGGAGATGTTAACAACTGTTTACATTGATGGAAGCCTGAGGAAAGGGAACAGAAGCGTTAAGATGTTGGAAGCAGAGACATCAGTTGTGCAGGGACGAGCAACAAGTCTCTAAAAAGTATGTGACAATAAGAGGGTGGATGACCTTATGGGGAAACTGCAAAACTAGAAGGAAGCTATGTCAATTTACAACACGTGGAATAGAGAAGCATATTAAACCCTGTGCTGTTTTCCAGTACCATGCGATTCCTTGTAGATGACTACACTCAGCCAGATCGTTATGCCAAACAAAACTAAGATATTCTAAATGTGATTGTGGGCTCACTGAGTTCATTAAGAGTCCTTTGGTCAGTCGTACCTTTCCAAGATGAGCCCAGTCTGGGCTAGGATAGCAGCAGGCATTCTGACCTCTAAAAACTGCAGACCTTGAAGTTCATCTTGAAAACAGGTTATAGAAAAAGCAAGCTGATATCAAGACAGAGACTTGCTTTGCTTGTACGGGACCAACAGGTCTATAGTTGGTGTGCAAAACTACCTAAATACACACGCGATTCATTGAAGCGCAGCTCGTGGCGCCGTAAACATCAACTTTAGCAATTCACCTGTCTCAGGGGAGATTGCACTTTAATGGGCAGGTAATTTCTTTAACAAAATATTTCCTGTTCTTTTCGTTCAACTGGGTGCTTTTTGTATAAGCCGGATTCTCTAAATACGGTAACTTGTGGTGGGGGAACTGGTTTTGAAATGTACAATCGAGTTCCCCTGATGACACCGTCCACAGACCTTGGGGTCCCAGTACGAGAGCGGCTTGTGCTGATGGGATGCAGGGTCCGTGGCGGTGGGTTTTGCCTTCTCGTGGCACGTGAGAGGTAGGACGTGCTGAGCTCTAGAGAACGATTTGGCCACGCTCGAGCAGAGAGAACAGAACTGGAGCCTGGCTGCTTGTCATCTGGGTCCCTAGCAAAAGAATTACAAACCAAAAAGGGGTATGGTCAACATGAGTGACAGCTACCCTGTTACCAAAGTACTCATCACCTACATGCAACGTTAATATTATGATGTACGGACAGAGATTCTGCCGTTTTATTTTTATCTTATGTAACTATAGAAAGTAATTTACAACCAGCTTAGAAAATGGTAGAGGATGGAAAAGAAAAAAGCAGCAGCCTTTTTTTTCCCTGAACTATGAACTTTCCGATTAAAGATTGGAGTATAAAAGGAAAAAAACTAATCACATAACAGAATAAAATAAAAAATCCAACCATACTGTAAACACCAGTTTTCCTATAGCTTAGTTCTAACACAAGTCCGCTTACAGGAGCTGAGAAAATCACTTTCTCTATCCCATTCTGAGCTCCGTCTCTTTTTCAGGCTGTCGGTGCCAACAGTAACATCTCAGCCGCTCACTGAGTGGTAAAACAACAGCGACCAAACAGAAAACCCATACTGGAAGTACAGTGTTTCATAGAGGACAAATGGCTAAACAAACGAGGAGGAAAATAACTGAAAATTGCTTTTTCCAGTGTAGAAAGTTCTCTCGCTGTACTTTACAACAGATGGTCTATAGTTCACAGAATCTTTCGAGGTCCCTTCCAATCCCTAACATTCTATGATTCTATGATTCTATGAATGTTAGGGGTTGGAAGGTTCTTACAGTGTTTTCTCCACCACGGGCAGATTCCTTTGCTGTAGCTGGATTCCGTGTATAACCATCAGGCCATTGAGATTACGTTGAGAGCCACTACTTGACCCTCGAGAGAGATGTACCTGAAAGTTTAAAAAAAATACAAAAGTGAGTTACTGTTCGGCAGAGACATACACGCACGTTCACAGATTTGCTCCTTGTAAGCAATTTGGGAGGAAAGAAATCAATTTTTTCCATGCCATCTAGATATCTACTCAATTGTATTACTTCCTTATCTACAACAGGCATCTTAGCATTCCATTTTTCTTGGAAGTGGTAGCTCTTAGAAAATGTCATGCTATGTCATACTTAATATTTTCCAACTGAGCTTCTCAGTTGCCTGACAGGATCCTTCCAACAACGGCTATAATCACAAGTTTTAGAAAACTGTATTTCAGAGTATGTTGACATTTTAGGTCGAGAACAGAATTGTAAACTCCTTTCGTGGAATACAGCTTGATCTGGAAAAACATCAAATTCCACCCACCGTAATAAGAGCAAATGGAAAATACCAGAGCTTTAATCCCTCCAGCATACATACTTGAGGTGTTTTTCTCCTCTTTTTGCTTTTGCGGCCACATCTGGTTTTTGGGCACTACACATACAGTACAAAGAACATGAGGAAGAGGTAGAAATAAAAGGAGAAAGAAATAAAAAGAAATAAGAGGGAAAGAGCTGTATTAAAACAGAGTAAACAGATAACTCAGCACTCTAGGAGCAGATCATCTAAAGTAGATTATACGGTCAAATTCACTGTCTGAGGAAAAAAACCCACAACACACAGATTCATCCTCTATTGCCTGATGAGTTAGCTTAGATAACCCAGTGAGAATAGGCTCTTACGCGATGCCTGACCTCGTCGTTTAGTTCAAACACTACTGAGATGCAGAAAGAGCTACATCATCAGCGAACAGCCACCACATGGTTGTCCACTGTATATATAAAATACCAAGTTTGAAAGAGAAAAGTGGGAATTAAAACTCGCAACCGAGCAATAACAGAACTTAAGCGTTAGGAAGGACAGTCAGCACTCGTACAAAATCCCAACCAGTTACGTATCTGACCAGTCCCCTGACGTACTCGAGTCTGGCTGCTTAGGTAGCGCTCTATTGATTTGTCCCTACGCAAACCAGCTGGCTAAAAATACTTACTAGATTGGATGTCACCAAGGGCAGTTTATTTTGTGGCACACGAGGTAACGACACTGGCAGAGGATCAAACTGCAAATGGCTTCCAGCATCTGCTCTGACGGTTTCTACCGTTATGATATTTTTCTCATCATCTGTGCAAAGCAACAGAGAATTCCTGTAAATACAGACTGCTGGCATAGCTGGCCGTGAACAGTGCTGCGAATCTGGATTTTTTTTTTTTGAGAGTCCTCTTAGAAGCGAAGCTGGTATGAGATCTTTTGAAGGCACGTCTCCTGCCATTAGCAAAATAACCTTCCCCCTCCCCGGGAGATTCTTTCCAAGCACATCCCTCTCTTTGTGTCCTTGCAAAACTGAAATCCCCTTTTGAATCTCCAGTTTAACTGGGTTCTTTACCAGAGGCTGACCCTTCCCAGTGTCTGCAGATTAATTCTTCCATGCAGCCGAGGACTTCGCTCCACACGTCATCAAACACAAATGTGAGCACGGAATCCTTCATGCAAGAATACGGAGAGATAGGAGGAAACCCCAATTTCTGTCTACCAGAGGACAGTCCCATTTTCCTCTCATGCAACTCCTCCTCCCTGTAAAAAAGTAAGCGTTACCTCTACCATAAACACACTTTCTTCAGCTCCTCTACTTTGTTGCGTTTATTTAATAGGACTAAAACATCAGCTAAAGCTGCATTTCTGTTCTGTTTTCTCTTAAACCGAAATAAGTCAGGGCAGCTGGCGGAATAGCTCACAGACTTTACATAAGGAGTTTTGGATTTATCGCACAATGTTATTTTCTGAGAGTTGACAGTTTACTAAGCAGCATTGTCAAACAGCAGTCCAATACTGAAAAAGGCAAGCTTCTGTACTTGAACTTTTATTTCTTCCAGAATCTGCCTCTGACCTAAGTGAGAAATGACTGAGACGATCCCCTCAGTACTGCACACCTTGGTTACCCTGTACAGAATGACAATAAAGGAATCTTCATGAATAGTAAAGAATTTACCAAGCAGATCAAAGTTCCATTTTAAAATAAATGTTAACAGTGATATTTGTTCATCACGCTGTTAGGCTCCGAATCTAGTGTCTCTACAGAATCCTGAAGATGAGAGAGGAATGTTATTGCTCGTGACTGTTTAATGCTGCTCTAACAGCCACAACGTGTTTGGAGCCCAAGCTTAATTCTGCATCTCATGGTCCATGCAGCTAAATGGCTTTATTTATTAAAACCAATTAAGTAGTTAGCAACTGACAGTACCATCCAGAGTCCCTACCCAGGCCATATGTTCACACTGTTGGGCTGAATAAAGTAAAGGGGCAAGAAGAATCCTCTTTATGCCACCCTTAATCCTCTCTTCTTAAGATAAAAATAGTGGGAGTTATTTCTTGGCAAGCATCAAATCCACTCCAATTCTTAAATTACCACTGAGAATCTGGGAAGGTACAATTCCACTCAACGTGCCAGCAGAGAATGAAAGCAGCACACCACTAGGGCGTAATAAACAACAAGGAATTTGACTTAGTGTAAAAAATAAATGTCATTTAAACAAGTTTTATTAAATATGCCAATAGTTATGCTAGGGAGAACTATTTAAACCAGGCACAAAACCAGCTAGTGTGAAAAATTACCAAAAAAATTATTTAGCGAAATAAAATTCTTCTAGGAAATGGATTGGGAGGATTCCCAGAGAATTCGTAGCACCCTCAGGCCTTTGGAAATTCTCTAAGGAAAAGATATTAACAAAAGTTAAATTCGTCAAATAATCAACTAACATCAAAACCAAATACATCCATCCTAACAGGGGGAATTCCAGGACCCTGGCACCAGCTGCTTTCTTAAATTAAAAGTCGATACCTACGCATCTCTGCGGTCAAATGCTAAATATTCCTCCACGATGCCTTCCGAGATAATTACTCCGTCTTCTCCTTCTTCGCTCTCTGGAGAACACAAGGTCGGAGACTTGGAACGGTCGGCCTTTTTGCGAACGGGAGTAACAGAAAGAGGTACCTTCTTGCCCAAAACACTAATTCTGAACAGGTGGCGGTTTTCAGAAAGCAGAAATTGAAAACAAATAGTTACTTCACTTCAAACAGCAGCGTCTGGTGAACGGAGAGACAATGTGGGAGTTTAGGCTGAGGAGTAGGGAGGCCAACAAATTACGCGTCAAAAACTCTTTTGATTCGGTTATTTTTAATTCTTGCTAAGAAACTTGAAACTTCAGGGGGAAAAAAAAAAGCCAAAGCTAATTAAAAAAAAGCATTCTCATATATGAAATAGGCTAAGCAGTGCTAATTAGTGGGGTTTTTTTTGTATTTTTGAAGTTCTATACCAATTTGATAGATGATTAACAATAAAACCAGCACATAAATATTCTTAAAAAGTCAGCAGGAGCAAAGGTATTTCTATTTACCAAGCAGTTTACTGTAGTTGGCAACAAGCACAGCTGGTTATTCCGAACGCACCTTTCAGTTAAAAAGAAGGGGGGAAAAGAAGAAACCAAGAGAAAAGCAGCGTGCCGCGTTCAAAACCGAGGCTAACAAAGGAATTAGGCTTTGCATTTTGAGAAGCCTGTCATTGCAGTCTGAACAAAGTTACCTTCCCACCCCGGTACGGTCTGGGTTAACCGCTGGTACTTACTCATTAGAATCTTTCTCTTGGGGTGAACTTACGTCTGAGGAACCTAAACTGCCAGAAGGTGGACTCGAGTACCACCCGTACCCTTCGTCCGTCGGGATCACTATCTGCTTCCCCACAACCCTGCCACGGGCAAAAGCAAAGGATCAATTGATCAGGAAATTGCCGGTAAGATTACGTAGGAACGCGCAGCAGCAAATCCTGGAAGTTCTGTAGAGAAGCTCTGGGGTTTTCTTGGGGATAGTTAAATGCGCTTCCAGTTGTTTTCCCTGGTGCAGATTGCTTCGAGTCAGGTAAATACCCTAAGAAAATTTTGCTTGTTTTTATGCTCTAATTGTAGAACTTTTGAATATGGGCAAAACTGTTCAAGTACACGTGACGAAGATTCAAAATTTAAGTTTACAGATAGTCCTAAACTGCTGAGCTAGAGTAGGAAGATTTTTAAATTATTTTGGCTTGAAGCTATACCACACCTCTTCCCTAAAGAGAATTTTGCTAGGTTAAGGCCAAGTCAGCTGCAAATGGCAACCAAATCCTCTGGCAAGGAACCAAATGCAAGACAGCAGAATATTTATTAATGACAATGGCAGGCAGACTACTAGTACGACCTTTTTATCTCTACCTACTGTATAATTGCATAAACCCACCCTGCTACTAACCCTTGTTTTAAAAGCAACTGCTTCCATCCCTGCCCTTTTGTAACTCTGTGACGGTACCAGCAATAGTCTATTAATAAAAATACCTGAGGTGAGGAAAGTTGGATGTCCACTGGTGGCATTCTTCCTGCAGTCCCTCAACATGCACATTTTCTTTCTGCTCGTAGAGAAGCTCATCAATTTCTCTGAACATTTGCTGAACTTGCTGTGTGGCAGCTTTATCGAATTCCTAGACAGGAAAGTTATCCAATAAATACCTAGTGAATAGCATGCAGAGAAGGTTTTTCTAATTGATTTTTTCTAATAACTGAACAAGACAACTTTGTTTAAAGCTTAGTGCAACTGATTTTTAAACAGTTTATTGTTTTTGCATAGCAAGACATTAACTTTAAATAATTTCCCGCCCCCCCAGAGACATAAAAAGCTTACACTGACACAACAGAAAAACTATTAAACCATTGAAATATCTGTATTATTGTATGAAGTTAAAGCCATATTAATTTACAGAAAAGACACGAGAACAGGAAGGATAACGTCCAGCGACATTCTGGTGAAAATGAAAATTTGTTGCTTGCAAACATCTGCAGACAACAGCAAAACAAAAAAGCAACGTGGGCTGGTGTGAAACACTGCGAGAGCGAAGGATGTTCAGGACTTTTGTTTCGTGCTCTTCTGTAGCTAGAAAATGGGGTCGGTTCTTGGATGATTTAAATCTAAACGGTTCTATCTCACCTCACAGAAAGCAACAACACACGTCGTTTTGGCAGATGGGGAATAAGGCAAATATTTCTAAATGAGAATAATGGTTTAGGGGCTTACCCTACTTTGAGAAACGTACAGGTACGCAGAAGTTTGATAATCTCACACCCACGTGTCTGAAAGGATTTGGGATTCCACAATAACTGCATTTATTCTGTCGTATCGATACACTCATGCATTGAACGATTTGCATTTCCTAAAGTTTAGATGGAAATGCAGAATATTAATTGAACAGTATGAGCCTGACGTGTTTGGATCCAAGAGAAAGGAAAGATGGGGAGGAGGTAAAAAATATGTTCTTTTTATAACCACTGTCATGACATAACTGACAGATCCAGTCCTCGTTTTTATCCTGAGATGTATTTGCAACGGTATTTCTAACTTCTTTCTCCTCCCTGTGCTACATTTGGCTCCGACGATTACGCTCTACTCACGTCATAGCCCCAGGAGAAGACTGAGCTGTCTTCTGTGGAGGTGTCGGCGTAACTCTGACCAGCAGAGCATGAATTCCCAAGGGAGTCAGCGGGAGGAACAGCAGGGTCGTCAGACTCCCTGAAATGCGCATGTTCCGGAAAAGGAAAAAGGAAAAAAAAAAGGAAGAAAAAAGCCCCAATGATACACAATGAGAAATGAAGTGGGTAAGTAAGCTTTTCATTCTGTACAAAAGAAAGCACAGATGTACCAGCAGAGGTCTTAGCAATGCCAGAGCTTTCAAAGGATAAATATTTACTCTGGAGGCATTTAAGCAGAACCCACAGTACGCAAGTAATTATAACAACTGTAACTCCTAACAATCTCGGTGACATAGCAAGTCTAGAGGTCAAGCAAAACATAGATTTTTCCCCAAATTATCTCAATTCAGCTGCAGGCTATTTCTAGTCCTGGTTGTACACCACTCAGGAATTACTCTTCTCTTTTTCTCCCCTTGTTTCTGCCATAAAATGAGACAACCCAGGCTATTTGTGAGCTGGGAACACAAGTATTACTTCTGTAGAGGTAACTCAACACAAAGCTGATGGTTTTGCCATCGTCTCCAGACAAAGATTTATTCCATGTTACGACAAATACCTGGAGATCTCGCCGCAGCTTTTGGCCGCGGGGGCAGCCGGACACACCTCGGCCTCCGGTTCTGGCAGCGGATGATGCCTCAAAGCATGTTTTGGGAGCCCCTGTCTAAAGCAAGATGTGGAACTTGATGTTATTTATAAGAATAAACATCTGCAGAGTTCCCAAGCTTTACAGCTTTTTCGGTTTTTGCATTTTTTCCCCTGCGTTTCAAGGAACGCACTCATTTGCATACCAGAGCTCCTTTATTATAAGGCTTTGTTACCAAACCTTTCGGATTAAGGTATCGAAACTACCTCTGGGCTAAACACGGGAGCTGAAGGTCCTGGCTGAGAAATCAGTGCCTTCCTTTAAAACTTAGGATGTTGTTGTGAGTTGGGCTGCAGCTCTCTAAAAAGCATATATATATATATATATGTATATGTTTATATGTATATAAGGGCGTTATCCTGTAGGACACTTAGGATCAGTAAAAAGGAAAAAAAAAGAAGAAAAAGACCAAAACAATGGATTTAATCACGTTCCCTCCGAGCGGTGTTACTGGAGCTGCCCTGCCCGAGGCAGCTCCGCAGGCCGCGGCCTCGCCCCCGCACCCCCTTCCCCGCAACCCCCCGGGAATCCCGCTCCCCCGGGGGGGTGCCCGGTAACGGGGGGCCGCGGGGCCCGGTGGGAGGAGGGGGAGGAGGTGGGGGGGTGGAGGGTGCTGAGGAGGGCAGGCCCGGAAGGGAGCGGGAGGAGGAGGAGGAGGAGGAGGAGGAAGGGGGGAAGGCGGCGGCGGCGACTCACGTCTCCAGCGCCGCGGCGGGCACCGGCTTCCGCGCGTATCGCGAGATCGGCCGCCGCTCCGCCGCCATGCCGCCGCCCGGCTGGGCCACCGAGGGGCTCGGCGGGGCCTCGCCGCCGGAGGACGCCGTGCGCTACCGCCTCTTCGCGGCGGCCGGGCGAGGCGGGCACGGGGCGGGCGGCGAAGCGCTGCTGCGGCGCTGCGGCCGGGCGGCCGCGGTGCGGCTGGCGCCGCTGCTGTCCGCCTACATCTGGCAGCGGGAGCCCTTCCGCCTGCGCTACGCGCCGCCGCGGGGTGAGGGCGGCGGCAGAGGCGGGAGAGCGGGGAGCGGGGGAAGGGGAAGGGGAATGGCAAGGGCAAGGGCGGGCGGCTGAGCCGCGGCTCCTCTCTCGCTGCCCCCGCCAGGCGAGACCCCGGCGCACCTGGGCGGCCGCACGGCCTTCGGCGAGAACGTGGAGGACGAGTGGTTCGTCGTGTACCTCGTGCGGGAGATCACCAGGGAGTTCCCGGGGCTGGCGGCCAGGTAAGGGCCCGGCGGGAGGGGGCGGAGGGTCGTGCTTAAAAAAAACAACCCGGCGAACGTGTTCTCCTCGGGCAGCATCGATGATAACGACGGGGAGTTTCTCTTGATCGAAGCGGCCGATTTCCTGCCCAAGTGGCTGAATCCCGAGAACAGCGAGAACAGGGTGAGTGAACCCCGGCGGGAGCTTTCCCTTGCCCCTCTGCCAGGCCGGGCGGTCTGACTGGCCCCGAGGGCGTCTGGGCTTTGTTTTACTTACTGCCTGTTATTTATTTTACTTCTTGCTGGATAGACACCCCTTGCGAAGCGGAGAAACTTCTGCTCGGTGCTCAACGTTTGGTTTTAAATCGTGTTTTTACAGCACTGCCTGTTTTCCGTTCTGGTTTTAATGAGCTTCTTTGCTGTGGACATCGAACTGAGGGATTTAAGCACTGGAAACCTCTCGCAGTCAGTTCCGCTCGTGCGGAATGTTGTGTAGAGCAAATGTGTCCTGAGAAACTGCGGTAGGGATGTCTGGAAGTGGTTACAGACACGAGGTGGTTCTTCTAGAATTAGTTGATGGAAGGAGCATTCTTATTACTGATATGTTCTTATATTAATGGCAAAATTACAGAGACTACAGCAGAAACACAGAGAGCGCCGACCTGCCTGCTGGGCTGCGAGTCCAAGTTCTTCAGCTCGGATCTGACTCTAGCACATAAATCGTTCTTTTAAGAGTTGTTGCATGATGCATAGCTAACAAACCTTTTTTAAAACCTGCTACTCACGGTGGCTAATGCGAAGGCAGTGGAGCTGTCGTGCTAGTGATTGGTCTGTAAAATCAGTAAGTTGGGACAGCTTTTTGTTTTCTAGGTTACTGTAGTGCAAGAAAAGCTTGGGCGCCTTGGGAGCCGTGGATGTATTTGGCAGTGCAGTACAAACGTACCACGTTGGTCTCCTCGGGAGTGGTCTCACATCTGCCTGAGCTCTTCAGCTCTGTGATAGCCACTTGGATTTTTTTCTGTTTCCCGAGTGCTCAGGCCTGAGGGTTTGCCTCCTTCAGACTGCGGGATGCTCAAGACTGAGGCATTGCTGACTCTACAAGCCCATGGGCTGGGTCTGACACAGGGAGCCCAGAGTCTGCAGCCAGGTCATCTCGCTGCGGGTGATTGCTTGTTGTTACGTCACTGAGTTTCTTGGCAATGGATTTAAATTGAAAAAACTTGGTTTTTCATCAGCAAAGATTTGTTTAAATTTATTTTTTTCCCCTACCACAAGACTCTTAAAAGAAGAGAGGCGAAACACAGCGCAGGCAATATTTGCAAACCTGCATCTGGACTCTCAGTGCTATAATTTTCCTTCCAACTGAAGGAACGGATGGAGTGAGGGAGTTGCTAATGTTACATTCAGTTTGTTTCTTAGGATCAGGAGCCAGCAGAGGTCACGTGTAGCTCCTGAAATAATGCTCTTTAGTCCCTGTCCTATTTTCCAGCAGTTAGGTTTTGCTGTCTCTGAAGCTAATCTCCAGTGGAAGAGAAACTCTTGGTATTACTGTTAGTAAGGACACAAGATATATTTGACCAAACCTGTTGCAGTTAAAATAGTGTTTTTCTATTTACTGTTTGTATTATGGTCTCTGGCATATCTGTGTTTACCTCGTCTCCCATTTTAAAAAAGAAGTTATGCGCTTTCCTCCATTATTTCTCTATTTGTACTTAAGAATTTTCTGTGCTTAAACAAACATGTTAGTAGATGAAATGGAATTTAGCCTTGCTTAGTGTGCGGCTGTTCTCACCCTGCCTGACGAGAACATGACTGTCTGCCAGGTCTTCTTTTACAAAGGAGAACTGCACATCATTCCCCCTTCGGAGACCAACGAGCAGGAATGGGACCTCTCTGCTGCCAGCCCGACGATCTCGGAGGCGCTAACGCTGTTGGCCACCCGCTCGGAAGAGTTCCTGGCTGCAGAACCCATCCGAACAGCAGTGTATAAACGCATCAGTGGGTACGTGGGCGTTTCGATTTGGAATTGGGCAAGGGTGAACTTTGATTCTGGGCCCTCTGGAGCACTTTCTTGTAGTCAGTGGTGTTCCTGTTAGATGTGATAAAGTTGCTTCCTTTTCTGAAAGCTGTGCGAGCCTCTAGGAGCCCTGTGTGCACAGGGAGAAACGAAATTGCAAGTTAAAAGGTAGAACCAGCGTACTTTTCAGGCTGTCAGCATCTTATATTTATTTTTCCTGGCAAGGATTTAACAGGTGACTTCTACACTCGGTGCGGTGAAGGATACTGCATAGCTGGGCATGTTAGTCAAGTTCAGTGATTCATCCTACCACTGTGGGGATTAAATTTTCATTAGCTTTGTGTGTTTTTATATATATATATATATACACACACACACACACGTATATATATATGTGTATATATATAAAAACAGGCATTTCAGCTGTTAGATTAACTGAGTTTTAACTTTAGTTTAGAATATCTTCTGCCACTTGGCCCATAACAGATCAATATTAAAGTGAAAATGGGACTAATAATTAAAAAGGAGTGGTTTGGGCTTGTAACATGCTTAATGCACTGTGTTGCTGTTGTATGATACAGGTACCCGGAGAAAATCCAGGCCTCCTTTCATCGAGCCCACTGCTACCTGCCGGCAGGGATCGTGGCGGTGCTGAGGCAGCGTCCTTCCTTAGTGGCTGCAGCAGTCCAGGCCTTCTACCTGCGAGATCCTGTAGATCTACGAGCGTGTCGCACTTTCCGCACTTTCCCTCCGGACGAGCGTGTGATGACCTTAGTAAGTTTTCCTTCTGACGCAACTTGTCGCTTTATTAGTTTCTGTAACTGACGGAGGTTCTGTGGTCAAGCCATACAAATACGTGGATTTAATTTTTAAAATAAGCTGTTTTCTCAGTCGTTGGAGTTTGGTTTTTTTTTTTCTTTCAAGGCTAGACGTGGATTTCCGGTTCGTTACATTAATAGCTCCTCTGCCTTGACGTGGCTAGGCTTTCAGAGGGCTGATCATGAGATAAGTGTATCTGAAATCAAAAGGTGCTGCTTGTCATTCCTCTGCTGAAGTGCTCATTAAGTAAATTGATCTAGTTCTTTGACAGCACTGCCAAACAGCTCAACGAGCTGCTCCTGACTACCCCTAGCAGTTCATGCCAAGGCTCTTCACCTTCTCAGCTGCACTTACACAGCTCTGTGAGAAGCTACTTTATGTCTTATGAGCATTGTCCAGTGTCGTGTCTAATACTTTTGTGTTACAGAGTTATACCCCTAGACTCCTGAAAATAAAGCTTCAGAGTCAAGTTTTAGGTTTCTAGACTGTTCTTGAAATCTCAGCTTTGGTTTTGTTAACCGAAAAGATCCCTCACATTTTTCAAAATATGCCTTGTTGGCGTGAATACTGGGGATTTTTTCTGATGTCTTAAGCCTGAATGAAGTTCATGCCTATTTACAAACTTGGAATATATTTTGTAAGATCTTAAAAGCAACATATATTAGGCAGATGTATCCAAGGTGTATTTCTAATGTAATCTCAGCTGATGTCTGTAATATGGGTGCTTTAAAACAAAATTTAGATGAGACTGATGGAAAATTGACACCTGTACACCACACAGTCTCATTGTGGTGGGTGTTTTTCTTCTGCTCTGGCTTTTTCAGGTTACTTTCACAAAGTGTTTATATGCACAACTCGTGCAGCAGAAGTTTCTCCCGGATAAACGCAGCGGGTACACGCTGCCCCTCCCATCTGACCCTCAGTACAAAGCCTATGAACTGGGCATGAAACTGGTAATTATTTTTTTTAATATATTTTTACTTAGTCTTTAGTTTGCCTGTTTACAGGCGGCCAAGAAATGGCACTCAGCTTGTAGGTTGCTTGTAGAGAAAAATGTGAGCGAATTCACAGTTATCATTTTTCTAAAAGTACGGTATCACGGGAGTTTTCTTCTGCAGAACGGAGCGCTCCTGTGCTTCCGTGGATTATAAATACAAGTAAAACTTTTATGCTTCTCTGGGCAGTAGCTCGTGTGCTGTAGATCTACCTTCTAGCTTGCTTTGCCCACGTAGAGAAACTTGGCAGAGTCGGGAATGATCTGTTCCTACTGCACGAAGACAGATTCCAGCTTCCGAAGGAGGATACTGCTGCCTGCTGTGTAATCGGGTTTGGCACCTACTTCTCAAGCGAGAGAACTGGGAGCGAGGTGATCGCCGGTTCTTCATGCGGTCATTTAAAGGTGCACTTAAATTCGTCACCTCTTGTTGCGTCTCTTACGCAGGCTCACGGCTTTGAAATTTTGTGCTCCAAGTGCAGTAAAGCATCTCCTGATTCCAAGAGAAATGTACTGAGCGGTCCCCTGTGGGAGAGATTCCTCAGAAGCCTGAAGGAAAAAAGTTACTTCAAGGTGAAGTGGGGGGGGGGGTGTGTATTTTAAACATTCCAGGAAGAGCATGTTTTAGCTCTTGGAATTCTTTAAGTAGTTACAGCGGGGCAAGAAATCTTATGCTTCTGTCTGTGGAAAATTAACTAATATCCTTCAAGGAGATATGTGCAGTTTGTTCCCCTTTGAAATGAATTGATTCATTTTGGAGATGAAAAAGGAAAGAAATGGGATTTGCGGTTGAATTAATTCATCTAAAGAAAGGAGAACTATACTGGAATAAAGGGATCCACAATATAATTTTGTGTTGGTATGACTGTTTTACATTCCGTTTGTGTGCCTCTAGAACTAAATTTTCTGAAAGATCTATACTTAACACCCATGGACTCTTGGGTCCATATAAGTGTATTTTCTGGTTTGTGGTTTTTTTTTTTATTTTTGTATATTAGTTTTATACTCTTTATTCATTTATTCATTTATTCATTCATTCCTTCATTTATTTATTTATTTTTAAATACCTTTGACTACTTTCTTGATGTTAGAAATTGGTCATAAGTTGATTCCTTAAGGTTATAAAATTAGACAACTCTGTTGGAGCACTTCGGTTATTATTTGTTAAATATAGGGAAAGTGGAATATTCTTACAATACTGCAACACCACTTCCATGAATAATTCTCAAACACCAAGAGATTTGTGCACAAGTACCGTATGGTTGTAACCTGGGCGTGGTAAATCCTGCCTGTTGTGGGAGTCCTAGTATTGTCTTTGATTATTTTAGCTTATCAGACTTCAACTCATATTCAACTGTGAAAATGCCTTGTGCCTGTTGCCTGTATTCTGTTCCAAGTACACACTGCAAAGCTGCTTCGATTTTCTCAGCGCTAAGTTTCTGTGTGACAAATAGTCTTTGTTAGGAAGCCTGACTGTGAAAAGGAAAAGGAGAGGGAGAATTTTTTAGGCTCAGGCTTGTGATTTGCATTAAATAGGGAGAAATGGAGGGGTCTGCTAAGTACATGGAACTGTTGCATATGGCAGAAGATTACTTCCAGCAATCTGTTACCGAGCCAGAAAGGTAAGAGCTACTTGATATTCATGTCTAATCGTGTGCAGTACCTGCAAGTGCTGTAACTTACCTTTTTTTAATACTTGTTACAAAAAACCTGAACCTTTTTCTCCGTTGTACGCTTAAGGTAGGTGCTGTGGCTAGGGTGTAAGGGTATTCGTCCCTCTAGAATACTCTCTTCTGGTAGAAATTACTGCCTGAGTAACTATTTATCTTGGTTTTGTGAAATGCTGAGCTATTCCAACTGGGTTCAGAGGTGACTGAAAAACATCGTTTGGTTGGTTGGCGATAGAAAGTATTTAAAAGTTTCATTGAAAAGTCATCCCAGTGAATAATAAATATGGAGTAATCTGTCTCCTTTACTCAAGACAGGCAGCTGGCTGTATATCTCTCCAAAAGATCAAATCCAAAAAAATAAATCATTACAACAATATCTGTGTGTTTACCAGCTCATAGTATCTTGACTGTTAGTTACTTGAATTTCCAGCCTGTGCTTTTTGGGATCTGGCAGTCTTAATGTTTACCAAGAGAGAATAAATATAATGAACAAAGGAAACATAAGAAATGGGTTTTAGAGCCATCATCGAGGAATTACAGTAATTGACTGTGTCTTGTTTTGGCTAGTGCCATCTGTGTAGTATTCTGGTACTTCCCCTGGTTTCGCTTATCTTTTTGACATATTTGCACAGAAGGAAGGATGAGGAATGTGACCGAAAACCTGCGTATACAGTGCGTGATGCCGTTGTAATGCTAGTAAAAATCCATGTTAGTAAATTGAGATTTTTTTCTTCTAGCTCGGTTGAAACGAGTCCAGGCGATGAAATCTTGGCATTGCTGCAGACGACGACCATTGATTTGAAGGAATTTGAGAGAGAAGCAGCTTGTCTTCCTCCAGAGGATGGTGAGTGGGAGTGAGGGAGGTTGGACTATTCCTGTCACAAAGGATTGTTTGTGCGGGGAGGGGGTGAATGTTCACGGCCCTGTACCAGTCTCTGCGTCTGCTCGGTTTGTCTCCTGCCCTGTGACTGCTGGAGGTGTTATTCATGGGCTGTCATTAAAGATGGAGGCAGCTGGTTCTTATCTACAAGCTGCAAAACTTGGGGCTGTGAATCGGTGAGATGTGCAGCCCAGTTTCTGGTTTAATACCAGAACACCGTGCACACTTGACACCTGATCAAGTACTTTTTGTCAACTGTCTGCGGGCCAGAAGGTATTTAAACATTCTGTAATAATAAACCAATTCCAATACAGACAATACAAAGTTAATTACTGACTTAGAATCATAGAATCAATTGGGTTGGAAAAGACCTCAGAGATCATCACGTCCAACCCTTGGTCCAACTCCAGTCCGTTTACTAGATCATGGCACTAAGTGCCACGTCCAATCTCAGTTTAAAAACCTCCAGGGACGGTGAATCCACCACCTCCCTGGGCAGGCCATTCCAATGCCTGTCCACTCTCTCTGTAAGGAATTTCTTTCTAATATCCAGCCTAAATTTCCCCTGTCAGAGCTTAAGCCCGTGCCCCCTTGTCCTGTTGCTAACTGCCTGGGAGAAGAGACCAGTCCCCACCCGACTGCAGCCTCCCTTCAGGTAGTTACAGAGAGTGATGAGGTCACCTCTAAGCCTCCTCTTCTCCAGACTAAACAACCCCAGCTCCCTCAGCCTCTCCCCATAGGTCTTGCGTTCTAGTCCCTTCACCAGCCTTGTTGCTCTTCTCTGGACCCGCTCCAGCACTTCAATATCTTTCCTGAACTGAGGGGCCCAGAACTGAACACAATACTCCAGGTGTGGCCTCACCAATGCAGAGCACAGATCACTTCCCTTGTCCTGCTGACCACGTTATTCTTGATACAGGACAGGATACCATTGGCCTTTTTGGCCACCTGGGCACACTGTTGGCTCATGTTGAGCTTAACTTAATCAGTTAATATCTGATCTACTCTGATGGCCACTGTAAGACCAGCATAAACTTCATATATAATAGGGTTTTTTTCACTCATTTGACAGGAATGTTGCCAGTGTGCAATACAGGACACATCTGTATTTCTGAACGATGCAGTAGCACACAAATCCAACAGTCAGTGTTGGTGATCATGGTGGAAGGCTGGTTGCTCTCTATAGTGTAAGCCCTCATTTAGCAGCAGAATGTTTATCTGAGACTAGCACAAGATCTGCTAGTTTCAAGCTGCCTATAAAACAGCTTTTTAAAGTAATAAAATGAAAGCTGAACTCTTCTCAGCCTTTCACCGCATTATACCCTGTGTCACCCTCTGTCAGCGTGACAGGCTACAAAACGCCAGCAGCTCTAGCCGTCATCTGGACTGGGCCGGGTGGGCTAATGGATTTGTGCAAATGACAAATCAGTGCTCTGTTCTTTCAGATGACAGTTGGCTGGAGATTACACCCGATCACCTGGATCAGATGCTGAAGGAGGTGAGAAGCGAGTCCCTCGCCTCCTCCAATGAGGAAGAGCAGAACTACGACTTGGAAACGGTTGCTGAAAGCATGAAAGCTTTTGTATCCAAAGTCTCCACACACGAAGGAGCAGAAATGCCATGGTAATAATGTTTTTCAGTTTGGCATCTAGTGTAGAGTGGGTTTTCGTCCTGCTGCAGCCCTTTGGATCCGTAACGTAGAGAATCCAAGTTTGAAAGCGCTCTGCTTGGCAGGGGCGTGAAACAGACCCATGTGAGTAGTGAATATGTAGGTTTTTTTTAAACCAACTTGGTGACCATCTGACACTGGTTCAGGTAAAAAGGCTGAAAGTTGCACTGTCTTCCAGCACTCTTTCTTAGTTTGGTTTTTTCAACCCTTTTAAGTTGAAGGCTTACTGGTTTTTGTTACCATAGTTCACGGTTATTAAAATGTATTAAGTTCATTTGGGCTGAAATTTTTCTGCCATGAAGGATTAACTATTCAGGCAGGAGAAAAGAATCACTGTGGATCCTTCTCTTTTTTTTTCCCCAGCAGTGCAAGAAAAGTGCTAACTTAACTATTTAGACAACAGCAGAATGCCACTAGATTAATTGTTGGAGTTAAGAAAGTGTGTGTGTGTGTTGTGTGAACAGGCTTTTAATTTTAAAAATCCAAGAGGTAGGTAGTAGCATATTGTCTTAAGTTCTTTTTAACAGCTTTAAGAAGAGAAAATAATGCTGTGTAAGCTCTACCAAGTGTATAAGGGTCTACTCAATTTATGCTCTTAACTGATCTTTTATAATTAGTGTTAGTGCCAATGTCCGATTTATAACAGATTTTTTTCAGTTATTTAAAAACAAACGCAAAAAGGCAAACCACTGAGCCTTAAGAGAGACAAGAGTGAAGACTTTTGTGTTCTTCCTAGGCAGGAAACCTCAGAGATTCTTAGCTTTTAAAATAGTTTTCTGAGGTATAACACTACCACCACTTTGTTCCAGAAGGATTCAACCATGCTTATTTTGATTGTCTTCAGTGCAGTTTTTGTTTGACTGTGGCAAACGGTTGAAGTTTTATTTTCTCTTTCATGCCAGGAATTCCTCCGCTTGCTATTTCATTTCTAATTCACAAGGCCTCAGATTTCTAAGTGCTTCCAAGATATTCCAGCTTTAATCTAGGCTGGGGAGGAATGACTATACCATGTGGCTTATGCATGTGTTAGGCTTCTGCAAGCCTGAAAGCTGTATTTATTTCAAAATGTTTTTATATTTCAGGTCGTCTGACGAATCCCATGTCACCTTTGACGTAGATTCTTTTACAAAAGCGTTAGACAGAATTTTAGGTGAGATTGCTTCTTTGTTCCTTTTGTCAGAATATCTCGTGGCTATTTGGCTTTCCTGGGTCTTCTCATCACCTGTGGGCACTGCGCTGGTTTGCTTGCTCTTTGTACTGACACAAAATAATATGTAGGGGCAGACTCGGAAGAGCTGGACTCTGATGATCTGGATGAAGAGGAAGAGTTTGATTTCTCAGATGAGGACGATGAAGATTTAGATGCTGAAAATCAAACGCAAGACCAGGAGGTGTCGCCTGATGAGCTTATAGGCAGTCTCAAGTCATATATGAAGGAGATGGACCGCGAACTGGCACAAACCAACGTTGGTAAAAGCTTCATCACCCAAAAGCAAGAGGTAAGTAGCTG
Organism: Trogon surrucura; assembly: GCA_020746105.1. Taxonomy (NCBI): domain Eukaryota; kingdom Metazoa; phylum Chordata; class Aves; order Trogoniformes; family Trogonidae; genus Trogon; species Trogon surrucura. The sequence continues at coordinate 38,459,158 of CM036621.1, forward strand.
CAAACTATGTAGAGGCGTAGAGAGCTTTGGTAGGAAAGAGTAAACACACTAAAAGTGATCATTCTGAGTAATGTGATCAAAAACCTCTGTCTTCTGATCATGTGCTAACTGTTTATTATAAAAAAAAATAATTCCATGTGCAAGCAAAGCGTGCTGCAGTTGCACGGTGGTGTTACTATTCCAAAAAGACCCCATGGCAGCTTATCTAAACTTTAACTTGCACATTATTTCCAAGACTTACTTTTATTTCCCTGATTTCCCCTGTCGTAGTAGTAAGGCAAGCAGCTGCAGCTCAGCTTCTCGAGTTCATATGGTGGATAAATCCCATGGGAAACTGAGCCAGGACTCCGTAACCCTCTCTACACTTCTCTTGGAACTTCATGTGTAAAATGGAAAGCGATGATTTTTAACTGGCGTGAGCATTTGGTGACTAAATTCCTGTCAAAACAGTGTGGAATGTACTGAATTTTGTTGGCTACAGAACTTGTGTCCTTGTTTCTTTTCTTTCGTGGCTTCTCTTTTTTTTTTTTTTCTTTTTTTTTTTTTTAAAAACTTGTTTATAAAGTTTGCTGTAACTTTCTCTTTATACTTCCTGTAGGCAAGTTCTGTTAAAGGAGCTGCATCTCAAAACGCTGGCCCTGATTCTGGAGCTGAAGGTAGTGAATTGACACCGGTTAACGTGGATATGAACCTAGTAGCTAACCTGCTTGAATCCTACAGTGCTCAGTCTGGACTGGCAGGACCCACCTCTAATATTTTACAGAGCATGGGAGTGTATTTACCTGAAAATGCAGATAATACTGCCTCTAGTAAGGGAGAAACAAAGTAAAAGATGGTCTTGATTCAGAAGACATGGCTGGTTGAGAGAGGAAGCTCAGAAAGACTAGCAGGATTTGGAAGAAGAGGCAAAAAGGTTTGGATTTAAAGCATTTTGTGCATTAGTTCTGTTGACTTTAAAGATGGAAAGTGAATTTACCTGAGAAAGCTGTCTGTTTGGATACTGTCTTGGATAGAAATTGGATTTTTTCCCTGCTGGTGTCTTCAGAAAACTGGAAAGGGATGTTGTGACTTGAATGAATCTTATGATATAAATCCGGTCTGCCGTTTTTCAAATCAATGATCCAATTTGCCGTGTTTGTAAAATGTCCATTTCCTTACTGGAAGGCGTGTTCTGAAACGCTCCTGCCTTCGGGGGAGGTGGAGGCATGCGGCATTACAGCAACAGAATTCTCCTGTGCGTTTGGGAATGCTGGTTAAACGTTCCACAGGCATTAATCGCTTTTCCAAAAGCGCAGTGCTTCATTGGAAGAACTTTGGATAATTGCTGTAAGAATCTGTTCTTTATTAACTAGGATTTGAAGAGCGGCGGGATCGAATATGTAAATATTGGCTATAAGTAATTTTTGGATTTATTTAAATAAAAGCAGAAATACAACTTGCTTACTGGAGACGGTTTGTTTTTTTTCTCTGAAGGTATGCATAACTTCCTCAGCGCACTATCGGAAGTTCTCGAAGTTAAAGCATTTTCATAATTGGGCAGTTTTTGAGTTCCATTATTGCTGCATGTTGATATCGTGCCAGCAGTAGCTGTCTGTGAGTCTCAACAGTTTTGCTTTGTTTTTCAGTGAAAGTGCATCTAAAAAGGCGTTCGGCAAGTTGTTTTCACATGGAGTGAAAAATCTGTTCTAGATATGAAAAACTCATTTTTCACGAGATAAATTTGAAACAAAATATGTAGAAATTCTTGATTTACAGACAGCAAGAACTTGGTCCTGCCAGATCTGAATCGGTTTCCACAAGCCTTTATTTTGTCTTCCACACAACAATTAATCAAGTGTCTTAAGTGGTAGAAGAGCAGCTCATCGACTGAGTTTTTGTTCTGTTTGTTTGGGTTTTTTAAACATACTCAGAAAAATAGTGTTCAGTGATACAAAAGCCTGATTGATCCTGAAGGATCATGCTTTTAAAGTATGGAATTATTCTTGTTACTACGGATGATGCTATTATTTGTCTTAAGGTTTGGAGTCCGTTTAGTTGAAGTCTTTCTGTTAATTTATTTGCATACTAAGTGTTGGCATTATTTTAACCGACAAAGTTGGAAAAGTTGTTTCCATGTAGGACTTAGACAATTGTTGGAGGACGACTTTCAGTTTCTGACTGCCGTGCCAACTCAGTTTGACCAATGCATAGAAAACTCTTTGGAAGTTGTGCGTTGGCATAAAATCATAGAATCATAGAATGGTCAATGTTGGAAGGGACCTTGAAGATCATGTAGTTCAACCCTCTTGCTGTGGGCATAATTTCACTGAAATTCATGAGACCTTGACACTGTGCAGTGAACGCTTGCTTGTCCCCACTGATCTGTGCTCCTGGGTTTGTTTTTTTCCAAGTTGTTGTTTGTTTTTGCAAATGATGAATCTCTGGTAAAAAGCGCCAGCACAACATCATAAATATTGGGAGATTCTGCACATGAATGCATAAAATGAACGTGGATGAAGGCTGTGATGGCTGCGCTGCCTCCACGTTTGTCCTCCGTGGATGTTGTGTAAGTTATTTGGGTTAATGGTTTTGGGAGAGTACTGGTGAGCTGGACAGGGATTAGAGATGGACGAGAAGAATTAAGAAGTGTAAAGATGATCACACAGAATCACAGAATGGCCTGGGCTGGAAGGGACCTTAGAGATCATTTTAATCCAACCTCCCTGTTTTGAGCAGGGACGCCACCTCTCGACTACGTCAGTCAACACGTGATGCTAAAGTTCAAGGAGTTGGGACTCTGCAGAAAGGTGGGGTGCAATGAGATTGAGCTAGGCATTAGAAAAATTTGGGTAACGAGTTCTTAAACGTAGCAGACAGTAGTTAGTGGTGGAAATCAGATGTACTCGAACCTTAAAGAGGGTTTATGTTTCAACAAGGAAGGCAATTAACGTTGGAGCTATGTAAAATTCTCTCCTGATGAGTAGTTAGCTCAAGTTTAGATACTTTAAAAAATAGTTCAGTTTCAAGAACATGATCACGTTTAAATTCCGTTGTGGCCTGTACTGTATAAAAGGTCAAAATAGATCAAAGGGCTCTTCTAATGCAGCATGTGAAAAAAACTTCGAAGCTAATGTTCAGAACAAAGCTTCTCTTTGGAAAGCAATTCAGCCAATCTTGTTTCTTGGATAATCTTACATTTCCATCAATTGGACTGTTATTTCTGTGGGGCAGCACTTATTCCAACTATTTACATTTGTTTAGCAGCTTCACAGTGGAGACCTTCAAGACTCTGGAACTGCTCACAAGAGAATTTGCCATTGAAGAGTAAGAAATTCCGTGCTGCCTCTTCCACAGCTTTGAAGTAACATATGAGGCGTTTCTGCTTTTAATTCTGAAAGAGTATTTTTAGTGAAGGAAGCCTGATGGAATTAATTAAGGGAGACAAGTGCAGTGTGGTTCCCTTTCAGCGGATTGCTATCAAGGCTTCCATTATATTCTAAATTAGTTTAACTAGAACTGCATTCCACACAATTTATTCACTTTGCTCACTGGAGCATCTGCCTTTCGTAGAGTCATGCTCATACCAGAACTTCTGACTCTTCCCAGAAATTTAGTTTTCTTGTCTGTGCCTTGACCCCTGAAGCCCCAGTTCTGAATGGTGTAGTTGTTGAGTGGTATGCTCGAGGCAAGAAAACTCATAATGGGTCTTTCATCTTCCACGTACTGAGATGGAAACTAATCCCAGGGGACAGCAGAGACCTTTCACTTGTTAAAACTCTTCTCAACACCTGGGCAGTTTGGCTGTTGGCACTTTTTTCTCCGCTGAGCTTTATGGAATACTATTTTCTGCCAGTTAACGGAGGGTGCGCAGGTCATGTCGGAAGTCGGCAGCCCGCGGGCCAGCAGCGTTTGCAGCGTGGGTCGGACTCTGCCTGGTCAGTGTCAGTGCTGTTTGAAGTGTCTGTGCTTACATCGATCTCCTGCAAATAAACTGTTTTCAGCATCCTGGCCGTGTAAGTGGATGTCAGCCTCCCCTGTAGCCATGAAAGATGAGTCGTCACAGTTAACTCCAGGGCACGTGTTAGTTGCAGCGGTGGAAAAGCAATTTGTGATGGATGTTCTTATATGAGAAGCTGGATTTTGTTTTTAATGGCAGCGGGAGTTGGGGCAGGCCCTCTGTACCACCTCGGGATCCCTTGGGATGCTGCAAAAACTCGCAGCAGCAGCTGCCCTCCCTCGTGCCATTTACATCTTTGGAATGGAACACAAGGGCATCTGTTCTGGCAGGTCTTAAGATGGAAATTTATTTCTTTTTCCAACTGCGTTTATTCCCCTAAGAAAATATCACCAGGGAGGGCAGTTGGGATTCTTGGCCTAAACAGCAGAATACAGAGCTATTGGAAAAAGCGAATATCTCAGGAATATCAAGTAAGGGGTGTGAAGCCTAAAACATCACCTTAGTTGATGTGCATCAAGCGTGTTCCACAGCCGCCAGCTGAGGAACCTGATCCCCACCCCATGAGGACAGAGGATGTACCCTGTTATAAATTCCACGTGCCAAGAGTGGGTAATTGATTCAACAGCAGAGCTGTCCAGGGTAAATAACTGTGGTGATCATGATTCGGTTTATCTCATGTTTAAATTCTTAACGCTACCATAAAATTAACAACCCGCCCTTCCGAAGCAGGATAGAAACAACAGGCAGAGGTAGGAAGATGTGTTTGCTGTGTTTCCAGGCTAGGAAACTGTCCTGTGGATTGCAGCGTCACGGAAGAGCGTGTCGTGAACGACCGGCAAGGTTTCTGGTGTGAAAACTGTAGCTGAGAAGCGAAGTAATTAATGGAGGCAGAAGAATGTGGTGTGTTACTCCTGTGTCAAGTGCAGGTTGCAGCTTGGAACAGAGCCTGTGCTTAAGTGGGTCAGCGCTCCCAGAGGGATATTCAAAATTTCGCAAGCGTGTGAGGAAGTGAAGAGCAAAGCTAATGTGAAGGTGAAGCTCAGCTTTTTCATAAAAAAAAGAAAATAAATAAAAAGTGTACATTACTTGACCACTGGGTAGGAGGCAGAGAATGAGATGTTTCTAGTAAAGACTTTATAATTTGATGGGAAAAAGGAGTAATGATATCCGATGACTGCGATGATCTTAATCTAAAGTACCTCAGACCAGAGTCTTTTTTTTTTTTTTTTTTTTAAAATATGTATACCTGCAGTTACAATGCCATACAGTTGTAGTGTTGGAATGTAACCTAGTTTAATGGAAGTATTCTGCATGCTGCAGGCTAACAGCAGTTGTATTTAACTGTCTTATTTTGTCAGATCACTGTCCCGTACCCTTTGTGACTGTAGACAGACTTTCTCTTGCTAATAAAAACTTCCCAGGTTTTCATTACTGAATTTTGTGCAGTTACTGGTTTGCTTCTGCTGTGTTCCTGTTAAACAGATCAGACAACGATGTTTCACAGGTAAAGCTGCATAGCTGCTCTTGTCCTATAGGGTCTCACACACATTTCTTTAGCGCCCATCTTGCATTTATGAATTTCCAGCTTCCCATTCCTTACAAGATCTCTTTGAGATTCTGAGGCTTACTAATAAAAGGCATGTGTGAATTTGCTTCTGTCCCTATCCCAAACCTCATCTTTCTTTTTTTTTCTTCTCCTGTTAATACCAGTAAATCTTCCCTTTACAATATTTCCACTCGTAGAAATAGGGCCGCTTTTGCATTTCCTGCCATTACAACAACCTTCCACTGTGCATCACACTTTTTCCCCAACCACTACAAATCTCCCTGAAACATATCTTCTTTGCCTTGCCTCCTAACCTCTGCTATTTCCTACAGAAGCTGAGTTTTCTTTAGATGTGAAGTGTTGCAGAGAACACAGTATGACAAGATGCTATGGACAGTGGAGCACAGGGACCAGTGGAAAAGGGTATTGTATCAGCGTTTTCTCTTCCCATGCTGGAACTGCCCTCCCTGCGAGGGAGCTGGGGCCGCTTTGTCTTTCTGCTCCCGTAATTCTTCTCACGTTTGTGACAGCTGATGCCAGCTTCAGTTCCTCCACATAAGGATGACTCTCAGCATCACCGGGTGAGTCCACCTGATAGTCTACAAAATACCCACTGGTGGGTCTAAAGAAAACGTGAGTCACATCATTTCCAGATTGGCAACCCAGCCTCTTGTTTTTTAACAGATGGTGATACTTGGGCATTCCCAGGTGTACACGTTGTTGCATGAATGACACCTGGCAATAATTTTTCCCTTACACGGCTGCTTGGCAATCTGTTGCCAGGTTGGAAAGCGAACAAGTTTTAGACGGGAGCTGAAGGCTGGGGCTGCTAAATTCAGTGCTTCAAACTGAAGCACAGGAATTGTGTTTGTGTAACGACAAGTGGTTCTGACAACCTGTCCCTTTTTACCTGAAAAATTACTTGAACACGGTCATGTTGTCAGGGCATTCCGTTAAGCGCTCGTGTCCCCTCAGGCCAAACATCAGATTCAGCATGTGTCTGCTGTGTCTCGGGGCATTATGTAAGGTGAAGTGATTTCTTCACCTAAGAGCTTCCTCCTTGACCTGTAATGCTGAAGGCAGACTTTCTGCCACTCACGATGGACAAGTACCCCTCCAGGTAGGAAAATGTGACCTTTCCGTGCAGCAGCAGAGCAGCCCAAGGTGATGGGAGAGCATGTGGCAAGTGAATTCTCAGTCTATGCCATTTCCAGGTAAGGTTTTTCTGAGCTCCCTCAGTCAGAGATAGACAAGTTTTGTCATGTGGTTTGGTTACTTTAATCCTCTGCTGGCACCTGTTGGAGATAAACATCACTTTTACACCCTGCTGCTTTTGGAAGGTAGGTGGAATGCTGCTCTGAATCTGCTTGCATCGCTTTCCCAAAAAGCTATTTTTAATTAATCAGATGATTGCTCTTACCTTACAGCTGCCCATGTATTCTGCTGACTGGTACTACTCGTAAACAACAGGGCTGTAATGCCACAGGCTGGCTGCTTTTCAGCAACAGGTCTTGCTGTAAGTCTCAAGCCGCGGAGTCTCGGTGATTTATACGAGGCAAGCGTGCCCAAAGAGGATTCATTTAGTGGATGTGTTTTTGAGAGAAGTATGTTGCTACATCCATTTTGCCTGCCCAGTATTTTTTACGTGGGAAAGCCCTGCTGTGTTTTGTTGAGGAAGCATCTGTCAGGAATTGCCTGCTTCTTTTTCCAGGTCACTTGCCTTTATGGAGCATGTTCTGTCTTGACTGCAGTGAGTATTACTCAGGCTTCAGCCAGATTTCTAAGGAAAATGCAAGCACGAACAATATCTCTCTGATCTTGTTTTTCTATCCTGTGCATAGGTGTGTATTGCCTGTAATCACTCCTGCTTTTTTTAACGTCAGGAACAGAGGTCAATGTTATTGTTTGATACCTAACTCAAAAAGTTATGGATTAAGGATTTAAAATTTAAAGCTCTTCAAAAGATGCAATGAGAATATTGCTTTGTAGTTGTTCTACTCAAAGAAGTATTTGAGTAGATCAAAAAGACTTTTTTTTTCTTACTGATGATTACAAGGAACATGCAGACATTTAAACTGGTTTAAAAAGTGAGTCACAGAAGCAAACAAATGAGAAAATAGCTTTGTTTTTCCTCTGACTTTCTCCGTGTAGAAAACAGGCAGTGACTGATGAAATTGGAAAAAGCCTGGTATAGTCAGAGTATTAGCCAGACTGCAACTCTTAGTAGAGAGTTGTCCTGAAGTCTGTGGATGCCTCGCAGCTCCAGCCTGGGCAGTGTATGGCCCTGCCAGCATCGAGCAAGGAGCAGCAGAGGTGATCATACCTCCTGTGACCAGCCTGCCTTCTGTTGTGATCCCCACCCCACAGGGACACCCTCCCAAGACAGGTCTGGGTCAGCAATGTCGATGGGGACGGTTTAGAAGGAGCTGGTGTCAGTAAAAAAAGGCGGCTCTCTTGAAGTCAGAGCTCACCGAGAGCCTGCTTGTTGATGTTAAAAATCATAATTTGATAAGCAGGGTAGCTCGGTGTTTCCCAAACGCAGGAGAATTTACTCTGATGTGGAATCTGACCACCCTGCAGCTGGTTTGACAGAGACCTCCACTCCAAATATGTACTGTAAAAGTACCAATACAAACCACACAAAGCTCAGAAGTCACACAGCAGTTCCTCTTTTACTACTTTTTGCTGCTTTTACGCGTCAGTCCTTTTTCTGCCACTGGGAGAACAGGTCATGCCTGGATATTACAAAATCCCAAGTCCATCAAACTGGATGTTGTACACTGGAAGCAAGCTTGGGGCACGTTAATGAACTGCAGAAGGGCAAGTTGTGCAGGCATTAAGGAGAAGTAGGAAAGAGGACGGGAAGCAGGAATATCTTACTGGTGAGTATTAGCTCTTCAGTATCTTCTACTGCCGAGAAGGGGAAGAAAGGAGTGAGGCTGAAAATGAAAACGGCACATTCCAGAGACTGGAAAGAAGTAAATGCTTGGGAATTAAAATGGGTGTGAGGGGAGAGAAAGCAGGAGGAACCACTACGAAGAGAGTTAGTGGGAAACGTTTCAGAGGAAACGGGAGTTTCTGCAGGAATTGCAGTTCAGTGGCGTGTGGGCTCCTGGGCTGTGCCTGGCTGGAGGGGAGGAAGCAAATGCCTGTGGTGGTACCAGCGTACATTCTTAGCAGGATGACTGACAGGTTGAGTTCACAAACATGAAAGATGTGCTCTGGCATGTGGGTTTTATTGGCGGAGAGTTAGCGAGGGTGGGGAAGGCGTTCACACATGCCACCATGGCCTAAAACAATCCTCTCCCAACCTCCTGAAGTAAAATTAACTCTGAGGAAACAAAGTGTATCTCAGCAGTGTGAGAAAGCCGCCTTTTTTTACGTATCACTCAGGTGTGATGACTCCAGATTTTCACCACTGCTCAGAAAGGTCTTTCACCTACAACAGCTCTGAGTGGTGGCAGTCAAAGAGACGTCCCTGCTCCCCCTTCAAGCATCTTGTACCGATGGCTTTGCCATCTTGGCACTTGAACTCTGACCAGGTAGGCAGAAAGGACTGTCAGTCTGAATGAGCAGCAGATCAAACATCCTTCCATCTGTCTCTTTGACAAAGTTTTCCTTGCCTAGACTGTCTCTGTCGCTCTGGAGAAGTGGTACCATTTCAGCAGTCAAACAAGACCAGTTCTCCAGGCAAGCCACAGACTTTTGGCACAGGGTTAGAGGCGCTGCACCTTTCAGGATTTTTCTCTGTTGGAAGCGCAGTCTTTTCTTGTAGCGGTTTGTTATTTGGGTTCTTCCAATATGCTTTTATCTGGGTTTTGCTCTTTGCTCTCAACCCCCAGATAGCTTTGTTCTCTCTTCCTCGGGATGGGAGCAACATTGTCTTACTGGTGGGGAAAATGGTGCCTCTTGAGGTATTTCTAGTTGCTCAAATATCTCAACAAAGTAGGAGCTCAGGTAACACTTGCAAAAAAAAGAGAATGTTTTATATGAAACTGGAAGTCTGATTGGGAAGGGAAGCAGAAAAAGGGGAGAGTGTGCCATCAGTGATTTTTTTTCTGTTTTTTTTTTTTTTATTGATAGTTCTTCCAGATACATATAAATGCGAACACTGAAAGGCACCCCGTCCCTTTATTTTTTTCTGGAAAAATTGTGCATTTGATATCCATCTAAGATGGATAAAATGGAGGAAAATGGGACATAGATGCCGGTGGCTCACAGCTCTGTTGCTTGCTGGGCAACAGCAGGAGCTGCTCACAGTAAGTTTGACGCTTTGCGACCAAGAATTTTATTGTACGTTTACTGCAAGTCATGAGATCTCAAAGGTGACCCACTGTACGTGGAATTGTCCGAGGTTGATCTGTTTAGAAGTGGCTTTGTAGGTGTCTCTAACTGAGCGTAAGATTGTCAGTCTTGTGCTGTCCTCACTGTAACGCAGACTTCAATAAAACTTTGGAAGCTTTCGTGTCAGGCTTCTGTAGTTCTGGTAGAATCGTAGATTTGATCACGTCATGCCTGAGCCGGCTGGGAAGTCTGCTGCTGAACCCATTCGTGAATCAACTGGTGAGCAATGGCCTGTTTGGGAGGGAACCAGGGTATAAAACTACCGTCGTCTTGCTTTGAAGATCTGGGCTCCCTCTTGAGACCCTCCACGACTTCCTCCAGGCCAAACCAACGGGCTTCCTCTAGTTCCAGGCTGTTCATACTTATCTGGAAAGAATTCAGAAAGCACCAGTTGCTTAAACTAGATTTACATGTGGGCAGCTCTGCCTGGCTTGTTCTAGCCCCGACAACATCCTATGCTAGAATGCCCGGAGTGCTTTAACCACACTGGAATTAAGTGTTGATGCCAGCACAGGAAAGGTTATAACTATCCACCAGTGCTTTGTTGTCTTGGTTTCCTTAGGGAAGCCTCGAATCGGGTAGCCCTGTTCCATCACGGCACTGGTCTGCAAAGTATCGGTGGCTGAGCTCAGTAATTAATGTAGCACAATCTGCATGTTCAATGGCGAATGTGGTATTAATACCAGAGAGTACCTCCTCTGCAAAGTTCCCAGGAAAAAATATAGGGGTGTTAGGCTCTGGGTTTGAGCAAAATCTGGCACGTTACGACAGAAGGTAGGATTGTTTTGAAGTTTGTGCTTCACCTGCAGTTTGGCTTTCTCTACCTTTAGAGAGATCTGATGCTCTCCAAACTAAAGTCCGTGGACTGAAAGCGATTTTGCTACATCAGGTGGGCAGTGAAACGCCTGAGTGTGCTCACCTCAGCCCGCTGTGCTCTCACCGAGGCGTGACACGCTATCATTAAGCAGCTGCTGGGGAAGGGCCAGTGCTGAGAAGCTGAGTACCGGAGTGACTCCACCTCCAGGCCCACCTCTTCTGCCACTTCTCGCCGGACTGTCTCTTCCACATTTTCACCTAGAAGCCACCAAAGTTAGGTAAGGACGGCCTGGCCTCAGGGCAGCAAACCGTGGCAAAGAAAATGTAGGCTTGCTCATTTCTGAGGTGTTCAGTCCTGACTGGACACACAGGAGCTCTGACTGGGCTGCTGGTGAGGCCACATCTGGAATATTGTGTCCAGTTCTGGGCCCCTCAGTTCAAGAAGGACAGGGAGCTGCTTGAGAGAGTCCAGCGTAGAGCCACAAAGATGGTGAAGGGAGTGGAGCATCTCCCTTATGAGGAAAGGCTGAAGGAGCTGGATCTCTTTAGCTTGGAGAAGAGGAGGCTGAGGGGTGACCTCATCAATGTTTATAAATATGTCAAGGGGGAATGTCAGGAGGATGGAGCCAGGCTCTTTTCAGCGGCGTCCACTGACAGGACAAGGGGCAATGGGTGGAAGCTGGAACACAGGAGGTTCCAGAAAAATATGAGGAAAAACTTTTTTACTGTAAGGGTGACCGAGCACTGGAACAGGCTGCCCAGGGAGGTTGTGGAATCTCCTTCTCTTGAGACATTCAAAACCCGCCTGTGCGCTCTAGTGTAGGTGGTCCTGCTCTGGCAGGGGGGTTGGACTAGATGATCTTTAAGGTCCCTTCCAACCTCTAACATTCTGTGATTCTGTGGGCTGACCTGGGAGCATCTTGTCAGCAGGATGGTCAATTAAATTCATCAACAATGCTCTCACCTCCCTTAAACTGGGGCATCAGAGACACTTTTGGCTTTGCCTATATACAGCTGGTAGACAGAACAACACTGTCTTTCTTCATCATTTCCATTTTTAAGCCATTTTCCCTCCTGTAACAATTGGTCTGTGTTTTGCCTTTTTTTTTCTCAGCCAGACTGCACTAGACACAAACCAGACTAAAAAAGTCTTTGGGGTTCTAACCTGGGGAGTCTTATTTACCATCAAGGACTAGAGCAACTGATACTCACCCATGATCCCCACTCTTTTAAGATACATACAGCTATTTTTAATTGTTTCTGAATGGTGATGCCTATCTATTTAGATCCAGTATGTTTCTTCTCTGTTATCACCTGTGTTTCCACCCTCCACTGTGAACAGGCGTTGCTGAATGATGTCCCACCATTCTGCCTCCGTGCCCTGCATGTCTGAGGCCACCGCGCTGGATCAGAGGCCGCCTTACCCACGTCGCAGAAGCCTGACAGAGCGGTGTACATCCCTGGGGGAAATGAAGGCTGGCGTGCGAGGAGGCACCGGCTCCCGTCAGACACCAGGGTGATAACCACCGGAGACATCTAGCAAATGCATCAAAAAGCAAAGCGAGGAGCTCAGACCGAACGAGCAAGTGCAAAAATGGTTGCTTTTCCTAGCAGCTTGAGAGTAACTGGATGAACACTGAAGCACCCAGCTACGTGCAGAGCACTCCTGCTGCCTTTTCTCACAGGTTGCCCTCCACGCGCCCCAGCAGCATCGGGTTGTCGCCACAGAGACCCCAGCTTGCTTACCTTTGCTGTTCAGTGCTCACCTGTGGGTAGTAAGTAATTCCACTGGCATGGCAGGTGCGCTTGCTGCCAGCTATGTTCTTCTGAGTGGGCTGCCCAGTTTTGCTGCAATACTGGTGGGAATCGTGCCACCGGAGAAGGGCCTGGGCCTGCGGACACCAAGTGAGAGACACAAATCTTACAGCTGAGGCAAAGAGGAGACTCAGAGCAGTCTCGCTGAGCGATGCTTTGCTATCTTCTTCCCAGCATCCAGTCATGCACGTGGATAAACTGATCATTTGGAAGCCTCAGATAGGTAAATTAATTACAGGCACTGCTTTGAAGAATGGCAGATTCTGCAATTCATGTTTCATGCTTTTTGCTTTGGCATTCAAATGCAAGCATGTTTGGGGGAGGTGGGGAAGAGTTGTTCTTTGAGTACTAATGGGAAATGAACTATTCTAAGGAGTCTCCAACACCAATTACCTTCCTGAAAAATAGTCTGAGTGCCACAAACATTATAGAGCAAGAAAATAAATGTGAGCTATTTCTACTTATGGGTCAGGAGAGCTGATGTTCGCACACTAGTGTTTTCTTAGGACTTCCAAACCTATGGCCTCCAAGAGTAACAGCTTATAAGTGAGCAGCTTTAAAGGAGCAGCTCTGAGAAAAGATCTGTACTTTCATTCCATCAAATTCAGTTTGCCTAGGAGATTACAGAAAATGAGTGCCTGAGAGTTGTTAAGCTGGGGACAAACTGGGATCGCTGTGACTACTGATAAGATCAGTATGTTTCACACTGGAAATACAGCAGGTCGATGCTAAATGTCTAATTACCCCGGTCATTTTTAAGCCACTTGTCTGTTTTTTCCTTCCATTGCAACTTGCTTTTGTGATAACTACTTGTAACTTATAGCATGTTTCTACCTAGGTCACTGAAAGTGTGCCTTACGTACTACCACCGTATGTATTAAATCACGAAACAATATGGGAGACAAGGAGAAGTTAGAATGTCGACGTTAGAAATCACAGCTTCTTAAAGTAAAAAATCCTGTACAATACCGAAGCCAGCAAAGGAGAATCCTTCCCATCCACTACGAAGAGAGCCTTTCGTAAGTCAGTAAACGATCCTTTCAGTTCAGACTCAATGACTGATTTCTCCAAGGCTCCTGTTTATAAACAACAACAACAACAACAGAAGTCTTTCATCTCATAAATTGCAGTTATTGTCCCAACTTTACGCCCTGTGTTGTTCTGGTATACAATTTCTGGAAGTTTCCATGAAAGTGACATCACATCAGTGGTAACATTCCCAAATGTTAAGGGACCTGCCAACAGCCCACCTTTACTAACACGCGCCCAGGAACAGCGGTGCAGTTCTGCAGCTCTGACCTGCCACGCTCACAACAGCTCCTACAGAGACTCGACTGAGTCCTCTTTGGCAGTAAATGCTCCCCCAGCGAGGATTAGGGACGCTGCCAAGGCAGCACCTTCAGCTCAGCGCGTCAAGCGTGACGCTGACACGGATGGAAGAGGAGTCATCCCAACCTAAATCCAGGGCAAAGTGTGGTACGTGCTCGTCTGAACAACCGATCAGCACCGACTTCTCTATCCACTGCTCAGTCTCTTGGAATTCCTCCAGGATCTTTTTCGTCTCTAAACAGCAGAGGAAAAGGGAAGAAAAAGCTGTGACCAAAGCAAATTCATAGAGCCATGATGCTCTCTCAATCTTCAAGGCATATGCAGTCTTGGCCCAAGGCAGGGTGCTTGGGTGTGAGAGGAGACCAGAGAAGTGGTCCCACCCAAATGGAGACCGGAAGTCTGGCACTCCTTCTAGCCACTGGAAGTTTTGACCATGTCAGGCTAAAGATGCAAATGTTTTGGTGCTTGGGGAGCAGCTGTCCATTCTGGTTTTGTCCTACACCAGCCAATACCTTTCTCAAAGGAGACCTTCCCTGTGTTTTGCCAGATAACCTTTGTCTGTGAGACCTGGCTTGTCTTCCTGCCAGCCCTTTCTCTTCCAAGGCATGGTCCTGAATATTTGAAACTTGTCATCTCAAAACAGGTCAGGTATATGTTCATACCGTATGCGTGTGAAGAGCATGAGCTTGTGTCTGCATGCCAAGGTTTTAACTCTAAATAATCCTTGGTCGTTAACAAATAGCGTGCTCCATTTAGCAGGGTGTTCCTGCACAGCTTGACAAATTTTCAGCGCTTGTGTAAGGGGTTGCTTATTGGAAACGACACTATTATTTCAGCTGTCTCATCCAGGAGGTGGTTCTTTCCAGGCACCTGCTTACCTGCTGCGCTGAGCTGCGGTACCAAATATTTCTTCCCATCTCTCTGCAGGAAGGGGGAGAGATTGTGAAAAAGATAGAAAGATCCTGAGCTCTGGGCTTGTCTGCAGAGGCTATCATCTTCCTTTAGCTCATTTAAGTATCTGCGGTGAGAAAAGAATTGAGAAGAATTCTCACTACCACACAAGTGGCTGTAAGTATTGGGCATCTGAGAAGATCGCTAACCCAGTCTTTCAATCCAGGAGGTCTGCTTTGTAGGCGTGACATTTGTGTCCAGGAAGCCTTGACCTTCCCTTTTATCCCCCCAATTCGGATGACTCCGAGTCCTGTTTGGCAGGGCTGCTGAGCCCTCCCCATCTGGCTACGTGCATTCCTGCAGGGTACATTCTACCTGTCACACTGATGGGAAGGGTAAAGACCAAGCTGGAGCCTTAGGGCCCAGCTGAAAAAAAGGGTGTCAGGATGTGCTTCTTTCAGACTGCTTAAAACAAGGTAAGCAGCATCACTTGGAGTCCGCGTTGTGTTGTAAGAGATCTTTAGCTAGGACGGCAAGCACAGGCATTCATTAACAGAGCTTTGGCCTGAGAGAACCAGTTCTTATCAGTGGTGAAGGGAGGGGAGAGACTTTTATCCTTTACAGAGCCCACAGAGCATTACTGTGTTATTGCTGAACTGTTGAAAGATTAACCCCCTGGGTTAGATTTAAGTAGAGCTGCTTGTGGCAGCGGACCCAAGAGTGCCAAAGTCTCATCGTCTCAGTGTACGCAAGAATCAGATGAGAACTTACCTCATTTTTCTGACATAGGTAGAGTGTAACCTGCAGACAAGAGAGGAAGCCCTTCTATACACTGCTTGATACATCGTGGCTGTAACCAACACCTACAGGTAGCTGTCTCCACCTAAAAAGAGAAGCATAGAATATAATGCAGTGGCTCTACAAAGTTAAGTTTGTTTTACAAGGTGCAATAACCCATTATTAGAATTCACTATTAGAACCCACTGTTAGAAATCTCCCTCTCACCGAGCCTGCAGCATGCTGGCAGCTGCTTTCTGAAATTATCATTTTGGTCTCCTTCTCAAGTCACGTGTCAAACCCAGTGTCAGGCAGTTTGTGAGACTGTTTAAAGGTACCTCAGTTTGTTTCCGTCTGTGAGCGTGCACAGATCTTACAGAAATTGCTGTAAGACTGGATTAAATGTTCCTGTCCTAAATGCCTGTACCCCTGGGGAAAAGAGCGGCGAAGGTGACTGCTCTCTTATTTGTTTCCTGCACACTTGTGATGGCCTGGGTCCAACTGAACATCCTCTTGCAGCACCCAGTAGAGTTGTGGGAAAGGCACTGATGCCAGGAGAGACTGAAAAACAGAGTATCAGCTGTGGAAGAGAATTCCCTGAGCTAGACGAGAGACGGCAGTTGCAGCTGAATTGGATCATCTCCAGCTATGGATGGGGTTTTTTTTCTGTGCCGAAGGATCCTGCCACATTTTCAGCTCAGGCGGTAGCACGCTGCAGTCTGAACTCTGCTTCAGGATGTCAGAAAATAGCCAGAAACACCATCTCTAGCATTCATCTGAAACAAAAATTAGCTATGGTTCATAATCCTTAACAAGTACGTTCAGTATTTCACTTTTGAACTGTAGGACTAGAAGCCCTTTAAGGAGGAAGCTACGTTTCCTTCGACGCACAGACACATAAGCAGTGTCAGAAAAGAGTCTGAGAGTCCTTCCTTTCTGTGAAGGTCAGTGACAGCTCCTGAGCAGAGGTTCCCATCTGTACGCGGAGGCAGTTTCTGTGGCCAGTGGCGCGGCAGCTTTGCCTTGCAGCTTCTTCTCTCCACCCCGGATCCCTTTTTCCTACCATCTCATCCGAGGGTGGTCTTCACCACTGTGAGCATCGCCAGCGCCCCTGCTTTGCGCTTCGGCAGCAGGGAGCTGGGCGTGCTGCCCAGACGGTGGCTGTGGCGGAGAGACCGTGTCTGAAGCAGTTTTCTGGTGCAATTACGTGTCCACCGCGTGAACTGAAGTGAGTTCACAAACAGCTCTGGGAGCCATGTGACCCCAGAGGAATAGCTTTGTACCTGCAACTATGAAATGCAACTGGAGGCAGGTATTTAACCCCTTCCTTCCTCGGAACCACGATGCCAGATTTGGGTGCAGATCACTGAAAACTCGAGCACGGTACAAACTTGATCTCGGGAGGCCAAGCCACGCTCCCACGTCTCGCCCGTCAGCCTTGCCTACTCCGTACAGCTGGCAGGAGGTGGGTCTATGCCTGTTGTTCCCCACGAGTGTTTCCCCCACTTACTGCGCTCGGGCGACAGCTACGAGAGTCCCAGTTGACCTCAGCAAACAGAGAGCAGCTGTCTTACTGGGTCCCAGTGGCTCTTCCCCCACTGGGAGAGCTGGGAACTGTAGTTCTGTGGAGGCTGCTCGCAAAGCTTTTGGCAGGGCTAGATGGCTGCCTGCCTGCTCTGGATTTTGATTAACTTCTGCAGTTAGTGAGCCTGCCCGAGAGTAAACTCTTTTTCTTTTTTTTTTTTAACCCCCACACCTGCTTCATTCTATCAGAAATCCACATGCTTTATTTTGCCAAGCAGAAGCTATTATGAGAACAACGCTACTGCAGTAACTTTAGCTGCTCTTAGCAGAAGAGTTTGTTCATGTTAGTTTCTTTCTCTCTTTTTTTTTCTTTTTTTTTTTTTTTTTCCTCCAAGCTTCTCTTTTTTTTTTTTGGTATCAGAAACATAAGAGCATTGTTTAAAGTTAAGGGCCTTATGTCCTGCAATGGGAAAACATGCCAAAAGCTGTACATATCTACAGGACAGAGCTGGTTAGTGTTCAAGCACGGTTGAATTTGTAAGTGAATAGCTCTGATTAGAAAGCGCGCCTTGCCAGGACAGATGTCAGAATAATGACAAATTATTTTCATGCCTTTAAAACTGAACAAACAGATCCCTCTCCAGAACTGAAAACATTATTCTGGGCTGGGACCTACCTGCCTATATTTAGCACAAAGAGAATTTTATAAACATATGAAAGTAAATGTTTTCAGGGCAGCCTTTTGCTTTTTGGTCATGAATCGAGACGTCCTAATCGAGAATTCACGTCATGTAATTTGAGAGCATAGCTAGTAAAAATAATAAACAGAGTAAGCAGGGAAATAGCACTCCTGTTACCAGCGTTACTTGCAAGTTTAGGTTTAATTATGCTTGACTGCTATTTGTGTGCTTCCTGAAACAGAGCAAGCCCAATCTTATTACCCCGCTAGGCTAATTGGATTAATGGACAAAACACATCTTCCCTTAATAAGATAAAGGATTGAAATATAATCTCTAAGGGAAGTATCCACCCTGCTGTTAAAACAAACTAACAGATTTATTGACCCTAACTGCCCACAGGAATGGATCTTGCAAGAAGAGCTGGGTTTAGAGGGAAGTAGTTGAGGGAGATACTTCGGACCTCAAATCGTGGGGCAGCCTCCCAACCTTCTTCAGCTCACAGCAACCATTTGGTAAGTGCACCCCTGTCCACATGAAGGAGTAAAAGCCAGAGCACTCTGCTGCAGCGTGAAGACCCCTTTGGAGGCAGTGCAGTGCTGTAGCCTCTCGTTGCTACACGCAGCTAGAAAAACCAATAAAGATCACAGATTAGCACAACTGTGTATAGCTGACTTCTGTGCTGTGCAAAGGTGTGTAGAGAAAATGAGATTGGAGTCACTTCTGTGACTGATCTGGCTGATGGGAGGGAAGCCACGCAGTCTGTGAGACATTCCTTGTGCCTCCTCCAAGGGTCCATATGCCTGCACCTGGTTGCGTGTCGCACAATTGAATATTTCTGCAGCGTGTAAGCAGCAGAGGCAATTTTGAAAAATAACAGAGGCTTTCTCATCATTTATTCACGATTATTTAATTTAAGCAGCACAAATGTCACATGACACTGAGTTGCTTCTTTGTAAGTATTTTTGAGTTGTTCCATAAACTGCGTATATTATTTTTGTCCTCTGCAGGTACTGTACTCCATGGTAGAAGCAATCCTGTGAGTGAAGTGAAGGCCTGGCCACGTAAATGCATCTTGAACGGCTTCCTGTAGCTTACTAATTTGAGCTTTGGCAGCCCACCAGAGGAACTGAATCCCTGAGACTCTCCTGATGCAAGAAAAGCAAACAAAAGAGGCCTGCAAGGAGGACGTAAGCTGCAGGAACAAATACTTGCGATCTCTTATGTGGACAAGGCTGCAAACCAGGCAAATCTTTGGTCCTGTGTTGCTAAGATTTCTAAATTTTTAATCTCAGCCTGTAAAATGCTCATGTTGGTATACGATGTTTCAAGCCAGAGAAGTGGCTGGAAAACGTAATTCTAGGCTAATAACAATAACTCTCATAATCTTGCTTTTTCTTGCTCTTCTGTTTTGTGCCTTTCCAGATGCCCCAAATAAGCAGAAACAAGTCTCAGAATTGCTAACAGCTGGCCCTTGCAAAACAATGGTTAATTGTTTTAAATACGTAAAACTAGCAAACTCACATTAAAAACTTATGGTCAAGCCACAAGATACCTCGTGGTAAAAAAATACTTCTTTTTTAGGAAGAGCCCAAGGAGAGACAAACCACTTCTTTAAAGAGAAAGTTAATGAGTAGTCTTTTCCTCTCTCATGAAATTTTAGATGCAAACTAACCAAATCTGGCCTTGCTCTGAAGTTAGCCTTGCAGTGTATATTATCTATATGAAGGACTCCTAAAGTTTCTCCTACTCGGGTAGGGGGATGTTGAAAGACAGAAACTATCTAATTCAATACTAATTTGATGAGGTTGTGTGCTCCTTGCCTAGGTGTGGAGGAGACACTTTAACATCTGAATGAGGTGTCAGTAGGATTTGCTCCTTTCAGCTGACTAGGGTAGCACACGTGGGTTTTTTGTCTTTTTCTTCCCCCTGCTGCTGTTGGTTAGGGAAGGTCTTCAAACTCAGGAATCAAATCTAACTAGCTGGATACACGGTCCCAGTGAACAAACGGAGGTGGTTTTCCATGCCCTGGCTAAGGGATGGTGCAGCTGCCAGGTAAAGGGTGTTGTGGATGCGAAACAGCTCAGTGGAGAACTTTGCTACTAAACAGAAAATCCCGAAGTTAAAAGTGTTCTGAGGCTGGGGCAGTGCTGTAGGCAGCACGTGCCCAAGGAAGCCGTGGTGTGAGCTGCTACATTTGGGTTCTCATGGGGCCTCTTGTGCTTCATTCTCGCTTTAAATGAACCTTCCTTTTAGTATCCTTTTAGTATCTTTAGTATCTTATATACTTCCTTTAGTATCTGTGTAGTATCCTTAGGAAGAGTTTCTTCTTGTGGTTCACCAGTTGGTTTAGCACAGCATAGATTTCATCCCCATGCAGAATATACTGCTCCAGATCTTTTTCAATCCATTTGTACATCACTCCTTTCACATGTACATCTCTAATAGCATCAGATATATCCTTGTAAAGGTGGACCTGGTCAAACTCAATGCCATGAGTTATGAAGTAATCAATGACTGAAGAGAGCAGTGTCATCTCAGGAAGAGAAAAAAATGTCCACAAATTGCTTAAGTGATGGACCGTTGCCATAGAATTCACTCATCTGGTACAAGGGGATGTGCTGTGTACCGCCATAGAGTTCGATTACCTCTTCATCAGGCACTGGTTTAAGCCCTCTGTATGCTGTCCCCAGCTGGACATAATGAAAAGCATCGATCTTTGTGAGAAGACTCTTCTGTACATTATAGTAAAGTCCACGTATGGCAAACCCTGGAATGTAGTCATACTTCCAAAGTCCTTCTGGATACTTGAATTAGGCTCTATTAGGATGTCTCTGGCAGTGTTGAAAATCATAGAATGTAGTAAATTAGAATACTGAGCTAACGTGTAATCGTAGTCAAAGCCATATATCTCAGTATCTCTCAGGCTGATCTCGTTGTTAGCATAGATAGTGGCAGGGTTGAGGAGGTTGCAGACTCCAGGTGGAAGGAGATCGTAGACCGGCTTTTTCATCTCATGGTACCATCTCGTGTAGGGCCTGTGGCTTCTACAGGGTTGCTCAGAAGAAGAGGCAAGTTGTAAAGGCTTTTGCTCCCTACAACGGAGTCAGCGCTCCTGCTAGAAAACACAGAGGGCTCTGCAAATCCTAAAGAACGTTTGAAGGCCACTTATTCTGCTGTGGTTCCTTCTCGAGATTAAGTTCTCCTTGCCCTTGTTCTTAGAGATGGTGCATGCTTCTTAACCAGGTGCTGAGGTAACAAGTTGCTCTGCTAAGGCCTGCTTGGAGCTGCCCGATCCCACCGGTGTGATAACGCACAAGCCCAGCATAGAGCAATTTCCGACCCATCTTTTAATGCGACTGCAATGTCGGTGACTCTGCTGGAGCTGAGGAAGGCAGGAGAAGATGAGTAAGGTCTCTCTGCCCCACTGCCAGAAAGAAGCACTGATAAGGGGCACAAAACAGATTCAGGGAGTGAATACTGGCAAGTATTTGACTGCTTAGTAGATGCCAAAATCCTGGGCTGCTTCTAGCAGAAATTTCTTTACCTTCAGCCCCAACAACAAGAAGTTTATTTGCACGTTTATTAGCGAGCCCGCTAATAAACGTGCAAATAAACTTCTTGTTGTTGTTCTCTCTCATCTGCCTTCCTTTCTCAAACATATTTGAATAGTGCAAATGACGGTGAGAGAGCGGTGAATCTCGCTAGAAAGAATCTAAACGCCCCTAACAGCGCGTGAGGTTTTGCCAAATCTCTAGAAGCTGCTGTTAAATCTCTGGCTGGATCTCACGGACTCTTTGGATAACAGGGCTTTAACTAGATGTCTCAGCTAGAAGCTTGGCTATCCTTCCAGCCTTCCCAGCTAGTTGTAGGAGTTGTATTTCTGTTGGAAGGCGACCAAAACGAGAGGAAAGGAAGGCTTATTTTTCTGACGGATCCTTCCACTAAAAACTGGCCTTCCTCCTGCTCCGCTGCAGCAGCACCCGCAGGACAGCGTGGACAAGAAACGACTCAACTCCCTCTGCGTCACCGTCCCCTTTCTCCTACGAGACGCGTCCTACCTTGTCGTCTTCCCCAAAACGGGGCGCAACGCCCCAACGTGTCCTCCGCAGGGGGAGCTGAAGCGGAGGCGAGAGGGAGGAAACTCGGGAGTTACGTGTCATGCGGCGGCCTCTCGGGACCGAGATGGTTTTTGGGGTGGAGGTGACCCCTGCTCGAGAACCTGTGTTGGGAGCGGGGTTTGCTCCCCGACACCTCTTTGCCGGTGCTACTGTGCGGGGGGGCGGGGGGATGGCTAAAAATCCCTGGTTTCACGATGATCCTGCTGGAGGTTCCCCCCCCTCTTTTCGTCTACTTTCTCGCCCCAGTCGGAGATTTAGAAAAGGAAACAAAAGAGGAGGCAGAAGCGGGGTTTGGGGTGTTCCCTCGCCGGCGCGCGACCGGAACAGCGGGAACCCCCGAGGGCCGCGCGCCCCACGTGGAGGGGCGGCGGCGCGTGCGCGGTGGGAGCAGCTGCTGCCGCTGTGACCCGGCTCACGTAGCGCGCGCGCGCGCCACCCCCACCCCCCCCCCCCCTCCCGCCTTCCCCGGCCGCCTCCGCGGTGGTGGCGGCGGAGGTGGGCGTGGCCTGGGGGCTATAAAAGGCGCGGCCGGTGCGGGCCGTGCGTGGCTCGCGGGTGGCCGGTGCCGGTTCTGTCGCCTCCGCGCGCGCCCCTTCCTCCGCCGTCTCCTTCCTTCTTTCTCTCCCTCCGTCCCGTCTCCATTCGCTCAGGTGAGACCCGCCCGCCCGCGCCTCTCACCGGTGGGTGGGTTGGGGGGGAGCGTCGGGGTCCGGCGGCTGCTGCCGCGTGGTCGGGGGGTGGGGGCGATACGTGGCAGCGCTCCGCCGCCCCCCCCCCCCCCGCCCCGCTTCCTCCTTCTCCGCGGCGAGGGGCCGGTGTGCCCCGGCCGTTACGTAACGGGAGCCGGCAGCCTCCGGAGGGGGGCGGGAGGGCGCCGCCGCGCCGGCAGGCACGGCCTCGGCCCCGGCCCGTCCGCCCGCGGCTGGTAGACTAAACACGGCCGCCTCCTCCTCCGTGCGGCCCGTTCCGTGCGCTTCAACGTGGCCGCCAGCAGCTCGGAGCCCATCCCACCTCCCCGCCCCAGCGCGGCTCGCCTCCCCTCCTGGGGGGGGGGGCCGGGCAGCGCAGGTGGGCTCCCGCCCGCCGCTCCCCTCACACCCCACCCGGGGTTGCGGCACCTCCTGCGCCCGCACCTCTCTGAGCGGCTTCGCTGCTGCTGTTGGGGCCGGGTGAAACGGCGGCCGGTGGCTTGTGCTGCCGTGTAAGCCGAGGGGCGCTCGGTCACCAAGAGGGTTCGGAGCGGGGGTGGATGAGAAGTTACTTCGCGTCCGCAGGGGAGGGGCTGTCCCACGCCGTGTTTGTACCCACGGGCGCTGCGGGTAGTGATGGCCTTGTGTGGGGTAGGGCTGGCCGCGACTTCCCTCGCTTGCTGCTGCTGCTGCGGGTTAGAGTCGGCCCAATCGCTTAATGTAAAGCTTACCTGACTCTGTGGTAGTAGGCTGTACCCTTGGGCAGGTATCTTGCTGCGATCTGACTAGAAGAAAAAAAAAAAAATTGCAGCATGGAGTCTGGAGGGTGGTGTTGAAAGAAAATGAAAACGTTTTATATGCTTGGAGTAAATCTTCTGGTTTACCTGAAGAGCAGCCTGCTCCTACAGGAAACTTCAGGGTCACGGAGAGAAGGTATCGAAAGGGCTGCCCAGCTTTCGGTTTCACACAGTTTTTTTTTCTTGTGCTGAACTCAGTGAGAGGACTGGCGGGGGAGCTTGAATGCTCAAGTGTTCACCTGCTTTGAATATGTAAAAATCAGGTTCTCAAGGTTTTAGGAAGAAGTCAGCAGTTAAGACAAGTAGGTAAATGTTAAATGCAGCTTCTTGCAAAGCCAGCGGCTATTTTCTGCTAAGCCTGTAGACAGTGCCATCAGGGATGGAAAGTAAAGTCACTGACTTCCTAGTTTGTCTAGGAAACAGAGGCCTGCTTTTGGTGGTAGGAGAGGTTCTCGTACTGTCCTGAATCCATTATACTTGTGAATCATTGCTGCATACATTTAAATGTCCTGAAGCATACTACGAAGCGTTTCATTTGACCTACAGTTCTCTGAGCTGCTGCTTAATTGTGTGCTCACAGAACAGCTACTGTTTTTCTATATATTTTTTTTTTCCCCTAAATCACGCTATGCTAATTTTGTCTTTTAGGTGGTGGTTGTGGCATAGGAAGGCACTAGTTATTAGTTGGCTGGTTAATTTATTTAGAAGCTGAAGGAGCAGCACCATGTCATGGACTGCTGTCCAGTGGCAGTGCTGTCCTTACGTGGAGCTACTGGAAATATCAGAATAGCTGATGTGGACTATTTCCTCTTGCTAATTCACTGTGTAGCCCTATACATGATCTACTGGCATGGCTGAGGTGGTGATGTGGAAACAGGAGAAACTTGGGTTGAACAGCAGGATAAATGTATGTGCTAAGAGCTCTGCATCCAGCCAGAAAAGATTGTTTGCATAATGACTGGTTTTAAAATCAAGTATTTGAAGCTGTAATTTCTGAGGCGTGCATACGGATTGGAAAACACCCAGTGCAGTCTGAAAAACATCAATGACAGATGATGAGTAGCACTGTGGGAGGAGTGAGGATAAATAGAGGGAGGAAGACTCTGTCTCTGTGTTGAGGTTGATGTAGGTAGGGAAACTTTCTTTTAAGAAAGTGGTTCAAAAGAATATACTTGTTGAAAAAACCTCGTGTGATAAATTATATCTGTTTAGTTGAGGAAAAACTCTAAATACACAGTCAGTGCTGAAACAACATCTTTGCTGTTGCTTGTGCAAGGTGTTTCTAGGCAGTGTTCCTGCATTATTTTCAGAGTGATTTGCAGTTCCCCTCGAGAGAAGCAGGCTTTCTGCTCTTGCAGAATCACGTGCAAGGCTGCAGCTTGAGCCTGAAAGAGCTCTGGTACTGTTTTTCAGCTCTTCATCACTGGGTTTGTCCTGCTTTCTTTACAATCAGTCTTAATATGTTAAACCAGTCTGTATATCTCTGTAGGTACTCTGCTAATCTGTGAGTAGGAGGATAAATAGGAGAGCCTCCTGCTTGTTGTGTCTAGTAAAATAAGTGTTCTGCTCCATCGCTGGTGTTCTTTGTCTTGACTTAGAAAGTTAAAACAAGTGGGTTCTTGGAGGGCTGCGTCCATTCAGTCTTAGTCTGGCAGAAACCAAGTGAAAACGTGCCTCAGTTCCTTGGGTGCAACTCTATGTACCAACACGCCTGCTCTGAAGTCACTCACAGATGTTGTCTTCAAGTTGGCAACAAATGATACTTAAAACATGTCACCTCCTTGACTCTAATATTTGTTCTCGTGTCTTGTTGTACTTCATGTATATATTTGATGACTTATAACTGCATCATTAAAAAGAAGCCTAATCCACTCCGTGTTCTTTTGTTAGCAGCAATTGTAGAGAAATCTTTCATCTCTCACTGTTTGGACCTTAATTTTGAAACGGGGAACTGGCTTCTAATGTTTCTTTCTGGTGGGACTGTTAAGCAACGATGACAGCAAAACGTTCTTGGTGCTTACACTGGCAAAGTTCTTTCTTTTTGAGTACTATTTCCAATCACATCTTGTCATGAGACTATAACTTGAGTTGTCCTTGAGTCCTATCCTCTTCCTCTCCCAAATGCAGCTCAGTTTAACTGACTCTTTTTATTGTATTATTATTTTGCATACAGTAGGATACAGTAAAGATTGTGAGAGTGGGCTGGTATTTAAATCAAGGATTTAAATCAAGGATCTTGGTGATAGAGTTTTGACTCCTGGCCTTGCAGCAGGGGTAGGTCACTTATTTCTTACCTAAATGAAGAAGTTGTGTTAGAATTTAAAACTATTCCAGAATAATTCCATGTTGAAGTACACATTCAGTTTCCATTTTCTATCTTATTTGCTGGATCCTGGCAAGCACCTGGGACCTTAGAATTGGCAGCAAGGAGACTTGTCTGACAAGCATCTTCAGTTAAATGTTGCAGTCTTCAGTCACCAGTTGGTGTGACCTTGACTGCTGTGAGTTTCTCTGTAGCTTGTCTTGACTTCGCTTTTCCTTCTGCTTACGTGGATGCTACGTGCACATCCACTCTGATGTGACTCTTGCAGGTTGTTTGTACCTGTAGAGCAGAGCTGAACTCTTTAAAAGAAGTCCTCAAAAAAAAACCCTCTAAGTTTTATCACTTGAAATGGCATTTGTTGTGTATCCTTCCTGCTGGGAGAATCCTGTGCTGCGTTTGGCAGTATCCTTTGTCTAATTGCTGCTCCGGTTTGCTTGGATCTACATGTTTGTTTGTTCTTTGCTGGTTTTCCTGTTGTGGGTTTTTTGTGTGTGCTCTGCCATGTTTTACTATTTCAGAGCTTAGCGAATGTACTTGTTATGGAAAAAGTCAGGAAACTCCTGTGTTAAATCTGTCAGCTGGACACCCACTTCCCCATGTGGGTAGCGGGTTCTCTCGTCTCCCAGATGCTCAGCTGCCATCAGTGTGTGTTGGTGAGGGGGAGAGTCAGACTGACAGCAGTGATGCAGAGAGAATTTCTGTCTTGCTTTGCTTCACGTCGCTGACAGGAAGAAATGAAGCCTATTTATTTGGCAGCTTGCACGTCTAGGAGATTTCCAGCATCTATCTTAACTGAGCTTTATTTTCTTTGTGTTGGGAACCTGTAGCTGATCCTTTCGCAGTAGTTTTGGAAGCTGTGCTACTTAGTGACTACTGTTAGGGCAGAGAAAGCTTGGCTGGCCACTGCCTTGGGCTCTATTTCCAGCTCTCTGAATTCCGTCTGGGAGGGAAGTAATCTTGGGTGACTGAAAGCTATTATGGGCCTCTGAGTCCTTGCAAATGACAGAGGATCTGGAGACTGAGAGGAAAGAAAATTGAAGATGAAGATGCAATTGAAGATGTCATCTACGCGAACCTCCTGTCTGAAGCTGGGTGAGCTTGGAGATCAGGTTGGACTGCTCGTCCCATTCAGTTTTGAAATTCATCCAAGAATGGGAAATCCAGTTTCTCTGGGCCCAATTGCTGTCACTGTGAGAAACTTTTTCTTTGCACCTACTTAGAATTTTCATTGTCGCGGTTTGCAAGCCTTTCCACTCGCTCTTTCTGCTGTGTGCCTGTGAAGGTGTGAGGAGAGAGCAGTGTTTACAGCAGCCTTCAGAGTCCGGCCGAAGGAGCAGGCTGTGAAGTTGGACAGAGAAGAGGAAAAACTGTTTACAATTCATAGCACTGCAACAGGCTCTAAGGCTCTGTCGTGAGAGGTGGCAGGCTGTCACTGAGAGCTGTAGCTGGAGAGGAGACATCGTTTTCATTGCCCTTTTTGGTGTTGGTTTTGTTTTGTTTGTGCTTTAGAAAAGTTTCCTATTGATTAATAGCAATAAGTAAACTTTCTGAAGCCTTCCTTGTGATTCACTGAGTGCGGTAAACAAATAGCTCGACGAGTTCTGAGCGCTGATAATGTTGGCAAATATTTATAGTGTAGAACTGTTTGTGCTGTGTGATTGATTCACAGATGTATTAGCTTGCGTGCTGAAGGAGCAGGAGGCGCTTGGCTTTCCGCACAGCAAAATATAAATCAAGCGGTGTTTTGAGTAAGAGTACAGGTACAGCTTGGTGTCCTTGTGCATGTGGATACAGCTTCTTTTAAGTAAAGAGTGAAAGGAAATTTGCCAGCGGGAAAACTTGGTTCCAGATGTGACCCATTCATTTACAGCAATTAATTAAAGCTCTTGTTCAGCGAGGCTGATACTAGTTGCAAAAGGAGGAGGCACGGTTGTGTAGACCTTACCAGGATCCCTAGGTCAAGTGTTACACACTGGCTGGTGGGGTGTGTATTTGTTTGTTGTGTTTAGGGTTGGGGTTTCACAGATGGATGAAACCTCTGCTGCCGCCAGAAAGAACCATTTTGCCTCCCTTTGCTGTCTTGGGCTGCCAGTTCCTGCCTCCCAGTTGCCCTCCTGTACTGGCATGCGTGTGACGTGGCTTTGTAGTGAACTGCGTCAGAATTGAACTGAGGGTTCAATGAGTGTTTGGTGGGAATTTTGTTTCATTTGAAATAGTCTGATTTAGCTGGTTGCCTGTGGAGGGGATGAGCACGCAAGAAGGAGGTGAAGAATACTGCTGCTGGCTTCCAGCATTGGTGAGGCTGAGGCACCTGACTTGATGGGGCAAAAACAGGGCTCCAGGCTTCCCTGGCCAAGTTTTTACTTTCTGCTAGTGAATGTGTCAGAATGTTTCAGCCCTTCAGTTGTGGTCATGCAGGTTTTGGATGATTTACAAGAGATTGTGCTGCTTTTCTAGGCTCAAACACAGTTCCTGCTGGTGCCGGTGAAACTGTGCTTGCCCTGTCCGAGAGGAAGTCTACAGTGTGGGTAAAGCTAAGCCCAAGCACCCTTCACTCCGCAGCGGTGGAGGTGGAAAGGAAAGAAGGTCACTGCTTCCTGACCCTTCAGGTGCAGTGTAAGAAGAGATCCTCCACTCTGCAGCCAAGGGAGCGTTTTCTGTTAACACCTTTGCTTGTGGGTACCGTCAACTCGATCAAAAGCATAGAGCTTTCTTCCCTAAACAGGCCAAACCACTTTGGATCTGGACTTGCTTTGTGATGTTGCTTTTTCTTCTTCATTTGTTGTCTTTCTTGCCGTTGGAAGAGTTGTATAAAACAGCTTCTCACAGTACATGTGGTTGTTTTATTTTTTTCTGAGCAGATGCACTCCATGAGAGTTTAAGCTTTTGTGTTTGGGGGAAAAAAGTAAATATTGCGAAATCCAAGGCAGCACAATTAATTTTAAAGTATGCAGTAGCGAGGAAATCCTAGCCTGTTAAAAGGGCTCAGAATCTTGAGAGGCTGAGAGCTTGGCAGCTGCTTGTGGGAGGAAGCACTGCCTGGGAGCCTGCGATGGACTGATCGAGGCACTTAGTAGGAGCTGACCGGCAGCAGCCTTTGGTACTGACTGTGGAGGCTGGCTTCATGCTGCTGCAGCTGAAGACTGAGCAGGAGCCTGTAAGTAACTTACTCTGACTAGTTGTGTAGGGTTTGTATTTAGACCTGTTTCACTGACGTCATCCTCACCAATTAAAGGAAATGTTGTTGTTGAATAGCTGAAGTTGATTATGTATTTTAACTTGATGTTATGGTTTTTTTCAGTGTTTGATCTTGGGTTTTTTTTTTTTGGTGCTTTTTGTGAGGCATCCCTATGTGCAGTGTGTCTTATATATCAACAACATGGGGAACACTTGTGAAGACTCTGGTCTCCAAGCTATTCTTTATTCTCTTACCACCCAAGACAAAAGTGTAAGAAAGCTTGCAGAAGGGTGTCAGTCCTCTGTGAGAGCTGCTCAAACTTATCAAGATTCTGTTACCTCCCGAACTAGTGGTAACCCCAACAGAATAAGCTGCCTCTCTGAAGGCAGATTTAACTCTGGTGAGCAGGGATTTTTTTTTACCCGTTTTATGTTTCTTTCATAGGTACGTGGTGAGGTAACAGCTATTGAACTATGGCGTTCAACAAGATCTGGTATACCATAGTCCTTGGACTTCTGCTGCCTTTTTCTTGTGCCCATACGGACTTCTTCACTTCCATCGGTGAGGCGTGCTTTGGTGTATGTGCCATGCAGCTGAAAGAATTTCTTGATGGCTCTCAAAACTGATTCTGCATTGATGTGTAAATGGCATCCAGGTCTTTCACTGATACAGAACTGAACCTGCTCACTAGTTCTTAATCACAGAATCACACAGAATGTTAGGGATTGGAAGGGACCTCGAAAGATCATCAGGTCCAATCCCCTGCCACAGCAGGAATGCCCAGATAATGCTACATAGGAACGTGTCCAGGCAGGTCTTGAATGTCTCCAGAGAAGGAGACTCCACAACCTCCCTGGGCAGCCTGTGCCAGGGCTCTGTCACCCTCACTGAGAAGAAGTTTCTTCTCGAGTTTAAGCGGAACCTCTTGTGTTCCAGTTTCAGCCCATTACCCCTTGTCCTATCAATGGTTGTCACCGAGAAGAGCCTGGCTCCATCCTCGTGACACTCACCCTTGATATATTTATAAACATTAATGAGTTCAACCCTCAGTCTCCTCCAAACTAAAGAGCCCCAGCTCCCTCAGCCTTTCCTCATAAGGGAGATGCAAGACCTTATTGACTTCTTGCTTTTGTGAGAAACACACTTTGAGTTAAATCAGCCCATTTAGTCTTAATGACCCAGGCTGGGCTTTGTATTTGTTAGGTATTCTTATAGCTGTTGGATTTTAAACAAAATTTTGGTGTGGACTGCTGCACATCTGTAGTAGTGAGCAAGATAGCATGTTACAATACCAGTATGTCCATGTGCTTTCTCTCGGCTTCTGATGGCCTGTGACACAGTTGAAGATGTGGACTGTGTCACTTCATGATGAACCGGTTCAACTGCCTGCTTTTGCAGGAAATGAAGCAATTATTAATTAATAACAAAGTCTGTTAGTGGACCCATTGAAGTCATACAAGTCATCTGAAAAATAAAACACTGGATTAGTATTGTATATCATACGTGAAGGCTTTGTATATTTCTGTAGCTGTTTCTTTATTTGCTCTAGATTATGTATGCTTGGATGAAAGATTACTCTGTTGAAACCTACTTCCTTTTCCAAATGAATCCGAAATAAGTTCTAATAATAGTGATATTACATTAATTTCCATGGCAACAGGCTTGGTCCAGCATGAGATTTTCTCCTCAAAAAGGGCAAGAAGCCTTATTCAGATACTCCTTCAGGATTATTTAAGCAAATGCAGAAGGACTGAGGGGAAGAAAGTAGAGGAAGAACACCTCTAGTTTTGATTCTTTTTTTTTTTTCTCCATGTCTAACCAAACTAATTTGTTTTCTAGGTCATATGACAGACTTAATTAATACAGAAAAAGATCTGGTGGTGTCACTGAAAGATTACATCAAGGCAGAAGAAAGCAAACTGGAACAGATCAAAAAGTAAGCAGTTGGTTTCGTAATGCTAATAGTTAATAATTTCAGTCCACCCTTATGTGAAAAGTGCTTCCCAAGGCTGATTTAATTTGTGGAATTTTTCCTTTTGGGCAAAGCATAAACTAGCAGGTTTTGCCTCTTTTTTGTCTTAAGTTATCTCTGAACCATTGGGGTTTTTTTATGCAGCTTTCTAATGATGGAATCTGATCCGCCTGCTTTTCTGTAGGATACCTTCACTTTAGGGCTGCTGCTCGCATGTAATTCCCAAGAGGATGTTGGTCTTTCAGTGACAGTTTGCTTAGTGGAAACTAAAACCCCAAAAGTCTCCAAATGAGCGTTGCAAGGAGATCAATGACACACTAGATGTAAAAGCAAAATAAAACTACTGTTTTAAATAACAAGAGACCTGATTATTGCCGTTACTATGTTGCTCAGCTCTGTGGGAATGAGGATCAGAGCCCAATAATGTCACATTTTATCGCAGCTAGAAATAAAAATTTTTGTATCGTGAAACACAGTGGTTTCCTGGCTTTCAAAAATGTGCATAAATCTGTTGTGAGGATGTTGAAACGATTTTAGAGAGATGCATGAATTTTATTTTAACTTGTGTATTATATTACCGTCCAAGAAAGATGGTTCTGCCAGACTGTATTTATTTTTATCACTTAAAGTACGGAGTTGGAGTTGCTCACAGGATTAGAATGTTGTAAGTATATTCTTTGTAGCTACAAATTAAGATGGGAACACGCCCACTGGATATCCACAAGTGTGTAAATACAATTTATCATATAAGCATTGCAGCTGTGTTTTTATTATATTAGAGGTGCTCGCTGTCGTGTAAGCAGAGAGAAAGAACCTGGGAAAAACGCGAGCATCTTCTGAGTTTGTTGGATTCTACTTTGGCTCTAGGATGTCAGTAGGTGGTGTTGACTTGAACTTGGTGAAAGCTGGTAATTCACGGAACTGCGAAGGATGGCCAACACCTTGTGGGGGGCGTGTGGTGGAGATGTTTATGAAACACAAACTACTTGAAAGACATCCTGGCTGTGTGGTTGTGACTTACGGTTACAATGACTTTCAGCTCCTGAGGAGGTTTAGTAGTCACGCAGTGGGAAACATAAGATGGATTTGACCATGTGCAGCCTGAACGCGCGGTTTGTTGAAGTTGGTTTCTTTAGTCTTTGGCTTGCTGGAAGCCGGACTTGGTGTGTGGAAGCCGGCTTGTGTACAGTTCCCTTCAGGTTACGTGTTTTGTATTTGCTTTCTGTTGGTGTTGATGTTTGATATTCACTGCAGGGTGTGGCTTTTTTGACACTCATTTATCCTGTTCCGGGTGTTGGTGTGTGTCATGGTTAGCGAGAGGAAGCCTGCTGGTTTTGCAGACACGTGGTAGCGTAGCGCTAGCGCTTATAGCATGACTGATGTGTTTCCTGACTCGAGGCTGGAGCAGACTCCCTGGATGTTTCCGTTTAAAACGGTGGATGAGGAACAGTCGCTGTTGAGAGGTGTGCTTGTTCCAACGTGTGTCAGAGTTGTGAATGGCTTGTGTTCTTGGCAGGCCTCGAGCAGTCGGTGGGGTCGGAACTGTAGCACTGACAAGTTGAGCTGGACTCCTCCTCCTTTGGGAGCGTGAGAACCATGTGTTTCTTAATACGAGCTTACAGGATGGAGGACAGTTTGGCATGAGGCAAGGGGCTTATAGATTTAAGAGTGTGTGTCACAATGATAATAATTTGAGACAAGCATTGAACTACCTTTTTGTAAACTTCAGAAAAAGTGTTTAAAACTAAAAGATGAAAATGTGGGTAAAGCTTTGTTTTTGATCAGTCATGCATGAAAGCTCACAATGGAGCTGCTGGCATACTGCGTTTGGTATTTGCAGGAAGGAGTTCATTCAACAGTATTCCAACAAAGAGCACAAGAGCAACGCAAGATTTAGGCTGCAGCTGAGGAAGGAGATTATTTTTTAAAAAAAAAAAAGGGAAAAAAGGGCCCTTTTGTTCTTCCTAGAAAAGCTTTGTGTATAGATAATGTAAAAGCTTGCAATTTGTGTTGGGATTTTTATTAGTGAAGACTGCTGAGTAGCATGAAATCAAGTTTTACAGTACATTGGCAGACTCATACAAGAGACTTCAATTAATTTATATTTTCATTCTAGATGGGCAGAGAAGTTGGATCAGCTGACAGATACTGCTACGAAAGACCCGGAGGGGTTTTTGGGACATCCTGTAAATGCATTCAAGTTGATGAAACGGCTCAACACAGAGTGGGGTGAGCTAGAAAGCTTGGTTCTGAAGGACATGTCGGATGGTAAGTATGCCTCTAGTAAGACTAAAGATCACATAGTTGCATATACTTGACTGTGTCTTTCACATGTTGTGGTTTGAATTAGATTTATAAATCTCCTTTTGAGGTGCATTGGTACAAAACAATCCTAGAAGACCTCCCGTTTTGCTGTCAGTGTGCTATATATAATTTGAGCTTTACAAAATTAGGAAAACTGATATTTAATGTGAATAATCTCCTGGGATGCTTTAAATTTTGCAAGGGATCAGGGCTTGCATTGTGTACTCTCTCACTTCTTGCAAACTAGTATTTTAGGGTATTTCATCTCTGATGACTCTGTCACACAGAAGAAAGGGAATGAAATTCTTCAGAGTGCGAGACATGATGCTGGCTGTGAATCTGGTCAAGTGCTGCTGCTATGCCCAGAGTTGTTAAGGTGTGATCATTCAAAACACGAATATTGGCAGAGACTGAGCGTTTGTGGAACTAATCTGGATTAGCATGGTAAACCCTTTGCTGCCTCCCTTCTCAGGCAGCTTAGTTTCGGGAGCAAGACATAAAATAGTTGACACTTACCAGTAAGGAAGCTGGAGTGATTATATTTGACTGGTGAGAATCTATCTCAACTACTAATGTCAAATGTAGGTTTGTAGTAGGAAATATTAAAGTGGAGCTTTTGTCTAACCCAGAGTTAGTCTCTTGGAGCAATTCAGTACATTCAGCTTCCCTGTTGCTGCTGCAAGAGACTGAATATGCTGACTGAAAGGTTTTAGCTTGCATCCAGGAATCTGAGCCAGTACATAGTAAGTTGTTCTTCTGAATGAGAGGGGAAAAATCAGTGGTTTTGTTTCAAGAAAATTGTCAGGAGAAAGGAAAATATTGGGGTAGGCGTAGTGTGATGAAAGAAAGAATGCACAGAAATGAAAGGATATGGTATTTTTTTTAAGGCAGGAATACCTTTCCATAAGGGAATACTGTTATCAGGCCTGAATGGTTAAAAAGGACTTACAGAGTGTGGTAGAAACCACAGATTTGGCCAGTTTGTTATTTTTTGGTTGGTTTTGCACCTTCATCTGCTTTGGGTCTTGCCATTTAGTTTTCTGCTGGTGTGTGTTAGGTGAACTGAACAAATATCATGTTGGCACTGCCTTTACTTAATGCTGTGCAGCTTGTTGTGCTCTCTGGATCTTGGGAGGAAAGAGTTGGATGAGTAGAAAACTTACATTACTGTAAATGCGGGAGTGGCTGTCTGTTTGTTCAAACCAAGGTCCTTGTGGCAGGCTTGCTTGATGCTCTTCCTTTCGGTGACTGGCTGTACCAGGATGCTGGTTCTGCCCTCCTGGCTTTCTGGAGTTCTCACTGACCAGCTTTTTGACCGTGCAGAAGCAGGAAAGGGAAAAATACCATTAGTTCTCCCACTGGAGAGAGGACAATGCACTGGCTGTACAGGAGAATTGTGTTGCCTCTTTGAAAAACCCTCAGATTTTCGTTTTTGACTGTTCCTTTGCTTTCTTCTCACAAAAAAAAAAAGTGGCTAACTTATCAACATGCACATTGAGTTCAATTCGGAGTTGTGTGAAGGTGGATCTTGAGGACCCTTTTTAACTGTGAGCTTCTCAAGTTTTTATGTAACTACATTAATGCTCAAGTCCACAGCAAGTGGTTAGGTTCCTGCTGGCTGCTTAGTTGCCCAAGGTCTCATCAAAAGCTGTTTGCAGTTAGACATCAGTATTGTTTCTCATCTTTTCACTGGCCAACCATAACCTTTACAGCTCTATTCTTAGCACTGTTGGTTTTGTTCCTTTTCGAAATTATTTGTAAATTCCATGTTACTAAATAAAAATACTTTTGGAAGGCAAATTGAGTGGAATGATTGCAGAAAGTTCTCCATGTAGAGGTGGTCTTTTTGTTGTATGTGACTTTTTGTGGTGTATGGGGGTTTCTTTGTTCTCTTTTTTTTTTTTTTTTTGGGATGGTTTTTACTTTTTGTGTTCTTATTTTTTTTTAAACTGTTAAGACAAAGAGAGTTTCTGCCTGAAACTGAAGGGGTACTCCTGTCCTTTGGAAACAAACTTATGTTGTTGTTTGGTGCTCTGCAAGGCTGATAGCTCTTCCTGACTTATTAATGGTCTTGCCTGAAATACTACGTTTCTCCAGAGCAGGGAGTCATTTCATGCATAGAGTTTATGGAATTTTTGAGACACATGTGGCCAAATGTTTCACTGTCCTTCCCAGGCTTTATCTCCAACATGACTATCCAGCGGCAGTTCTTCCCAAATGATGAAGATCAGACTGGTGCAGCAAAAGCCCTGCTGCGGCTTCAAGACACGTATAATTTGGACACAGACACCCTCTCAAGAGGGAATCTCCCAGGTAAGAGTCAACAGTCTTATTTTCAGAAGGCACTGTGAACTTGTACTAAATCCTGTCCTTCTTCCAGATCACTTACCTGTTCTATCTTGTTTCACTGTGCAGTGTAGAGGTAACACGAGGAAAACATCCGAGCTAGCTAAGAGTTTATGAAAAGTGGTGTGATTTGGGTTGTCGAGCAGAAATCGATGTGGGGGTTTTAATTCTGCCACACCATGAGAGGGGAACCCAGGAAAAGGTGATGGGCATACTCTGGAGTCCATTGCCATGGTGATTCTGTCAGAAACTGCGTCCCCTTGGCTTCCCTGCCCAGTGGTCTTTCTTCTGTTGGCACACTGCCCAAGTGCACGTGGATAAACACACGCTGCACAGAACACGAGTTCCGTTCTGAATTGAGACACTTTTGTCCCAGTGTTCTTGCTCTGCTCACATGCTCGTTTGCTGCTTGTGCTAGAACTTGAAAATTTCTTCTCAAAGTCTGCATCTTTCTTCTAGTTACGGTAAGATAATTTAGGGTTAATAGTTTTTAATAAAAAAACAGTAGCAATAAGATCTGGGCCAAGTGACGATTTTCTTTGTGTTGAAGTTGTTGTGCACTGACAGATACTTAGTTTTATTGTGCCATGTAATGCTTTTTAACAAAATGGGGCTATCATTTATTATCCCTTTCTCTCTCATGGGTAAGATGGACCTTTCATATTGGGAGAGACTGAAGTTGTTTGGGCTTAAACTTCGTAAACTTAACAACAAAAGACAAAGCATGTTCATAGACTTGAGGTTGTGTGGCATTACCTGAGGTAATGTTTAAGAGACTTGTGCAGGAGTAGACATGCTTCTTCTTTGGTAGAAGAGTCTGCTGAGTTCCCTGTTTCCTCTGTTTGAAAATAGCACTGTGCCAACTGGCAAAAAATCAACTCTGTGCAATCCATCTGTGTTTTTGAAAGCACTCATTGTGGTCAGATGCCTAATAAAATTAAGGGTAATTGGCTTTATATGTTATGATATATAACCTTGCTTTTGGGTTTAGTTCAAGACTGTATCAAAGACCTACAGATTCATTCTAATGCAATGAACAGTTTGTTATTGTTTTTTTAAAAGTAGCTTATTGCTTCTTTTGAAGCAATAAACTGTTCAGACTGTGTGTAATAAAGTGCATACTCTGGAACTTTCAGGTTCTGCAATTACAAAATAATAGATTGGTCTCTTTAGAGCTCCAGAGAAGAACATTCCTCACAATCACTCCTCTGTGCTCCTTGTCTTCCTTCCCAGGGAATTTCTGTTTGGCCAGGTTGACAAGTTTTGGTTGGAATCTTGACTACAGCCATATTGCTTACTAATTTTCCTGCATTACAGGCTGTGCTGTTTCTTCATATTAATTATCAACACTATTTGACGATTGCAGTCTTGAGCACCCTTCTAGAGTTGCCTTTTGTGTTTGGATGTTACGTTGCTTCCGAATGTGCGAGGCTACACCCCTGCAACCTGCTACTCCAGAGCACTCCACCACCACTGCCCCCCATTCCCTAATATTTGTGTTATTTTAGAGTTTGTGGCTTCAGACTCAGAAACCTGAAATCACTGGCCATCATGGGAAGGATCACAAGGTGTTTAATTAGTAAGCAGAAACAAACTTGTTCTGTTGGATACTGCTTGTCATGAACTGTCCCTTCAACTGTTTAATCCCTTAAAGCATGTCTTTTAGTAGAGGAATTCCCGTTTGAACACAGGTGTGGGAGCTGCTATTGGAAACCCAGGATGTGTTAAGATGTAAGAAGGAATGTAATTTTAGCTGTAAAACTGGCAGGTCACATTTCCTTTTTACATGATTGGATTTGAGGTTTCGTTGGGCCTTAATTTACAGTGGCAAAAATGGGAATGTGTAATTTGCTTACTAGTGTTTTAATCTTTCAGACGTCTCTTCAAATGTTTCTAAAAAATTACTGCCTTAAACTCTTGAGCAGCTGGGAATTTACTAACTTATGTTGTTCGTTGTGTTTTTTTTTTCTTCCCCTATTATGTTGTCACTAACAAGATGTCCTTCAGTAACAATTTGAAAGCAATAATGCAATGTCTTTGAAAACAGATTTATGAAACTTTGTGTTACTATTGCTCGAAGCGTTTGGGGTTTTGAAGAAGGAAGGCTCATGTTATTTTCCCCTAATGGTAAAGACATTTGGCCGGTTGCTGGTATTCTCGCAATGGAAAACTGCGTCTAACCGCTTGTGTATTCTGCCAAGGATTTACAGGCTTTAGATACTTAAACTGAGTCTTCAGCAAATAGCCACCACAAAATGGAGATGTTGCAGAGAAACTGTGCTGTAAAGAATTGAGAAATAACGGACTGTTGCTCTGAAGATTGGTCTATAATTCTGTGTAAACTCCATTTGGTTTGCTTTAAACGCAGGTGTGAAGCACAAATCCTTTTTAACAGCTGAAGATTGCTTTGAGCTGGGAAAGATTGCCTACACTGAAGCTGACTACTACCACACGGAGCTTTGGATGGAGCAAGCTCTGAAGCAGCTGGATGAGGGAGAAGTGTCTTCTGCGGATAAAGTCTACATCCTGGACTACCTGAGCTATGCCGTGTACCAGCAGGGGGATCTCGGCAAAGCTATGATGCTCACCAAACGCCTTCTGGAACTGGGTAAGCGAGAGAGATCCACCGCTCAGGAGTGTGGTCTTGGCTCTGGTCTGACTTGCATATGGGTTCTTAAAATGGATTATTACTGACATGACTGATAACATTCTGATGTGTAGTTTTCAGTTAAAATAAGGATTGTATTATCAGATTTTCCTGCTGTGTTTTTAGATGGACAATTACAATCTCAATTACCACGTCAGAAAGTGTCGTGGTTAAGGATTGCTCCTTTCTGTTGTTTTCTGCCTGCTGTCACTGTTGCCTTCCAACCGCTTACCAGTCTTAGTCATTACTGTCTGAAACTTGGTTCTCTTACTATATCTTACTTTTCTGTAAGAGATGTACAGACAGGAACCCAATTAATGAAATGGAAGCTAAATTGGCGATACCAAAATCTCTGCAGATTATTTAAAGGCAAATTAAGCATATTTGAGATTAAAAACTTGGAAAAATAAGCATTACAGAATGCAATATTGTTTTAGGAAATCAAGTGTTTATGCTTCTGTAAACATTCCCCACGCTTACTGTAACGGATGCCATAGGAAGCTCAGAACTAAACCTAATACAGCAAAGGCTAGTGATAGTCTAGTGATAGTTTGTTTATTAATGAACCAAAGCTAATTCTATAAGTTTAGTGATGGTTAAAAGCTTTGTTACCAGAAATTTTTATTCCCATCAGGGAAGTTCTTAGGTTTAAAGCCAGTCATGCTGTCCCAGCTCTCTCCCTGTCTTATCTCCTTGTCTTTCCCTCCTTGGTGAGATCATCTGAAATGTCCAAACCCCTTTGCTTAGTGCTTGGACCCTGGTGCATAGTGAGGATCTTGGCTTCACAGCAAACAGTTTCTTACCTATGAATGAGTTGAGCTTAGCTCTGAAAACTCTTTGTGTCCTTTCCTGCAGAGTAAGGATATGTGCATGCTGTAGGCTTTAGCTATTCTGTGAATGCTCTTAAACCAGAGATGTTCCTGATTTCTTTTGGAGAAGCAGGACAGTGCATCTCTTTTCTTTTTTTCTTTCTGTAAATAGTCTTGTTTGGATACTTCTTCACGAGCTGGAAACTTGCCAGTGATACTTGTTTGTATTGTTGTCAACAGATCCTGAACATCAAAGAGCAAATGGGAACATGAAATATTTTGAATATATCATGGCTAAAGAAAAAGAAGCGAATAAGTCCAGTACGGATTCAGAAGACCAGATGGAGAGGGAAACTGAGGTTAAGAAAAAGGATTACCTACCCGAGAGAAGGAAGTACGAAATGCTGTGCCGTGGGGAGGGTCTCAAAATGGTAAAGTGGAGTAGACTGTTTTCAAATGTATGAAACCACCCGTAACAAAACAATGTCAAGAATTTGTATGTGGTGTGAAAGCAAGGAAGTTTTTATAGCAGTTGGCTGAGCGTGTAGAACTGAGGATTAGTGTATGTTGGATTTCTTCCCTGCTTCATTCTGTCCAGTAGACAAAAAGTAGTATTGCCGCAGGCACAACTGAAGAACTTGGATGCACTACATGGCTGCAATTAACTAAATAAGGACGCTGAAAGTCTACATGTGCAGTGTTGAATGAGAGTGGGCTTTTTATTTTTTTTAGAGACAAAGCTGTTTTTAAAAGGACTGTGTCAAGTCCTGCTTGTTGCAGTATTGTAGAGTAACATTAACTTGCTGAAAGTACTAATTTCTCAAACTTAAGCTATCTCTTTTAACCTCTAACATTAAGTGAATTGCTCCTTTCTCTTGTTCTCAGGACATCTTGTTTCTTAGAAACATCAGTTTCATGGAAGTTTTCTGATTATCTCTTGTCCCACTTGCTTTCAGACTCCTCGGAGACAAAAAAGACTCTTCTGCCGTTACTACGATGGGAACAGGAATCCTAGATACATTCTGGGCCCTGTCAAACAGGAGGATGAGTGGGACAAACCTCGAATTGTTCGCTTCCTTGACATCATCTCTGATGAAGAGATCGAAACTGTGAAAGAACTCGCAAAGCCAAGGGTAAATGCCTTTTGGAATCTTAAATTCCGTGTATAGTTTTCTGCATGCCTGTGTGGTTTTTTTGCCTCTTCTTGAATGCAGATGTGTGTGCAGTGTGCTCACATGTTGCTTTTCTCACCTGGTATTTCTTGGTGACACACTCTTTGAAGGAGACAGTAGAGAAGCTGGAAACTCTGTGTAGTTAAGAGAGACAGGTGACAGCAGCGGAGGATTCTCAGACTCTTCTGGCAGACACAATTTCAGCATGTGCCGTGTCAGATAAGGAGAATGTTCTACAACAGAAAACCAGTGTACTGCAGCTAGGTTGCCTTGAGGTACACGTGTCATCTGGTTTCTGTTCCAAGTTTCTTGTTTTTGTTTTTTCTTTAAGTGTGTGTTTGCCCAAGTTGTGACACAGAAAGAGTGTTATGTGGGAAAGGCAACCATTCTTCTGGTCCTGGAATGCTACCTTATTGTAGAGACAAGAATGGATGGTTGTATTTTCCATTCAGTATAAAACTTGACTTCTGTCTCAGGCTTTGAAGTTGCTTGCAGATAAAGGAGCTTTAAGAGGGCAGACTTAATCAGCTGCTTATTCACAATGCTGGCTCCTCCAATCCTGTTTCAGAAACTGGATCCTGAGATTCTTGTTTCTGAATGTGGGGTAATCCAGGGCAGCTGCACTGTCAAGAATGAGCAGCAGCGTCTGAGACAAACGGCAAACTGACCAGGTTGCCTTCAATATCCAGTCACGCTGTATCCAGTGTGATTTCGCATTTCAAGCTGTCCACTGAAGATATAGTTAGTTAAATAGATGTATTTTTCCATTGATTACCAGTTACTTCTGCATAAGATTGAGACTTGTAGAAAAATAATTTTCCTTCCTTTTTTTTTTCCCCCTTTGTTAGCCTAAATGGCTTTTCAGCCAGAGAGAGCCGAGCAAATGGAAATGAGGGGAATAAGTGCATTAAGTATATGACAAACTGCTCGCTTGGTCTGCTGCAAAGTGAATCAGCTGTGGGTAATACATGGGCACGCTGAGTATGAGGCTGTCCTTTCCCACTGCACTGAGTACTGCGTAGCCTGAAGGTGATTTTAAATCATCCCGAAGGCTGATGTGCTGTATTTCTGAGGTAACATTCTGAATTGCAAGCAAGAAGCAAAAGCACTTGTCTTCACTTACCTGCAAAACATCTCCTGCTCTTTTGTCAGACAGCCTTGCTGCAGCTCTGAAAAACAGAGCCCTGGCTGTTTGTCTGTGGGTGATTAAGCCCCTTTGCTGCTGCAAAAACTCTGGCATTGCATCTGTGCAATATGTCTGAATCACTTCTTTACGGAGTAGGAACAAGTCTCATCACTGCAAATAACCTGTGGCCATGGCGATTTCGACTTCTGAACTTGCCGAGATAATTGTTTTCTTATCAAATGCTTGGCTCATGCTAAAGACTTGTAGATTCATGGTTCATTAACATAGAAGCATCTGTATGCGATCAGCATTCCACCTATTGCCTATGGCCGAGGCCTCACAGAGCTCAGTAAGGAGTGCAGCAAGAGAATTGTGTTCTGTGAGACTGGAAGGTCGTCTCCTTGCCGGGGATGTCACCGTCACCACCTCTCGGGAGACAGCGTTGCCTGCTCTGTGTCCATCCTCCTGCTGTGCTGGCCCGATAAAACCTTCTTGGTCAGCTTTGGGAGTCTTGCTGGAATAGTACTTTGTACCTTGATTCTTAAATGTGTCTTGCACGAGAGGAGAGGCAGCATATTAAGAGTTCCCTGTACCTTTTCTTGTTAGTAGCCGTGGACAGGCCTGGAGTTTACTCAGTTTATTTTTAACCACAGAACAATACTTCTTGTATTTGTTTGGGACTTGGTATGCTGTTCTGTGTCTCTTCCAATACAATGTAAATGTGCGTGTGGACTCAGCGATTAGTTTGTGATTCTGTCCTGCTTTTTGGTATAGGAAGAATCAAAAAGGTAGGGCTTTATTCATCTTTCTCTTATAGAAGATCAGTGTTGCCTGGATTCAGGTTAGCTGTAAAGCTCACATGTGCAGGACAGAGCACTAACAGAGGACTGATTGTACACGTGCCATAATATTGTGCCACTTCCAGCAGCTGTTGCAATATGAAGGAAATGAAAACTTCTGGTTTACTTTATCTAGATGACTGTTCTTGCTACAGAAATGTTACTTCCTGGAAAGCCTGATCTTCTCTAATACTGTTTGAAAAACAAACCAAAAAACCCTAAACCACTCTCTTTTAGTAAAATTGGAGACTCCCCCTCCTTCCCCGTCACCGCTTTTATGAATTTCCACCCCCTCCGTAAAAGAAAAAGCACTGCAAAAGGTGAACCGGGTGGCTTGCGGGGCATTTCCCCTTTAGGCTTCTGAATGGTCGGATTGCTGTGATGCGGTACGTGCTTTGTAATGCAAACTGTTCTGATGGTTCGCTTCACAGCTGAGGCGAGCCACCATTTCAAACCCCATAACAGGAGCCTTGGAGACGGCACATTACAGAATTAGCAAAAGGTAAGAGAGCTCTATGCCAGATGTTTTGGGCCTGTAATGAGTGTGTAGATTCTGCTCATTATAGGGAAAAAAAAAACCAAAGAGGTGGTCTAAAAAGCTAACTTTGGCTTTGTAGTCCACTGCTTAATTACGTGCAGATCTGTTACAGGCTGTTACTGCTGAGTTTCTCAGTCTTTTCCTTCAGCTAGAAGTTGTGGGGGCATATTTTCATTTTTTCTTTGTCTATTCTGGTCACCTTCTCAGTGTGCGTTCTCAAATGACTGTCTGTACAAGAAGCGGGTCTTCAATCTGTAAAAAAACACATGATGCTACATAACCCTTGATAGAATCTAGATTTTATTTTTTTTAATGTTCACTTTGTTTTTCCCACCAACCGAAAATTGTCCTCTCTTGCCTTTAAAATCCAGCTGACCACTTGAAGTGCCTTTATATATCTGAGATGCTTCAAGTCCTTGCTGTGAATGACAGCTGGAGCAACTTGCAAAAAAACATGTTTGTTAGCCATACAGAGTTCCGTTGTCTGGGATAATCCTGTACTCCTGTCTGGGCTCCTTTACCTCCTGCTGCCGCAGGTCGGGCAGACTGCAAACTCTTTTTCACTGGTCTCCTGGGTCTTTCCAGCTTGTCTGTTAAGTACCCCAGATCTTGAATTTAGCTGATGTTGTTCAAAATTGGTTGGCTCTAAAAGAAAGCAACCCGCCCCCCATGGTGTTAGTAGTGGTGATTAAATATAGGCTTGGTGTTCCGTGGACATTAAGCCAACATCACGAAAGGAATGAAACTTCTGGGTGAAGAGGAATTGTCTTTGAAACTCAGCATCATAAATTACTTGCAGAAAGTCTCTAGTTGAAAACAAACCAAAAAAAAAAAAAAGACGGAGGAAAAAAGTGAAAGGACAACCTAACCAAATTTTTTCAATTTGTTTTGATTTGGACACGGCAGCTACAGCTTCTGTTGCCCTTCTAATATTGCTAATTGAAGAGCATTGCATACCATCCAGACCAATCGGAACCCTTTCAAACACCTGTGGCTTGGCGAAAAAGCAGCCGACTAGGTGGGTTAAGCCCTTGTCCTTTCTCTTTTTGTAGCTGAGCCGTGCTACTGTTCATGACCCTGAGACTGGGAAACTGACCACAGCACATTACAGAGTCTCTAAGAGGTAAGGGGAACGTCTGCCAGAGCTCTACCCAGTCCGAGGGAGCCTTCTGGGACTGGATTGCTTCTTCTCTAAACTGGGTGGGGGACAAATGAGGATTTTGCATCAGTTTTCTACTCTTAGTCTGGCTTTAGAAGAAAGAGAACGGCCTCCAGCAAACCGAGCTGTCGCGTAACAAAGTACCCTGCTGAAATAGTAGTTTGGAATGTCGGTGGTAGCGAAGGTGGAAGTGCCTTCTTGCTTGGCATGGCTTATCTACGGCAACTAATGTACTAAAACGTGTGCAGTGCCGGGTTCTGCTTCCACTAACAGGCCCTGGGGAGGCTGCCCATGCAGCGCACCTCTGCCCTAAACTGCCAGGTCGACACTTCGCTGCTTCAAACTAGCACCGATGAGCTGCTGTAGTTTGGGGGGGGATAGTGCTAGTTGATGATTTTAAATCATTTCCTTGTTTAAATGATTGCAAGTAGTTGCCGCTTCAATAGAAAACTAGTGTTCTTTAAGCTTCTTTGAACAAAACCCCTGAAATTAGAGTGGCTAGTAGCTTAAAGGTTTTTTTCTTGGCTATGAATTCCTTTAAAAAGATAAAAGTGCTTCAGAATGCTGGATTAAGAGAAGTTGATTGATTCAGAAATGATTATAACTCATGGAAACGAAGAAACTATTGTAACCGAAGTCTGATCCTTAAAGCCATGCTTGTTACAAGCAGGAAATTTTTATTTTTATACATGGAAAACTGCCTTGCACCTTCAGCAGCCTGCAGGTCTGCTTACTCATCACAGCGCATGCAAGCAGTGGGCGTCCTTTGGAAATTGCCCGGTGAGATCCTACGTGTTTGCTCCTTTAAAACGACCTCTACAAGCTCCCTCCAGAATGACTTTAGGAACATACGTCTTCCCGTTTGACATCTGTTGTGTTTAATTTTTATTTTCTAATTTTGAAGTCTGTGCACATCTTACCTATCTCTGTTATCCATGACTGCATGTTTTAAAGCATTTCTTCAGTGTCTGACACAGACCATTTTGAACGTACCTTCATGGTTCCTGTCAAACTTGGTGGGCTTAATAACAGGCATTAGAGAATCAGATCAGTAATTGGAATTGAGATGCATAGTTTGCCTCTTTAAATTTAGAGTTTGGATTTTTCATCAGTGGGAAGTGCCTTGAGACTGTTGCAGATACCACAGTCAGAAAAAACAGCATTGGGTAACGCCCATCATTAAAAGCTGATGCCCTGG
This sequence comes from Trogon surrucura, assembly GCA_020746105.1. NCBI lineage: Eukaryota > Metazoa > Chordata > Aves > Trogoniformes > Trogonidae > Trogon > Trogon surrucura. Next base: position 38,504,032 of record CM036621.1, read on the forward strand.
TGGGTGTGTGCAGCTGATGGTGCAGCCAGTCTCTTTTGCCATCACCTTCTTACTGGCTTCGTGACGTGACAAAATAACTATTTCTCCTAGAGCTTTAATGTGGAATTAAAAGTGTGCTGCATGTTGAGTCTCAGGGCAGCCCCTGCTGCTGAAGCGCTGCTGCCTCCCTGGCACGGGGCGCTGCGAGCCCCCAGCTGCCTCCTTGCTCGGACCTGCTGGGTGTGAGACCCTTAAACGTTTTAAGGTGTGGGGCTCAAAAGAGTCGTACTCCGTGACTGCCTTCCAACATTCCTGAGGAACGCGGAGAATTCGGTCATGTTTTACCTACCCTGAGACTTTTAATTCCATATCTCACTGGCTGCTGGAATTAGAACGGCAAAGAAACATACAGGCAAAGGGTAGGAATGGACTTGAGGGTGGAGGAGACTTTACTTCTCATGGTTCCCCTTGCCTTTGCATTCCTCCATGTGCGGATTGTTTAGGCTGTATATATGTTTCCAGAGAACTTGACACCTAAATCTATAGCAGGAGGTAAAACCCACCGCAAGCCAGACTGATTTAGAAGGATCCTGTTAATGCTGGATCACCGAACCTCTTTTGCAGAACCACTGGTCGAAACATCTTTTTATTCAAGCTGTTTGAGCTGGTTTGGATTCCAGATGAATCATTGCTCCTGAAACCTGAAAAATGCTCACTTTATTTTTTTAAGAGATGACTGCTTTCCCCATTCAAACATTCTTTCCTAGCAAATGCACTTCTAAATTACAGCATTCCTCTCTCTGAGAGGACTACTGTTCACTGTGCAGTACGTGGCAGGGTGTATAAAAGGGGGCACCGTGCCAGCAGTTCGAGGAACCACCACCAAGCCGTGCTCTGTGCAGTACCAGAATAAACTCAGCCGCTCTGACACTGCTTTTAAAGAAAGTGCCGTTTTTTCTTTTCTCTCTCCTCCCAGTCGGAGCTTGCAGCGCATGATGTTAAAGTTTCCACTTCAGAAATACCAGTTTGTGCTTTTTATTCGCTCGCTATTGTGTCTCTTCTAGTGCTTTTTACTTACCAAGTGCATTTTTAAGTTTTTAAACAGAAATGCCAGTATTTTGTGTGACCAACAACTGTTAGAAAAGTGGTGTTGAAATCTGGTGCAGCCGAGACTAAGAACGTCAGGTACTGAGCCCATTAGTGCAGTTGAGGGAGATGAGCTTTGAGCGGAGTATAAAACTTTGTGTGTCGTTTAGCACTGGACAATTGTTGTTTTTCTTACCCCTAATATACTGCTTAGTTAAAAATTCTTTTTGTTGAAAATCTAATAAGATACCTGATACAAAATTAGAAGAGGGGAGGAGTAAATGTAATCACTAGCTAGCTGTTTGACTGGAATATAAAAGTTGTTAAAAGCCAAATCTTTGTGTGAGGAGGAAGAGTGCTCCCCCAGCACGCTAATTAAATGCTTTTGGTTTCTGCAATATACTACCTTATTTCATGGGTGTCTTTTTACAGAGCCAAGTGGGACACCAAAATGCTGTGCCATTGCAGTCGGGGAATTTTTGGGTTTGGTGTGGTAGTTAGTAAGGAAATATCAAATCCTCCTGTAAGTCACTCACGCCTTGAACTGCTATACTTGTGACTTCCCAGAAGTACACTTGTCCCTTTTTGTTGTGATGGTTTCTGCACAGAGTGGACTCGTAGGTGCCAGCTGGTCAAAAACATGACAGAACGCCGTTGAGGTACGTTAACTTGTCAGATGATAAGTTAACTTGAGATCCGTGCATTGAACAATAGAACCGTGTGCGTTTACAGAACCATGGTGAGCCTTGCAATATGCATATATTAAAAAAAGGTGGCTGAGCACAATTTAAAGCTCTTAATCCTGCATCACCTACACCACTGGAGTTTTATTTGGATTTTTTTCTTTCTTTTCTAATAGACAAGAGCAGGAAAAAAACTCCTTTGCATGAAGGAGTAGGTGCTATTAACAGTCTTGAGCTTGACACACACTTAATTTGATGTCAGCAAAGAACTGAGGCTGAGCCAAGCAACAAGAGAGGACACCATAGGACAGTTAGATTCTGTGTAAGAGCAGTCCCCTTGCTGTGCATCCCAAACGGAGCCGGCGCAGAGAGCTCCTGGTGCTGGGCAGTTAGTGCAGGGTTCTGCAGGTCGTCCTGAGCGCCCTGCCCTCAAGGACACGGGCTTCACAACGCTTACAGGGTTAAATCGTGCTGTAATGCTTCAAACTATTCAGCACTGCCAGCCTCCCCCAAAGTTCTGCTCAGCAGACAGGCTGGCACTTGGAATATGATTTCGGTTACCCCCGTTTTCTCCACCTTTCATAGACTTTCTTTGTATCCTCAGGCAATTAATTTTATTTCCAGAATAGATACAGTAGTTGCCCTTCATGAAAGGGTTTAGTATTCTCCTTGCTGAAAAATTTCATTGCAGTTTGAAGTAACCAATGTAGTAAGAAGGCTTGCTTATTTTCTTTCTTTTCTCTTCTTAAAGCCCTTACACATAGATCAGACAGAGGTACCCAGAACTGACACTTTTGAAGCTGGCGGCTGTGCTGGGCCTTTTCTTGTGTGTTAAGCATGAGGTTAGGATTGCTTGCGAGTGTTACCTGTTCACCGGAGCGCAGAGCTGTTTGTGAGGGTTTTTTTGTGAATGCTTCATGTTCTTTGTGTTCTCCTACCACCTTAAATCAAAGATGGTTGCGTCGTAACACTTCCTTATACTAACAGCGTTCAGGAGTGGATGAATCTCTGTACGTGTTTGTGCATGTCTGTCTTGAGCAATCTTACTTCTTTTATCTGTAGTTCATTTGTCATTTCAAAAAAATGCTCCTAGAGATTCTGTAACCTGTGTCAGTGCCTTGTGTCACGTGTCATGCTACTGTTCCTCCAGGCAAAGTATTTTGGTGGATATATATGTATTTTTTTTAATAAAAAATTTACATTTACTTGCCAACTGGGCTCTGAGCCATGGGTATTTCTGTCCCCACAATGTTGTAAAAGCAGCAGGAATCACTGATGACCCCAAAAGGCTGAGATGCTAGAAAAACGTTGCACTAGCTTGTCTCCGTTTTCCTGCAAAAAAGATAAAAAAATGAGGCCTAAATCATCAATATTGTCATCCATATTAGTGACTAGTAGGGTGTAAATAGAGCAGAGGACCAGAGAGGGTGGAGAGGGAAAAGAGAAGCAGGTGAAAATGAAGGTGCATTGGCTGGGATGGGTTGAGTAAAGCAGCAAAACACCCAAGCCTCATGTTATCAGATTAGTGATTTTTTTTTTTTTTTTTTTAAATAAAAGAAACACAGCCAGTGAGTAGATGAAACTGATATTTTTTTCAAAAAGAACAAAATGTTTATCTTGTAACGATTGGTGCGATAAAAACACCTGTGTGTTTGTGTCCATGTAAGCGACTGGAGGTGTTGGTGGCTGGTGAGAGCCTGGCAGGGATGCACGGAGCCACGGGGTAAGGTGAAGCTCGTGCCCTGTTCTGCCAAACGCCGCTGGTCTGGGTGCTGCTTTCGAGAGTGAGTGACCACTTAGAGTAGGAAATGCTGCGTGGGTCTGTGTGAAGGCACTGGTTCTCAAGGAGAATTGCTTCTCGACCTCTTTCTCTGCCGACTAGTTTGCCAGTTATTTGGAATGCGGTGTGTCTAGCTGAAATAGCTAATTTGCAGTAGGAGGCAGGTGTTTTGGAAATGCCTTTGGAACTGTGAGGCTGCCCTTTTGCATTCATATTTAAAAAAAAACATATTAAAAAAGAGTTGTTTTCTCCCCTTAAACAAAATCATTGTGTACCTGAAACATGCCGGATGCCAACTTTGTGGTAGAAATTGTTCAACTGGGAAGGTGGTAAAGAATTTTATGCGTTAATTGGATTCATAATGACTTTTAGTACCATTGCACGGGTAAGTAAGTGAAAGAACAGAGCACAAAGCATTCGCCTGTAAACTGCGTGAGGTAGAAGAGCTGAGTTAAAATCACAGACTCTGCGTATGCTAAGAAAAGTAACTCACATGTTCCCTTCCCAAGTGTTGCTTCGATGTGCATCAACTGTGGGGTCTAAATGAGCTTTTTGGAAAGGGTAAGAGTGAAAATGTTTTGTGCCTGTTTTAGGAAATGGCTTGAAGCAGATACCCCTGTTGGGAACATCTTCAGTCATCAGGTAGTCCAGTGTGGGAATTAAGGGCCGTAGTTTTGCAGCTTTCTTAAATCAGTGCTGTTTATTAAATACAGGCTGTCGCAACGCCTTGGAAATATTTCTGATCGTTCCACCAAATTCTTGAAAAGTGTGAAAAGAATAATCTCAAATTTGAATGAATTCCGAATCATGATGCATTTGTATGGGTAGCTTACTGTCTGTTACTACCGTATTTTATTTAAATATTCTTTTCCCCCCTCCACTTAGCGCATGGCTGTCTGGCTATGAAAGCCCGGTGGTATCTCGCATCAACACAAGGATACAGGACCTAACAGGACTTGATGTCTCCACAGCGGAGGAACTACAGGTAAACTGGTCAAGTACGGTGATGAACGTTGGTTGACGTTCGTTTTGGAGGGCTCCGTGCGCAGCACTATGCTCACTCGAGTGGTGTTGGTGAGGTGACCACAAAGCTCGTTCAGGCCAGAGGCAGCTGATGGGTTTCCAGGCCATGGGAGGAATAAACGGGTGGGTTGGGTTTTTGTGGGGTTTTTTTTGTGTTTTTTACAGAGAGGAAGAAACAAAGTTTTCTTTGCACTAAAGTTCCTTACTTTACTGGGAAATGGTTTTCTTTTACTGGAGGCAAACAGTACTAACTGAAACCCTTCGTGTTTGTTGAAATGGGTGGTGTAATTCCTTTTTATAGTTTAAAAAAAAAAGGCTGAATTTCATTGCTACAGGGTCAAACTTTGCTTCTGTGGCCATAGCAATAAGTTTAGTTTGACCGATACTTAAGGAAAGGGGAAGAAAATTGGTCCAAAATTGGTCCATGGTCCAACAGCATACGAGCCTGTCCTTGGCCCTAGGCGCCAACAGTGTGTCCAGTATCTCTGCAAGAGGGCAAGGACTGACTGTACGTGTAACTTTAGTACATTTTATCTTAGAAGTACACACTTACATTAATTTTCTTGAGGCTTTTAAATGAACAGCTGCTTCACTGATTCTGAGCAAGCCTAGAAATAATCATACCTAGAAAGCAGGTCACCTACAGAGTCGTTCCTGAAAGCTGTTGTGCTATTCCATCAAAGACTTCTGATGATAAATAAGCCCAAGCATCCCTTTGGGAATTGAGGTTATGAATGCATAGAAGAGGTAGAAAAAAATCGATCAGCAAAAAAGGACAGTGGATCCTCTTTATTGACATAGAAATCAAAAAGTGATTTAGACTTGAATGATGTCAAAGTGCCGTGACCTATTTTGAGGAGAATGTAGCCTGTAAAATTTCTGTAGAAGGAAAACATTTTCTCACCCCAGGGAAGTACCAGATCCCTGACCTGGAGCACCCACATCTTGGAGGTCTTCAGGAGTTTCCAAAGTATCGCAGTCAGGTTCTGTAATTTGAGATAGACAGTGGCAGGTGCTCAGAAATGGTTGCAGATGACAGTCAAACTCTTGTCTGGATGAAATACTGCTTTACTAGATTTTGTGCTTCTCCTTTCACCGTAGGTAGCCAACTACGGCGTAGGAGGCCAGTATGAGCCTCATTTTGATTTTGGAAGGGTAAGTCCTGTTTTCTGTCTCCACCTCTTTCTTCTTCACAAGCGCTGTGTTTCTCTTTTTCAGGTGGCAAATTATGGAGTGGGAGGACAGTATGAACCCCACTTTGACTTTGCACGGGCAAGTAAAGAGATGGAGGAGAGATAGTCACCCGGTGAAGCCTGGGCCTCTTAAGCCGTGGCACAGTTTTTATTCTTTGACGTGTATTACATTTTGTAGCTCTTCAACTTTTCTAGTCATGTTAGTGGAGAAAGTCCTCTAACTGACAGATGCTTTGGGCATTACAGAACAACAAGGTTTTTCTTCAAAAATAGAATTTAAAAAGGACTGTTCGAAGGAGGTGACTGATAGTTCTTAAAAGCGCAAAGGGCAGTACCCTTATTCTGATGAAACATTTAGAAATATTCTGGCTGTGTAAAGCCATATGTAAAGGATATACAGCTAAACCATATAAAAACTCGCTGTATATCCTGTGCTCCTGACACACAGGGCACGCGGTGGTGACATCAGCTCACGTGTGTCTGGGCACTGAGGCTGCTCTGGCGGTGTGCACGTGAAAAGAGGCTTTGTAGGCAGCGTAGGAAAACTTGCGTTGCAGCTTTTCTTGTCGGCCTGTGGTGCACAGAGAGACCTGCTTTCCCCAGAGCCAGGACATGGGTGTCTTGCGTGTGCTGTTAAAGAAATTTTGAAAATATAAGTGTTCTCTTATTGTAGCTTACGTGCTGGTTGCTAGCAGATTCCTGAACTGGAGAAAGCTTATGTGTCCTCTCATTTCATGAGCCTTATTTTTTTAAAAAAAATTACTTAAATTCCCTACCTGTTTCTATTCCAGCTTAAATTGTGGGCTGCTGGAAATGATGTCACTGGTTATTTATGAGACACCTTCAGATTAACCTTACACTGCAAATCCAAGCTACCCACTATTCATCAGAATCTCTGCACTGCAAGCATGTGCTCTTTCAAACGTGTTGCAGATGATTAACAAGTTGTGTGGAAACGTGTGGGTTAATTTCCAGAGTAAAAATTGCCGGCACACACACAAATAGTGATCACAGGGGTGGCTTCTAGAAGTAAAAATACAGGTGTTACAAAAGTTGGTATCCTAACCCATCATAACAGGGCCTTGTAAGCCAAGGGGTAAAAGCCTTAGTTACCAAGTGGCTCTTCTGGCCGGTGAGGAGCTCCTGCACTCGCTCCCTCCCCTCCTTCTCAGCTGTAACCACAGCAGGAGGGTGAGGTGCTGGAGCCCAGCTGGGCTGGCAGTGTCGAAGCCGTGACACCCACATTCTCCTGTGTTTCGGCAGGGATGTACCTCACTCCTGCCAAAAACGTCAGGACGGCTGCCAGAGCTGCTCCGTGCCCCGAGGAACTGCTCCTTGGGGTTTTTTTTAAGGGCACTCAGACTCCTGTGCCCCATGGAGGAGCGTAGCCAGGGCGGGCAGTGGCTGAAGAGCTGCCCTCGCTGTTGTTCATCTTGGCCAAGGATGAGAGGGAGTGAGTGTAAATAATTAAATTCGTGGCCATGAAGAGGATTTATAGACTCGTTTTCGGAAAGCACAGTTCTGAGCCATTTGGGCATAGGCCTTCAAAGTCCTATGGAATTTCAGAATGCCTGGTTTAAATAAATAAATTGATACACTCATATTGCATTTTCCCCTCCTTCTGAGGGACTAAATTAATTTTTCTGCATGAGTTTGTCTGCTGCTGGCTCTGCAGCTGTGTGTCACTGGCTCCTCTCAATAATCAAAATGAAATGCCGATTAAATCTGCTTGCTTTTATTCACAGAAAGATGAACCAGATGCTTTTAAGGAGTTGGGAACGGGCAACAGAATTGCTACTTGGTTGTTTTATGTAAGTGTTACATTTCTGCCATGTGCCAGTGCCGAAAATATTTGTCGCCACATATTCTATACCATTGAATGATCTCATTCCATTTTTTTTCTGAAGTGACTTGCAAGTGAAGGCAGTCACTTACTTAGCGGTAATAGGTATGGGCTGTCTTACCCGTGAGTAGTGGTTCTTCCATGTGTTCTTAAGGAGGAGGTTTTTTTTCTTTTCTACCCTCAGAGTTGAGCATCAGCTTAAATTATTTGACAATCTGTTTTTATATCTGCATTGGTATTTATAGCACACGTGTCAAAGCGTACGAATGTGTAGCATCCAGGGGCAAGACTGACTGTTGCGCTTTGAACAGAGTGGGTGGGTTTCAGCCTTTTTTAAGGCTGCGAATTAGAAATTAAAAAGTGCGATAACCTAATTTTGACTAAAACTTGAGAATGTGTGATCTTGCGGCTTACCTGTGCCTTTTTTCCCCACCCTTGCCAGATGAGCGATGTGTCAGCAGGGGGAGCTACTGTCTTTCCCGAAGTAGGAGCCAGTGTGTGGCCTAGAAAGGTGAGCAGGGATTTTTATCCAGGGGCATCACCCCTCTCTCCACCTAGGGCAAAACATAGCACATGTATGGACTTTTAAGAAGCAGCTTTAGAATGAGTTTATGTAAAGAAGTGGGAGCACAGAGGTGAAGCAACTGGAGTAGTACTGGTGATTCCAAGGGCCTCTGATGTTCTGCATGTTAGGGCATAGTTATGTTTTGATTTAATTGATATGTGGCAGTACTTCAAACAACATTTTGAAGATACTCGGATCTGTAAGCACATTGAGGCATCTGTAGGGAATTATCAGTGAACCTGTATTCTTGGTTTTTCCCTCAGGGGGCTCATGAATAAGATCTCTTTGCTGGCCTGCCGCTCGTTTTTAATGCCATTATCTGGCTTTCTAAAACTAGTCAGAGTTGAACTGGAAGTGTCTTATGGGTGAAAAATATTAGCAGCCAAGTATATATAGACACGGAATGAGTCAAAGGAGACTCATTTGTTAAGAAAGCAAATGTTAGAATACGGAGAACAGCTTTCAGTTTAAAAGGAACGTCTGAAGTACAAGTACAGTTACCTTTGCCTTATTGTTAAGTAAGTTGGGGTGAAAGAGCGCGCTGCGCAGAGCGATGTGCTGAGGGTTTCCACTGCCGTTTCCAGGGCACAGCTGTCTTCTGGTACAACCTCTTCCCAAGCGGAGAAGGAGATTACAGCACGCGGCACGCGGCCTGCCCGGTGCTAGTTGGAAACAAATGGGGTAAGTGCCCTTCGGGTTCGTCTCGTTGCCTGTGACCTGGAGAGGTGGGGCTTTGCTGGTGGGTTGTCTTGGTTTTCTTTTTCCTCTGGACTCTTGGGGTGGAATAAAAAGCAGACAGAAATTAGGTTCTAGCAATCTGGTCTATAGAATCACAGAATTGTCAGGGTTGGAAGGGACCTTAAAGATCATCTCGTTCCAACCCCCTTGCCATGTGCAGGGACATCCCCCACTAGATCAGGCTGCCCAGAGCCCCATCCAGCCTGGCCTTAAAAACTTCCAGGGATGGGACTTCCATTCCCTCTCTGGGCAACCTGTGCCAGGGTCTCACCACCCTCAAGGGGAAGAACTTCCTCCTCACGTCCAATCTGAACTGATCCATCTCCAGCTTCAATCCATTCCCTCTAGTCCTATCACTACCCGACATCCTCGAAAGCCCCTCCCCAGCTTTCTTGTAGCCCCCTTGAGATACTGGAAGGCCACAACAAGGTCTCCTCGGAGCCCTCTTTTCTGCAGACTGAATATAGCTTTTTTTACTCCATATCTCTCTAATATGTATTTCATTATATTAGATATAGTAGTGTATTTTATTATATATAGTAGCATATTTTATTATATATATAGAATACATAAAATACTGTATCTACTTTAATAGTGTTTTGTAGTTTTGCAGCTACTGGAAGGTTTTTTTTCCCCCCTCTTGAATTTATTAGACCAACTCCACATTTGTGTGGGTGTATTAAAATACTTCAGAAAACTAAGATAATCCTGTGCTTAACTGAAAGCTGGCTAGTAGCATTTATTTAGCTTAAACAGAAGCACAAGCTAACCAGGTGCAGTGATCAAACACCTCTTTGTCTTGCAGTATCCAATAAATGGCTCCATGAGCGGGGACAGGAATTCCGAAGGCCATGCACTTTATCAGAGCTGGAATGATGCAGACTCATCCTCTGTCTCTTCTGTATTCAGTCGGTGTAAAATGCACACATCTCCTACAGTTTACAATTGACTAACACTCCACTACAGGTTCAGTCTTCAACTACACCGGTGTTTCATCTGTGGACAAAACAAACATGCTTCTAGTTCCCTTAAAATATCTCCCTAAGGTTTTATGAACAGAATATATTAAGATCTGTGAGTGTTACAGCAGAAAAAAAAAAAAAAAGGACGAAATAGAGGTGAGGGCCACAGCTCGCAGTGGTGTTGTGTGTGTGGTGTTCCCCCCACCACCACCCCCTTGGATCAGCGTGCAAAGCCAGGGGTTGTTCACCTGGAGCCCTCCTCACAGCTGTTGGTGTGCTGCGGGCGGGATGATTTGACAGGAGGGCTCCCTTCTGTGGAGGGATGAATTAAACCAGTTCCAATTCCTCAACTTCCAGACATGCGGTTCCTTGCTTTTCTAAAGAGCCTGACCCCTGCTGCTGAGAGCTGCGGGCATGGCTGGTGTTTCTCTGGGGAACAGGTCGGCGTCATCATGTTCTAGCCTGGTTTTCCAGCTCTGCAAAAGCCCCAGCTTTTAAGCTGTCTTCTTTCTCAGCCTCTGTGGGCAATTCGGCTCCCAACCTGGAAACCATGAGCCAGCAGTTCCACGCGCCAGCGGTGAGGTGCAGCAGCAGCGCTGTGGTGTCAGCCGTGTGCCGGTGTCAGAGCAGCCTCACCGCACTCGCAGCCTGGCTTCCCTCTGGGGTTTTTCTTCAGGGTTGTCCACGTAAACAAATGCTGCTTTTGTTCTGTCTTAGCAGTCGCCTCTTAAGTCTGTTCCTTGGGCAGCAGGGATGGGAATTTACCATCTTCATTAATCAAAAGAATTGTGCCTTAGGACGCTGGAATTTCAAATTGGTTTTGAGGCTTCGTGAGATGAGAAAGCACATAGTCCTCCCAGCATGCTCTCTCCACCCTCGCCCTCCCCGTTCTCACGGTTTTGTGAGCAGTAGAAGGCCTGTCTATAACCCTACATCTTTCTTACATGCTTTTGATTTTGCAAATGTTTATTTTCTGCCGGGGGTGCTGTCTGCAGGCTGCAGCAGTGACGTGCCCTTAGTCACAGGTGCCTGTTTGCTCAGGATGCCAGAGGAGGTGCCTGTTCCGGGGGGTTTGGTGTTGCTCACCCTGCGGAGGCTGCCTCCCTCTGCAGCAGCGTGGCACCTCGAAGGAAGAGCTGGGAAGGGGCCTCCTCCAGAGGCTCCGGTGCTGCTCTTCCATGAGCCAGAGCTGGAGCTGTTGGGATTCATGCCACCCACACAGAAAAAAAACGCCCCCAAAGCCAGCGATGCCCAGGCTGGGAGTACATGCTCATGGTGATTTTCAGGGACTTCAGTTTGCGATGAGTCATCTTGACACAGAGACGAAGTTGAAAACTCTGAGGGAGACGAGATTCTGGCTGCTGTGGCTGCTGAACTTTGGTTCTGCTCGTCAGGTTCCTGCGGGAGGAATAACCACGGTACCTGCTGCCCCCCCTGGGCACAGCAGGAGCTAAGTGGGGTGGGGAGAGGCTGCGGGAAAGCTCGCTTCCCTAAGCCATTCACCAATAGGATTTTTAACAAAATGTCTAAATATCCCACTAGCATGAGGACAAAACTCCGAGTGAGCTGCACTAGGCTACCTAAATAGGCTGGTTTTATGGATGATGATGGTTTTACTGATTTAGGGGTCAAGCCTGAAGTCTTTACCAAGGAAAAAAATTCCAAAATTAGTTAATTGGGTTTTCTGCGTCAACAAAATCTTGAAAATTGAGCAAAAATGTAGATGAAGCTAACTGTTAGCATATTAGAAATACCTCTGGAAGGCTGAGAGTGCAGATTAAGGTACTATATTTTGAAAACCTGCGTATGTTGAGAAGACACTTTAAAATCTTTTTGCTGGAAAATGCATTGGTAGATTTCTACTGAGCCTGTTAGCAATTGGACCTACGTTAACTGTTTATCCTTAGCCCTGCACCTTCCTGCATTTTGCCTGTGCTCTCGGCAGATGTGAAACAAAGTCCATCCAGCACTTAAGAAAACAAATAAAAAGAGAAATCAGAAACAGTTCCACCTCATGTCTGTACTGCTCATTTATTCAAAATAGCTGGTACGTTAGAGCAGTACCCGATAGAACCAGGTTCACCAAAGAAATGGGCTATCAAGAGTGTGTTTTTGATCACTAAATTGTAATTGTAAAAAAACACACATCACATTTCTACTGACCTGAGGTTTCTCCCTCTCATTCATCTCCATTCCTACCCATGGTTTTCTCTTTCCCATCTTTTTTACTTTAACTCCAAAAAAAGAAGTAACTGTGGCTGCAGGTACATCCTGCCCCTTTCCTGCAAGAACACAACAAACAATGAGGTGTTAGGATGGTCTCACCTTTGGGGCACTCATTTGCTCTTGGTAGTTCTGAGGCATCTATAAATGCTTTTAGAGAAGCCAATCCTGCATAGGTAACAAGCACACAAAAAAAGAAATTGGTGTATTGTCACTGATACTATGTTTAGAAACCAGCACCTGGTTTTGCTATTACAGAAAAGCTGTTTGTTCGGTTTTTTTCCCCCTGAAATGTGCAGATCACATTAAAATAATTAAAAGTTGAAACTGTAGACTTTACATAAGGTGAAAGACTGACTAAAAAAAGTGTCAGTGATTGCTTTAGATACTGTCATAGTGGAAGAAAATGCTGTGGTCACGTGTTGAATGAAGAAAGGAAAGATTGAAGCAACAAGAAATCACAGTCCCATTACATTAAGCAATAGGTTGTGTTTTATTTTGTTTCCCACTGCTGCCCCCCCATCTCTGTTCAATCAACGTAACAGATAAACAACAAGCTTGAGAGAAGCTGTGGACTGTCTGGGGAGGTTGGCTGATGTTACCTGCCTCGCCTCACCTACCATCGAGTCCTTCCAGCGTTAAACTGTATTTTAAGAACAGTCTCTTCCCAGGCGTTGCTTGGGGAGTAGAACTGCTTTAGCGCCTGACTTCTGAAAGCAGAGAACTACTCGATGACTTGCAATTCTTTGGGGAAGAAAAACAGTCTGTCTTTTGACAGCGAAAAATTTCACTTGGTTTAAAAAAACAAAAAAATCCCTCAAAACTAAAACTCGAGTCTGCAGAGGCACATCAGACTGAAACGCTCCAGATTATTAGAGAAGAAAGGGTAAGCTTATTTTATTTTAAACTACAGACAACTCCTATTTCCTTTCTCCACTGCAGTGGTGTTCACACACCTCACACTGACTGTGTGTGAGGTTACACAGGTGCTGCTGCTGCTTCCTGCCTTACCCCTGCATTTCTCAAAGGGCTTCTGGATGCAGAGCGTGGCTCCTGTGTGAACCTAGTTTTGTATTAGAGGATTGAAAACTGTTTGGCTCACAGTGACGGACAGTTGAGAAACTGCCTTACTGGGTTTTGTAATAAAATCTTTAATGTAAAAAAAGGAAAAAAAAAAACGGGCTTAAAATAAAACCCACTGCTGTTAGCAGTGAAAAATCCTCCACGTCAAACTCTCGTGGTATATGGCTGTTGTAAATCTGATCACGTGGGGGTTTTTATCACCATATGTGTTTCCTGAGCTTATTTGTTTCGCTTTATAATATCCAGGCGGGCCAAGGCAGAGGATGCTCGTACCACAAATGACTGTTAAACATGATCACAAACTCAAAACTTTGTGTCTCAGCTGGAAACGCGCGGCGCTAACAGACGGCTGAAGGGGAGGGCAGGTAATGCGGGGCTGAAAGCACGTCGGGAGCAAGAACTGGCCCAAAGCAGCTGAGCTGCTCCTGGGGAGGAGTGAGCTCAGCCCCGCTGTCTCCCTAAAGCAGTGATTTATGGCAGGAGCTGGTGAGGGATTTAATAGTAACATGGGACCTGCATGAGCTCCTGGCTTGAAACTGGCACAGCACAGGGTCAGCTGCCAAGAGACCCTTTTCCAGGGATGACAAATACTTCCAGTTCCCGAAGCCAAGAGGTCAAACAACCAGTTATTCCAAACAGTTCTAGGGAGGGGAAGAAAGATCAGCCGATCGTGCAGCACTGCCCGGCAGCACGGCAGGGGGACAGAGCACGCAGTTACACGTAGGAGGGTGAGGTTGATGTCCTCCGCAGTAAGGACAGACTTCTGCAATTTATACACTGCAGCTGTTCCTCTGCTTTGCTCTTCTGAAACAGTGGAGCTTGTACTCAGCTTGTGGTCGCCAGGAACCTGCAGAAGCAGCACAGCAAGGGCTGGTCAGGAGCCTCGACCCCTTTGGCTGTGGTGCGGAGCCGTGCGCTGCTGACAGCGCCTGGCTTGCAGTTAGGGAACTGCCCTCCCTGCCTCCCTCTGGCCCACGGACACAGCTGACGTGTTCACAGATTCGACAGCCACGGGGTAAGAAATAAATCTAAAGTGCACCAGCATTTTTTTTAATTTTGGAAACGTGACCTGATTCCATCCCCAGCTACTCTGTGCGTGCTGCTGATGTGCTGCCGTGCCCCTCTCAGCAAGGTGGGCCAGCGCCAGGAGAGCTTGAGCAGCTGGATGGGATCTGGCCTTCCAGAAGACAGGGCTTAACACCAACCCTTCGAGGTTTTTGGGGTGCTCATGAGCTGCTGTCCGGCCACTTGTCCTGGGGACACCACTTCCTTGGCCCAGGCTTGTCACGGTTAGAGCAGGGCTGCCTGTGTGCAAGTACCTTACCCACAGGGTAAGTGCCTTACTCTTAGCCTGGGTAAGAACAGCAGCAGTTGCAGCTAAACAAGGCAGGGCAGGGTGAAGAAGAGGGAAAAAAAGGCCAGGGAGTCACCACAGGGTGGGATGAGACAAAGAGAAAGGAAAGGGTGTGAGTATCAGCACCTACAGGTGGGGGAAGGCAGCTGAAGTGATCTGTCCAGGGACTCCTGGAGAGACTGGACCAGAGCACAAAAATGAGCTCAGCTCCCCCGCAAGGGAGAGGATCTTTAACCACCTGCCCTTCTCCAGCTGCTGGACTCTGACCTGACTCTCTGAAGGACTCAGGCATTTCATCATCAAGCTACATTCCTTGTTCTCATCATCTGCTCCCAAACCGGGCTTTGAACTAACCACAGCTTACCCACTAACCTTAACCACAAGCTGCCTATTCCCCAGGCTTAGGTCAGATTTAAACATTGACCAACACCTTGCTGAGCTGGACAAAACAGATAGACCCAGTCCCTTAGCCTCCGTCCTCCCCTGCGTCCCCAGCAGAACACGTCGTGTCTAACAACGTGAAGCCAAGGTGGCTTCCAGCTTCACCCGGGATGTTAGCGTGGGGGGGCAACAGGGACACCCGTCCAGCTGCTCTGCTGCGGGTGCGTGCCCGGTGTAGCCAGCTGTACCTCCTGTCTGACAGGAGCGCGCTGCCGACAGTCTGACAGAGCCATTAGGAGCGAGTGACTCATCACAGCCCGGGGGGCCGCTCTATATTTAAGCATTACCGAGTCAGAAATGAATGCGTGGAGTCAGGAGCTGCTTACCCTGAGGTCAAGGCGAGGTTCAGAAACCAGTTGTCAGAGTTCGCCACCGTGGCAAACGACATCTGTATCTCTCAAATCTTTCGAAAGAGGGAAAAATTGGCATAAGGAGGGGGTATCTGCAACCGCAGTGAGGCAAACCAAGGTCAGGCAGCCTGCGGGTACCTGCTGGGCACATCCACTGCACTCAAGTCCTCACTTCTGCAGCTGTGGAGCCTGAGCAGCAATTCCCAGAGACAACTGCGTGTGGGGAGGTGCTGTGCAGCATTTGTTAGTTTTACTCAATCCTGTCCTGGTCTTCAGATCTTGAAGCTTGGGTGCAACCAAGCTATTTGGTCTGAAAACATCTCAGGAGATTGGTGTGGGGAGGGTTGGAAGGACGGAGAGTGGCTCAGCCCTAGGGCAGGGCAAAGGAGCTGCCACATTTTGGGAAAGCAGCCAGCCTGCCTTGTTGCTTCACAAACCTTTGCTTTGGGCCAACAAGTGACGAACTAGCAGGAAAGTTTCTGACTCCTCTTTTCCCAGGCTCTGCACTTTGCCAGCTGCAGCCCCCACCCTCGGCCCTTTTCAGCTCTCCTGACTAATGCAATTGATTTTGCAAACAGCCAGAGCCACCTCCTCCAGGCTGCGTGTCCCCCACGCACAGCTCAAGAAGCAGTTGCTGCGGTTTGCCTGCCGGTATTTTTTCCCCTCTCTGCATCCAGCAGCACATGGATCAGCCCACAGGGACTAAGGGATGATGACAAAGCCGTGTTCTGGAATAGCCTCCAGAGCAACCCTAAAAGGCTCCGCATAAAAGCACAGCGCTGAGCACAGCCACCCAGGGGCTCTGCGTGATGGTTCCAAGCTATTTCTGCACAGCTATTTTGCTCTTTTTTTTATATTAACTTCTGCCAGGCAGTTTCTGCAGGCGGGGAGTGCCGGGACTGCAGGCCAGCATGTCACATAGGGCAGCGATTCAGCCAACAGAGACGTGAACGGCTCCTCTCAGTGCGAGACACGGCGTGGGACTGATTAACGCGGTTCTCCCTTCTCCTTTGACAGCAAATTCCAGTGGGAGTGGACCATTTCCACCCATGACTGACAGACCAGTCCCCAGCATGGTCTGAGAAGGAGGAGAGGCCCCGACTCACCAGTCCTGCTCCACAAATTGCTCCTGCAGGGGAGCTCTCACTTCACAGGCATCCCCACTGCTTTGGGACAGCGATGGCACCCTATTCCAGCAAGGCTCACTAGAGGCAGGGACTGGCTGGTTTCTCAGGCTCCAGGGAATGGACCATCCAGTAGCGACCTGGAACCTCTAGCTCAGTCCAAACCACCACCCTACTTTCTCACCAGGCATTACAGCGCTCCCCGCTCCTTGTCTGCAAATGGCACACTGCCAGCCTCCCTTCCCCATGTGCTCTGCCTCTCTCTCTGCATTCATTTCCCAGAAGATAAAGCCGGTTGGGGTTCCCTTGGGACCTTCTGCACACCTCATACATCCCCTCATCCAGTAACTCCGCCAAGATCCCTCCCACGGGCTGGGACAGCATTGCACCGCTCCGGCTACATCGGAGCATTCAGGGAGGCACCACACAGGTATCAGCCGCAGCAGTACAACTGAATTACCTCCGGTCGCTGGCTTGAGGATCCCTCGCACCCCCTCTGAGGGGCACTGGGCACCAGGACAGATGCAAACAAGAAAGTAGCAGCTGTATCCAGCTCCACGCCATTTCAGAGGGAAGTGATCAACCAGCTCGTTTGCTTCTCTTCACCACTTATTCTCCGACTTACCTGTCTAAGAAATTGAGACTTTTTTTGTAGATCCTCCTCCTTATCCCACGTCTGGAGTGCGTAACACACAGCCATATGCAGAAACACGATGTCTGTTTCCCTTTCTATATCTGAAAATGCAGACTTGGTGTTCCAGAGGCTTTCATGTTGCTGCATCCTTCCTGAAAGATTTCACATCAAGAAAGTGTTACATCTGTTGTTTAGTTGCAACTGGCAGCTCAACAAAGGGAGCTGACCAAGCATCCCTGACAGATTCCACTCTTGGTTCCTTCCTTCTGTGAAATCTCACAGCTTTAAAGCTGCAAGGATTCTTCAGATTCTCAGATAGCGAGAATAAACCTACTCTTTGCATTTCAGCTGTGTTTTGTTCCTGTCTCCTGCCTGTTTTGGCCCACACGCTCCCAACACCAGCTTGAGGTTTTATTGCCTGATAGCAGGTGTAGGATGTGGTGTTTGAAATCGTCTCACCACAGTCATTTTCGGCACCCAGCATGGGGCAAGACAACAGCAGTTCTGTGCTAAGCCTGATATAACTAGAGCAGTTATGAAGTGGCGAGCTTCTGTGTGGGTCACGGAGCTTGTTGACGGCACTGCTTATCACTCTGCTTTGCTCTGCTCAGGAACACGCTAATACAATCTATGGCTCTGTGCTTTGCTTTGGTGTTAATAGCCCTGCTGTGCTGCAGGAGCTGGCTCGTGGGGAAAGTGAAGGAATACATTTCCTTCTCCCTACCTGGGACTGATGTACATGTTTTTATTACAGAAGTTCCCAAGGTGCTTGCTCACCTTTACGTGAGCTCTTTAATAATGCTGGTTAATGCTGATGATATATTCTGGGCTTTGTGGAACCTGGTTTCATCCTGGTATAAGAGGAGACAGTTTTGGGTGAGGCTATACAGAAGCATGCTTAAAGTAACTGGTCCCTGGGTGGCAGGGGGTATGGAAGGACTTGAGCAGATTCCTGGGATGGTTATCACCTTCCATAGCCTCGGACTTCGCCCCTGAACAGGTGAGCAACCCTACTAAACTGATGAGCCACCTGATAGAAAGGTGCCTCATCCACCCCAACAAAACCCAGCAGCTCCTAGCATTGCCCTGGGGTTTGGCCTGTGCCTATCGAGCCACAGTTCGGGACTCTCAAAGGGCAGTGGTTGAGGCAGGCACCCAAACCTCAGCTGAGGGTACAGTGGTTGAGACAGGGACTCAAACAACAGCTACAGTGATCGCCCCAGTAGTGAAGACGAAAAAGCAGACAAGGAAGTCAAAAGGTCCATACCAGTAAGGGAGGAGGAGGCAGAGGAGGCGTTTGCTCAAGAAGTTGATCCTTTGGCTAGGAAATTGGAGAGAGTGAGAGAAGAAGCAGGAACTGCCTGGTCCCTGACCTTGTCAGAGCTCTGAGATATGAGGAAGGATTACAGCTGCCAGGCAGGTGAACGGACTGCTGCCTGGCCACTCCGATGCTGGGGTAGCCGGCCTGACAGTCAGCAGCTAGATGGTGAAGTCCAACAACTGGGATCCCTTGCTAGGGATCAGGGAATTGAGAAAGGAACTGGAAAAGAAGCAGCTCCTGGCAGTCTTTGGAGATGGCTCCTCTCAAGTGTGAAGGCAAGGTTCATTTCAAGTGATTCAAAGGATCAAGAATTTCAAACTCAATAGCCAATGAGACTGTTAAGCAGCTATTCTTTATTGCAGCGCTGGCAGACAGACAGGGATATTTCCACAGCGTGCTCACCCTGGCTTTGTCTTTGTTCTGGTTCTATGCACTCACTACATACATATTTATTACATTTCCATGAAATAATTATTGTATCTCTCCTATTCTAGGAAACTATTTACATACTCATAGGCTGAGGGAGCTGGGAGCTGGACAGGCTGGAGGGGTTGGAGTGGGGAAAAAATTTAATGAAGTATAACAAGGGTAAATGTAGAGTCTTGCATCTGGGTAGGAACAAACCCCCCCAGGTTCCAGTATAAGTTGGGGAATGACTATTAGAGAGCAGTGTAGGGGGAAAGGGACCTGGGAGTCTTGGTGGACAGCAGGATGGCCATGAGCCAGCACTGTGCCCTTGTGGCCTGGAAGGCCAATGGCATCCTGGGGTGTTGTTAGAAGGGGGGTGGGTTAGTAGGTTCGAGAGAGGTTCTCTTCCCCTCTGCTCTGCCCTGGTGAGACCCCATCTGGAATATTGTGTCCAGTTCTGGGCCCCCTCAGTTCAAGAAAGACAGGGAACTGCTGGAGAGAGTCCAGCACAGGGCAACTAGGATGATTAAGGGAGTGGAGCATCTCCCTTATGAGAAAAGACTGAGGGAGCTGGGGCTCTTTAGTTTGGAGAAGAGGAGAACTGAGGGGTGACCTCATTAATGTTTACAAATATATCAAGGGTGAGTGTCACGAGGATGGAGCCAGGCTCTTCTCAGGTGACAACCATTGATAGGACAAGGGGTAATGGGCTGAAACTGGAACATAAGAGGTTCCGCTTAAACTCGAGAAGAAACTTCTTCTCAGTGAGGGTGACAGAGCCCTGAACAGGCTGCCCAGAGAGGCTGTGGAGTCTCCTTCTCTGGAGACATTCAAGACCTGCCTGGACACGTTCCTGTGTAGCATTATCGAGGCATTCCTGCTCTGGCAGGGGGGATTGGACTTGATGATCTTTCGAGGTCCCTTCCAATCCCTAACATTCTATGATTCTATGATTCTATGATTGTATGATTGTTCAGTCTTGAAAGAGAAGATTCTGGGGCACCTTATAACTGCCTTCCAGTACCTGAAGGGAACCTACAGGAAGGCTGGGGAGGGAATTTTTACAAAAGTGTCCACTGATAGGACAAGGGGAATGGGTTTAAGTTAAAGGAAAACAGAAATAGATTGGATCTTAGGAAAAAATTCTTCAGTACGAGGGTGGCAAGACTCTGGAATAAATTGCACAGAGAGGCTGTGGCTGCCCCCTCCCTTGAAGTGTTCAAGGCCAGGCTGGACAGAGCCTTGAGCAACCTGGTCTAGTTGAGAGGCGTCCCTGCCCATGGCAGGGGGTTGAATTAGATGATCTCTAAGGTCCCTTTCAACACTAGGCCCATTCTAGGAGTCTATGATTCTATCATTCATTTCACTTTCCATTCCACAGTCTTTATCGCCATCTACTGTTAGTTCTTCTTATTTTGGCCTGTCCTGGTGGTCGTTGGATGCCTCTGGTGGTCGTTTTAGTTCATCGTTCTGCTTCTTCTCTCTTTTCGTTGACCTTCCCCATTGCTTGGCAGACTCTACCGTGAGAACTGGCTGCAGTTAGCTGCAGGCTTGTAAGGTTCTGCCTTGAAGCAACTGTTGCCCTTCAGTTACAAGCTAGCTATTGAGCTGCGACATTCACACTGCTGGGCTCAGCTCCTTTTCTTTGCAGCAGTTACACTGAAGTTTGTTTCACAAGGAAGACCTTGTGTACGTCCCAGGAAAGTTGGACTACTGCAGATGAAGGCATCCAGCACCTGAGAGAACTAGCTATGTTGGAAATCATCTACAGCGATCTACACAGTGAAGAAGTCCCCACAGATCCAGAGGGTGTCCCATGCACACAGGTGATGGAGGAAGGCAATTGGAGGTGCCTCAGGGTCATAAATCTGACAACTTGCAATGACATATTGCACAGATATGGATGCACCAACCATAGTGAGAGTGTCTTCTTGGCTTCGAAACTTTGAAGACAATCTCTGTATCTCCCCATCCCTGCAGGAGAGTGTCTCAAGTGCAGGATGCACTAAGAAACCATCTCTCGTAGAGCAGTCAGAGGGAAAGGGAGCCCAAGGGGTACAGAACACGGAGCACTAAGGATTTTCCTGTGTGACCAGGGGAGGACAAGAGGATGGTGGGATGTGAAACCTCACTTTAAGCTGGAAGCCCCTGTGCATGAAGTGAGAGGGAAGTTAGCAAGGGGGGCACCTGTGGGCTGGGTTTGTCCTCTGCAGCAAATGCTACACGTACCGGAGTGCCGCTTCCTGGGAAAGCGGTCAGACATCACCCACTGAAAAATCTGTGTTTGGCTTTGCTTCTGCATGCAGCCTTCACTTTTGCTGTATTTAACTGCTCTTCTCTTAACCCTTTGGCCTCTTGCTCGATGTTCCCTGCCCATCTAAGAAGAGGGAGGGACTGGGTGGACTCACTGGGCTGCCTGTCTCCACCCAGAGCCAAACCACCACTTCTAGAGTACTCCTTCCTGGGAACGCTGGTTGACATCCAGTTTGAACATGAGCCAGCAGTGTGCCCAGGTGCCCCGGAAGGCCAATGGCATCCTGGCTTGTTCAGGGGCATGTGGCCAGCAGGAGCAGGGATGTAATTCTGCCCCTGTGCTCAGCACTGGGGAGGCTTCCCCTCGAGCCCTGTGTGCAGGTCTGGGCCCCTCATTGCAAAAAAGACATTGAGGGGCTGGAGCGGGTCCAGAGGAGAGCAACGAGGCTGGGGAAGGGACTAAAGGGAAAGTCCTGTGAGGAGAGGCTGAGGGAGCTGGGGGTGTTCAGCCTGGAGAAGAGGAGACTCAGAGGGGACCTCATCACTCTCTGCAACTCCCTGCAGGGAGGCTGCAGTCGGGTGGGGATCGGGCTCTTCTCCCAGGCAGCCAGTGACCGGACGAGAGGGCACGGCCTGAAACTGCCGTCAGGGGAGGTTCAGTTGGATCTCGGGCAGCCCTTCCTCACGGAGAGGGTGCTCAGGCACTGGGATGCACTGCCCAGGGAAGGGGGAGAGTCACCATCCTTGGAGGTGCTCAAGGAAAGGCTGGAT